>OY970831.1:48778706-49378706 GCA_963853835.1 Calendula officinalis
GTGACAGTAACTTATTTGACGATCCGGTTAAATTCAGACAAACCGTTGGGGCTCTTCAATACCTAACCTTAACAAGGCCTGACATCACTTTTGCGGTTAACAAAGTTTGTCAATTCATGCACTCGCCTACTCAAAATCATTGGTCCGCGGTCAAAAGAATTCTTCGCTATCTTCATGGGACGTCCAATCTTGGGTTACTGATTCAACAAAAATCAGCTCCAATTGTTCACGCGTATACTGACGCCCACAAACAACCCCTCACGGCCTTCTCTGATGCCGATTGGGCCGGTTCTTTAGACGACCGTCGATCCACGGGGGGATTTGCCATCTATCTTGGATCGAATCTGATCTCATGGCGTGCCCGCAAACAACATACTGTCTCTCGATCTTCTACAGAATCCGAATACAAAGCTGTTGCCGACACCGTTGCTGAATTGACTTGGCTTGAGTCACTTCTACAAGAACTTCATGTTCCTTTAAAGCTACCTCCTGTCTTGTGGTGTGACAATCTGGGTGCCACGTATTTATCATCCAATCCTGTGTTTCATGCCCGTACAAAACACGTTGAGATTGACTACCATTTTGTCCGAGAAAGGGTCGCTCGAAAACAACTCTTAATACAATTCATCAAGACAGATGATCAAATAGCGGATGTGTTCACAAAGCCTCTATCTTCACAACGATTCCTAAATCTCAGGTCCAAGCTAAAAGTCGCTTCCCGGCATTAGCTTGAGGGGGGATATTAGACCGTGATTTATGGTCTATATTTGTAAATGATTTAAGGCCTTTATTATGTATTGATTAGTTACTAGTATTAGGCTGTATTGGTCCTATATATAATCCCCTATGTAATCATTCTCAATATACAAAAATACAATTGACAGTTATACGTTTGATAGATTACAAAAACTATATTATTATATGAAATAATAACATGACTTATTTTATATTATTATATAAAATGATTTCGGACATTGTAAGCATTTGAATACATATTAGGTGACTTTGAACCATTTCGTACTTTTCCATATAAATTATTATATTGCCACCTTCAAACATATTCTAAAAAACGGTTTTGCGGTTCAACTGGAAAACAGTGTACACACTATGTATCTTTTAAAATCTGATATATAACTTAAATACTATTATAACAAACGAAGGACATAAAAAGAAATTAATGTATTTATAAAACTACAAATATATACTTCCTCCGATTCAAAATAAGTGATACACTTTGGGTTTTACGGATTTTGAGGCAAAAGATTATAATGATGATTAAATTAGATTAATTGGATGGTTAGTGGGGAATGGGTCCCACACTTTTTGAATAAAGTGGGATTAATGATGTTTAAAAGTAAAAAGTAAGGGTAAAGGGGTAATTTCACTTTATTAAAGTAGATAGTTAGTGGATGAGGGTCCCACTTTTTTTGCCAAATAAGGTAATTTTTTAAAGTGTATCACTTATTTAGAATCACCCAAAAAGGGAAAGTGTATCACTTATTTTGAATCGGAGGAAGTATAAGAATTGTTTTTATTTCTTTAAACATGCACTTATAGAAACTTAAAAAGCATAATATTTTGTTTTAGATGAATTTTTCTATGAGTAAATTGCAAGAATAGTCCATCTGGTTTGACCAAATTGCACGTTTGGTTATCATGGTTCAAAAAGTGCAGGCCAGTGCCTATGGTTTGCACTTTTGGTATTTTTTGGTCCCTCACCCCTAACGATGTTAACTCAAATAAGTTAGTTGGTGTTAACAGGTGGGACCACACATGCAAAAATGACCAAAATACCCTCAACTGAAAGAGTTGAGTTAACACCGTTAGGGGTGAGGGACCAAAAAATACCAAAAGTGCAAACCATGGGCACTACGCCTGCACTTTTTGAACCATGATGACCAAACGTGCAATTTGGCCAAACCACAGGGACTATTCTTGCAATTTACTCTTTTTTTTTCAAAAGAATTTAAACTAATTTGAAAAGAAAATCCAATGTTCAGAAAAAGTAAAAGGGAGAATTTGTGAGCATAAAAATAGAAATAGAGTTTGAGATTGATACATGATTTGCTAGAGAAATTCCACTTAAAGCTGCAGCCTCTAAACTGGAACCGAGTAACCAACCGCCACAAATGCCAGCTCGTCCTAAAGGATCAAAGATGCAAGGAATACCAGGACTATTTCTAGGAAGAGCTGCACCCCTACATAATTAAAAAAATTAATAATAAGAGTAAATTACAGAAATTGTCCCTGTGGTTTTACGAATTCTCCGATTTTGTCCCTAAACCTTTTTTTTCTGATTTTGTCCCTATGGTGTTCAAATTTCATCTTTTTGTCCATTTTGACCTAAAATGACCAAAATACCCTTATTTTAACTATTTGTTAAAAAGTTCTTAACTTTTTTTGCAACGGTATTTTGGTCATTTTAGGTCAAAATGGACAGAAAGTTGAAATTTGAAGACCATAGGGACAAAATCACAAAAAAAAAAAAAAATAAATAAAAATTAGGAACAAAATCGGAGATTTCGTATAACCACAAGGACAATTTTTCTGTAATTTACTCTAATAATAATAATAATAATAATAATTATAATAATTATTATTATTATTATTATTATTATTATTATAAAAAGAATATTACAAATATTGGTTTAATTGAGGAAATTGATACCATAATTGTACGCGGGTATATATTGGTCTCTTAAGTGGTAATCCAAGGGCATTCTCAACACCTGCAAGCATCAATTCTTTCACCTTCTCTGCTGTAGCACTAGGAATATTCTCCTGATCAAAATGCCATTCTTTTTAACACATGTGCACAACATGTGACCAAATCTTACCCCAAATCACCACATTTAAAATAAACTTAGGGGGTGTTTGGGATTGCGATATCAAGGAGATTATCTCTGCTTATTATGTTTTGAAAACGTAAATAATCTGAAATTAGTGTTTGGCAAAAAGTCTGAAATAATCAATTATTTGCGTTTTGGGGCATCCAAAATGGAGTTTTGGAAAAGCATATGGGGAGGTGCTTATTGCGTTTTGAAAACTGATTATTTGCATTTTAATTTTTACCTATTAAAACACTAAAAAACTGATTATCTAGATTATTGCGATTTCAAACAGCATAATCAAATCCAAATACTATTATTTAGAATCACGTTTTGTAACCGCCGATTATCCATTTTCAAAACGCATATTCTAGTTTCAATAAGCAATCCCAAACACCCCGTTAATATGTGGAGGGACTTGATGAAACTAAGATTAAGCTACAAGCTACTTGTGACTATCGAGAAAATGTTTCTTATATGTATTTTTTTTTTATTTTAACAAGTAATTGTTGAGAATAAACTTAAATAATAAGCGGGAAAATACTATACTATTAATTAATTAAATTTATTTATTAATATGTTGTAGAGACCTGTGGAACTTTATTGCGTTTTCCAAAAGAAGCAGTGCTGAAGAAGGTCCAACAATGGGGCCCACCATTCTGAGAATTATATAATTTTTGTGTATTGTTTCCCATCCATGATACCGAATCTACCCCTTTAACAAACGCCCCTTCAAATCCAGCTGGCAAACTAAGAGGCTCTTCAAATGCAGCAAGAAGGGCCCATATAGAACTAAGTTCCAGCCTCTGTATTATTGTAATATCACAGATAATCAATAAATAAATAAATATGAGATTTTTTTTATTTTTTATTTTTTGTAATATACCTTCATTTGTCTCGCGATTAGTGGTAATCCCGATGATGAAAGCAGTCGGTTAGCACATTTTCCTGCCAACAAAAATATAGATTAGATTAAATTAAATTAGTAAATATAAATATTTATAAATAATGTGACATGAAGTATAAATATCACCATTATGTGCAATAACAATTGCATCAAAATGTCCAACATGTTTTCCATTCTCACTTAAGTGCCACATTCCATTGTATGCTTCAAGAGAGCTGACCCAACAAGGTCTCACAACCTCAACCATGGAACTCTAATAAAAGGAAGGAGATAATATTAACTTTATATAAATGATTAATTGAATTGTGATAATACTATTTCTGTATCATAATAAGTGATACACTTTTTATTATTGGCAGTTTTAAAATAAGTTATACACTTTAGAATTTACCTTATTTGGTAAAAAAAAAGTGAGAACCATCATCCACTAACTATACAGTTTACTTTAGTGAAATTACTTTTTTACCCTTACTGTTACTTTTAAACATCATTAATATCACTTTATTCAAAAGGAGTGGGACCCATCATCCACTAAGTATCCACTTTAATCCATCTTAACCTTCATTATAATCTTTTGCCTAAAAAACCGTGAAACTTACAATGTATCACTTATTGTGATACAAAGTTAGTGTTAGTGTTAGTATTAGTATTTAGGAGATTATCTATTTTAAATAGCATATTATGGGCTAATTTGTCCTTTAATCTCATTTAGTAATAGCTGAAGAAGCCAACCAGGACTATTTCAATTGCCATGAATCATGATGATTGGATTATTAGCCAGAATTAAGGATCATGATTTAAGTTACAATTTCGCCATTTCGGTTTATATATCATGCATTTATGAAACCGAAATTATAACTTAAATCATGGTCCTTAATTCTGGCTAATAGGACCATGATTTAAGTTATAATTTCAGTTAATATGGATTTCAGAAATTTAAGTTTTAATTTAATAATGTAGGGACCTGAGAAAGTATTGAATCTGCAAGTGCACGCATTCCATTGACAGCTATATATCTAGCAGGTTTAGAAGGAAAAGGGATGAACTTGCCACCAGCTTCAAGTTGTCCAATAACACCTTCTGATTGGCTAACAAAACCTTTGTGGGCCCATTCATCAACCAGTTCAGAAAACAGAGGATTACTTAAAGTGAAGAATTGAGCTGCATGATCAAATACCATTGATGGCTCAATTGTTCTTGTGCCCATTCTACCCCCTAGCCCATGAATCCCCTAAAGTAATTACACAATAATTTAAAACATTTTTATATACAAAGGATAATCGAAAATTCGGAAGGATTAGTTGATCAATCAGATTGTTTAATTGCATAGAATAGTAACAAAGTTTCAAAAGTATTCCATCTAGATCACGCAAACTTTGCTTTCACTCTTTAATAATAACAAAGATGTTTCAATCATGTGAAATTTACCTTCTATTATAAATTATCAGGTCACCTTATGTAAATTAATATATAAAAACCCCATAATTGGAACACTTTAGTGATACACTTTATATTTTAGGGTGTTTCAAAATTAATATATACACTTTGAAACTTTCCTTATTTGGTAAAAAATGCTAGGACCCATACCAACTAATTATCTCCTATAATAAATTGAAATTACTCATTTACCCTTACTTTTACTATTAACATCATTAAACTCACTTTAATCATAATATGTTGGATACATCACTCACTAACTATCTAATTTAAATCTAATTTAACAATCATTACAATATTTTACCTCAAAAAACGTGAAACTCAAAGTGTATAACTTATTTTGCCTATATAAATTCCATATGATCATAACACTGAAAGCAAAGTTTGAGTACTATTCTACGAAATTACTTTTTAATTTCTTAAACTCAAGGGAATATTGCATACGCACACCAGGTGTTCGATAAAATGTCATGCTAATTCAGACAAGGAAATTGTAAATACCTTATTATTATCGGTTACCATGTCACCTTATGTAAATTATAAAAACCCCATAATTGAAAAACTTCAAATTTATATATATAGAAGGTAAATTCCACATGATTGGAATACTTTTGAAACTTGTATATTATTGAAAGCAAAGTTTGAGTGGAGAAGAGGGAACACTTTTGAAATTTGTTACTGTTTTATAAAATTAACTCTTTTTAATTTCTTAAATTCAGGGGAATTGAATACGCACACCAGGTGTTCGATAAAATGTCTCGCTAATTCAGACAAAGGAATTGTAAATTACCGTATCAAAAACTGTGGAGCGAACTCCTCTCTTGTCTAACTGGAGAGCACAGAGAAGACCAGACATTCCACCGCCGATAATGGCGACAACAGGGTCGTCGGAAATGGGACCAGTGAAGCTGACCTGTTCTTGTTTCAAAGTTTTTCTCAAAACTGACTTCCTCGAGCTTCCGTACGACCGACGTCTGGGTTTCTTCGGTCCCTCCATAGCCATAGTCGTAGCCATGTTTGAGAAATTGAGAGTGAAAATGGCGGGATGTTTTGAGAATTTACGAGAAAAGTGGGGGATGAACGGAGAAGAAAGGAGGTGGTGGTGGTGGTTGCAGGCGGTGTGCATGATTGCTGGTCGGAGGATAAGGAAACTTGCTCCTCTGAAAGTGTTGGCCAACTAAAGAAAAATCTAAAATCTAAAATCTAAATCTAAATGCTGGTCGGAGGATAAGGAAACTTATAAAAAAAATAAAGTAAAAGTAATGTTAAAAGGTTATTTCATCATATTAAAGAGATAATTATTAGGTATGGATCCCAATACTTTTTACCAAATAAGATAATTATCAATTATATCATATATTTTGAAATTTAAAAAAAAAAACAGTGTATGAACTAAAAGAATCAAAGGAAGTATATAATTTCTCCTATGGAAACTGGTAACCTATTTAAGACTAACTATGGTTAATCAGTTATTATCCACGCTTCAGAGCAGTCTAAATTTGGGAATTGATTAAAAACATCCGAAAAATTGATATCTGAGAAAAATATCAGATATCCAAAATATGATATCCGAAAAAAAATATCCAATATCCAAAATATGAGTATCATACACACACACACATATATCCCAACAATAAATTGAATATGTGATGTGACACGTATGGAGTTACGGTGCGAATTGGTGGTGTGAAGAATGTGATGTAATTGCCAAGATGACCAACTTCAAAGAAAGCATAACTAAACCTTAGTCATCACAATATTCAAAACTATAAACATCTTAACGAAACACGTGTATTAATTTTGGGAAGGTAAGACATCATAGTAGACCTATCTGTTTATGTAGGTGTGGTATTGAAGCAGACGGTTTTGTGGTAGTTGCAGTTGTTATAGGAAGGAAAGAATGGACATTGGCCATGAACAATGGGATTGAGATGAAAACCAAAATCGTTTATTTAGCGATGGTCTTTTCATATAATATTTTGAGTTATCCATCCTAAGAAATGTCAATTAAAAAAAATATTTTATTTTGAAAAATAATAATTAATTAGATTATATCCTATTAACTCCATTTTTACTTTCATTAGTCAAATGTATTCCATCTTTATAGGAATACTTATCCAACTAAAAACTCTTTTCAAAACAAAATTGACAGCCGACTATCATTATAAAAATTCTTATATTTAATAGGATAACATTTTAATTTATTTGGCATGAATTGAATATTGAAAATGAAAAAAATAACAAATGATTTATACTTTCCCACACATGTATCATTTCACCTACTAGTAGTGGCCATATACTAAAAAAATAACAGGAAACAAATTTCAGCATAAAGGTAAAGTAGTATAACAAAATAACATTACAATTCCAAGGCATCAAATAAACAAGACAAAACCAGACCAGGATTCAAAACTACTTCTGAATAGGAAAATTTGGCCAGATCTGTCTATCAAAAAGCAATAATAACCTGAAAAAAAAAAAAAAAAAAAAAAAAAAAAGTGATCAAAATACATGTTAAATTATGTCCAAAAGGATATAAAAAAAATTACAATTTTTAACACAACACAGAAATGAAGGCCAATCAAACGCAAGAAATACCTAAAAGATCATGGTTGGGGTGGGGGTGGGGGTGGGGACCTAGATACAGATCGTGAAGGCCCGTTTGCAAGTGTTGACTGTGTGGCTCGTTTATCATGAGAACGGAATGCCACGTCAGCATCCCTACCAGGACTTCTAGAAGGAGATCTTGATCTTGATCTTGATCTAGAACGTGCCGCCACAAACTTATCTCTGCCTTTCTCACTGCACAAATCCATAAAAATATCAAGGCGAGCATAAATAATTATAATTATATATAAATAAATAAATAAAAATATATATATTATTCAGTAATGATAGCATAAAGCAAGGTCAAGTTAGAAAACCTAATTTAATTAAAAGTTATGAGTTCAGGTATAGTGGTTGGGCACCTGACCAGTTGCTAAAAAATAGGATCATTCATTCATTCATTATATGGATAAAACTGCAAAGCTTTTGCCATATCATGTCATATCCCTTTACAACTTTAAACTTCCATTCTCTTTTGCCCAAATTTTATCTTTACATTCTTTCTCGACTGTTGTATGCAATTGCAAACCAATAAATTAAACTTTTAATTTAAATCTAAGGAAAATGATAACAACAGCCCTAAAGGTTGTCATTAAAATGTTAAGACATGTATATCAGAATTTGTACAATAACCAAACCCCTGAATTTTAGGAATTACCCTTCCATAAACCAATGTACAATTTTTAATGCATTTAAACATAGCTCTTAGGGCTGCATTAACAAAACCTTTAATTTAATACATAAAATGATAAAATAGAAAATCACACTAAAAAGCCTCTTGCACTACAATTGGGAAACCTAATATCCTTGTTCTTGTGTTAATTCTTATCAAAATACCTATAATTGACTTTTACTGACTTGTTGATTTCAATATCTTAGAAAGAGAGAAACAGAAATCATTACTAGTTCTAAATTCTAGATTTTTTAATACATACAAAGCCATGAAACTTCATAAAAAAAGATGGCAAGGAATTAAAAAAAAATCCTAACCTGATGTCACGCCTGGCAGGTGATAAAGTGCGTGAATATGCTGTTTTACAAGACAAAATATATATATCAGCATACAATAATTATTTCTCAATCAAAATTAGGGCGCATTTACTTACAGAAAATTTTAATTTTCCTTTTTCTGGAATATGATACACATCTTTTTTTATCTCTAGAAAACTATTGAAAATTTTAAAAACACACTTTCTGTTTAGAGTTTTTCTACAACTAAACACGCCCTTAATATCGGTATCAAAATTAGGGCGCATTTACTTACAGAAAATTTTCATTTTCATTTTTCTGGAATATGATACACGTCTTTTTTTATCTCTAGAAAACTATTGAAAATTTTAAAAACACGTTTTCTGTTTAGAGTTTTTCTACAACTAAACACGCCCTTAATATCAGTATCAAAATTGTAAGTGAAAAACTAACATCGACGTCTAGAAACCCTAGGCGGGGTCCGCCTACCAGAGCCCCCTCCAAAACGCCTACTGAAACAAAAAACAAAAACAAAAACAACATTTGGACCAAAACATTAAACATTTGGACCAAAAAATTAAACATTAAACAACATTTGTAAAGTTTAAGGTCACCTTGTTTGACTAGTTGCCCGCATTTCACGAGGAGTTCTCCTGTTTTCTTCAGCAAAAACAATTGCAATTTCACGCCCACCAATTACACAATGATTTAACTGGTGTTTGGCTTCTGCTGCATCTTCAGGGTTACGGAACTTCACAAAACCAAACCCACGTGGCTCTCTACAAATATGATCAGATTGATTTATAAGATTAAATTCTCTACAAAATGAGTATAGTCAAGAAAATTTAAAAAAAAAAATTGGATGAAATGTTGGATCATTGTGTTAATTTTGAATCATTGTTCATTTTGCATAAACAATTAGTCAAATAATAACTATCATACATAATTTTGGATCATTTTGTTTACCTTTGGATTATTATTAATTTTTGGATCATTTTGTTAATTTTGGATCATTGTTAATAGCCCATGACGAAAATACCCTTAATGAACACGATTGGTTGAGAATTTTCCTCACAGTCCTTGCCAATTTTAAATTCCTCACCAGATCCTAACCCTATGTGTGTGTGTGTATTTATATATATAGAAGAAAGAGAAAAAATGGGGAAGCAAGAGTAGAATGAATATGATACCCAGTATAATAGTTCTTGGGGAGATAGACATCCTTCACAGGACCAAAACGTTCAAAAGGGATCCTAAGATCTTCTGGCCTGCACAAACGCAAATTACATAACTTATTAACCATATAAAAATATTTATAGAAAACCCTCAATCACACCAACTGATTAATTATATACATAAAAAGACATTGGAAATTAAAAAATATCATATCATAATCTTATTGTGAAACAACCAGCTAAATTGGTTCAAATTTCTAAACTTGTCTCATGTTCACTGACTATGATTACTAGCTAACAATCATTCACAAATCACAACACATATAAAAGGTAGCTAAAGCTAACAATTATCTAGCTCTTAATTCTTGAACATACGACTACTCATTTGGGGATAAACAGAGTACTTATGTCGTGAAAAATAACGACCTTAAAACCAAATACTAGCTTGATTTAGCCATTTTTTAACATCATCATTAAATACTTCCTTCAATGTAACAAATTTTGATTTAACCAAATCACTTTTGCAATGGAAATTATGAATACTATAGCATATTAGAGATTAACATTGAACTAAGGTGCTGTTTGGTAGTATCTGAATAATTAAGATCTGAATGATGCAGATGACTGAATGATTCAGACTTACCCTTACATCTGTCCGATTAAGAGGCTTAACATTTTCAATTTCTGATTCAGAGGCTGATTAAGAGGTCTTACCAAACACTCTGAATATGTCCGCTTAAGAGGTTGTCATCTTAATCGAATCATTAAGAGGCTTGCCAAACAACACCTAATTCAATCTCCTAACAAACTTGGCCCTCAGATTATGTCCATTGAAGGATGTCCTGTTTTTAGGGTTCCCTCCTGACTAGTTTGGATCAAATCGTTAATTCTTCGTTTCTATAGTATTTTTCCTTCCAAAACACAATTAAGTTTCGCATAAATGTTTTAATCGTCGAAGAAACAATGCACGGATGCATAATATCTCAAAACCCTAATTTTGAGATCGTGATAACGCAACCAGTTAATCTACGACCTTAATTTGATAGTAAAACAGCATAAATTGGATTCAAGCAAGTAATTTATGATAAGTTTACCTAGAATCAAGGGAGATATTGCGAACGAGGAGGCCACAGGGAGGCGGCGAGCGGCGTTGGTGGAGGTTGGAGCGGTGGTCTCGGAAGTCATCGTAACGCCGGTCATCGTAACGACGGCGTTTTGGTGGCGGAGGGGTTGGAGAACGACGGGGACTGTAACTTTTGCTTCGGCCGCGGCCAGACCGGTTGTATCTTCCCATGCCTTCTATTTGGTTACGGTGAGAGTGATTATTTGACGACACAGTTTAGATAATAGATATTTATAGACCATAATAAAAGTTAAAAAGTATTTCATTCAACGTTTTATGCAATGTTTAAATCATACTATAAAAGAATTATAAAAATAGGTTTGTCTGGTTTAGACCACTCCTGATCGTTACACAAACTGATACCGTTAGTTGTTGACAAATCAGCGTCACGTTAGCTCACCATCTAACCCACATGAAACTGACGTACTCATGCAAACAATATATCCTCCCTTTAATTTTTTGGGACACACCATTACAAAATACACACACACAAAATACCCATTTGGGCCCACCCACCAACTCACGAACATCACTCACTCTCATCTTTATAGTGGCAGAAGACAAACTGACGGGACCACTGATGGTCCCTGGTCCCGTGCCAACGGTTCGGCAAACTCACGAGGGAAGTGGCGGAGGAGTGATGGTCCCGTTGGGACTGGTCTTATGAGCTGAAATAAGATGTATTTAATAAGGTGAAGTGTGTTCTAGGTTGTATAAAAGTTTTGTAAAGTCTTAGTCATTGTATCAAAATGGTTAAGATCAAATCCCTTGACCATTGCACCTCCGGCCAACGCCTCCGGCCACCGCCCGCCGTCGTTGGCCGGCCGCCACCGGCCAGCGGTGGTGGTGGTGGTGGCTGACAGTGGGTGTGGGGGTGGTGGTAGTATTGATGTATTGAAACACATGTGATTCACTAAAAACAGAGGTTCCAAAATACAGACGAGCATATTACTTCGAATCACATGTGTTTCATGACATGAAACACATGTGATTCACTAGAAACATGAGTTTCTAAAAATAGGGGAGCATACGAACTACGATTCACATGTGTTTCAAAAGGTGATACACATGTGATTCACTAAAAACAAGGGTTCCAAAATATATACGATCATATTACTTCGAATCATATGTGTTTCAAGTCACGAAACACATGTGATTCACTAAAAACAAGAGTTTCTGAGAATAGGGGAGCATACGAAATACGAATCACATGTGTTTTCAAAAGGTGAAACACATATGATTCACTAAAAACAGGGTTTCCAAAATACAGACGAGCATATTACATCGAATCACATGTGTTTGAAGTCACGAAACACATGTAATTCACTAAAAATTGAATACACAACCACAACCGCCGATCAGCACCACCGACCACCGGCGGCGGCAGCTGTCCGTCGCTGCTGATTGCCGCCATCCGCCGGCGCCGGTGGTGGAGTATTGATGTATTGAATCACATGAGATGGTAGTGGTGGTGGTTTGAATGTTGATCTTGACCTTTGATTTTTTCTTGATCCAAGGGTCAATAATTGTCCCTTAGAACTTGATAAAATTCTTAAACTACCTAGAACAAACCACTTAATAATCTAGAAATTTCGTAAGCAATTATAAATATATTTAAAAATCTCATAAATTCATAAAAAAATGATGTTTATTGATGGTTATTTTTAAGAATATTAAATGTATCTTATTCCATAACCTTAAAGTATGATTTACATAAACCCTTGTAAAATAACCATTATTATGGTGTGTAGAGTAACCTTTTATGGTTTAAAAATCACCTTCTTATCTTAAAGAGGCATGTATGTCATTAAATCATTTGAATAATAATTAGCTAATTTTAACGATACAAAGGTGTTGTCAACGCCACCGCCGAAACAAGCTGCTACGCAACTTACTCCTCGAACTTTACGTACCGGTTACAAAAGCTATGCTCATTTAATTGAATTTTAGTTATGCAGTTATTTCTCATAAAATTTGTTGGCATATAACACGTCAATGCATGTCTTTTATGGCATGCTTTGCAGGTAGTTCGAAGTCGTTGCTAGTGAACTTCTGTGTGTGACCATAATGAATGCTCCTGAGGTTCCGGCTCGAAAAGCAATTTACGTAGCAGCCATTTTCATCAATGCAGATCAAGCTCTTACCATCACTAGGAACTTTATTCAAGGATAGCACAAAAAATCGAAAAGCATGTTATTTATATGTTCATTGATTTGGTTAAAAGCAATTTTAATCTGATTTTGGTTTTTCTGCTTGGAATAATAATAAATTAGTTGATTAAGTAGAGCTAAGATAAAGCAAGTAACTAACTCATTTTGTCTATTTCTTCTAATATGTAACTAGCCAAGGGATCATATGTTGTTTGAATGCCTCGATAATTGTTTTTTCTTTTATAGTCATGAGTTTCATATCAGAAGACAAACTATTGGGAATATACAAAATTTGGGTCATAACTTAGGCCTGTGCCCTATGGTATGATTGTGTAAATAATGAGATCAAAGCTGAACAAATGGTGTTAGTTGTCTTTCAAAAATGCTCATAAATATATTTTAGTATCATCAATTTTGTTGAGTATGTACCTTGAACTATAAAAATGTATGATATTAACCCAACTTGTCTAATAAAGTCTTATACTACCCTACATTAAGTTGACTCGGCGGAGAGTTATATATCAGGTACGGTAATATCTACTTTGTAAAGTTTAGGGTAATAATTTTTTTTTAAAAGTCAATTAACTACTTCCTCCATCCCAAATTTATTGTCCACTATAAAAAAAACACACACTTTAAGAAAAGTAGATTAATTATATTATCTCACAAATCAAATTTTCTCTTTCTCACTTAAATGTTTTTTGATTGGTTGACATTTAGAAAATACAGTATTTATAGGACAAACTAAAATAGTATACTAAACAATAAAAATGAAACGCAGAGAGTATTATATAGAGGCGGCTCCAATGCTCCAAGCATGAGCTACAAATGAAAAAGGAAACAGAAATAAAGCTACCATAACAATCCTAAATAGGCCTGTAAATAAACCGAACGTTCAACGAACCGTTCGGCGGGAGTTCATTTATGTTCGTTCGTTTAGCTAAACAAACGCACACGAACAAGATTTTGTGTTCGTTTAGTTAAACAAACGAACACTAACAATGACCCGTTCGTTCGTTTACATTTGTGAACATCCGTTCGTATTCGTTTGTTTACGTTCGTTTGTTAGTGTTCGTTTGAGTTTGTTTATATTCGTTTGTGTTTGTTTATGTTCGTTTGTGTACGTTTGTGTTCGTTTGTGTCTGTTTCGTGTACGTGTGTGTTTGTTTATGTTCGTTACCCTCGTTTACGAACCGTTCGTGAACACTAAATTTTCTTAACAAACGAACACGAACACAAAATTCCGTTCGATAAGTGTTCGTAAACCGTTCACGAACACATTTTTTACTTAACAAACGAACACGAACAAGCCCCCCTTCGTGTTCGTTCGGTTCGTTTACATGCCTAATCCCAAAAATAGGACCAATATCTTCATGACTGTTTGGATCTTCACATATAGGACATCGACCCGACCCATCTGTCGCTCACTTGACAAATATTTTTTGAACTCTAAGATGAGGGAAAAGATCCATTAACCGCTTCACACCGATTATCCATAGAATACTATTATAGTACTACAAAAAACTCAAGCGTAAGAAGGCAACCATGTGCTTAAATAGAGATTGTTCATAATTTACACAATCTCTTGAAACTAAATCTCTTACAGTCTTCACGGTCTAATTTGTGGTGAAAATATGAAGTTAAGTCGTGATTGTGATACAGATGGTCAGGTATGTTTATGTTGGTGGCATTCAGATTTTATACTTTATATATATTTAGTTAAATTTGTATCTAGCTTTTATATCATATGTCGATTTAGAGTAAGTTTTATACTTCAGATTGTATTCGCTACTATATAAGTGACAATTTCAACCCATTTACATTTGTACGGGGGCGATTGTGGTTATGTTATAGTTGTATTGGGCTGAACATGTAAAACAGGAAAAAATAAACCGCTAAAGAAACTTTTATTACACAAGACTTGTAAATCATATTTGACAAACTAATAATTTATTGGAAAATTAAATACTTGGATAAAAGTTGTTTCGGCTTAATCCAATCAAACCGATACAAAAAACAGGTTGACGATTTGCTGACTAGACTAAGTAGCATCAACTGAAATTGCCTGGAGTTGTGATGAACAAACAGAATTGCTATCTCCGCATAAGAGCATCTTCAATCACACTTTATTCCCAACTTTATCTCTATATTTAGAATTTTTTTCATCTCTAACTCAACTCTATCCTTCACTCCAAATATAGAATTTCTTAAAACTCACTCTATATTTGAAGTGAGAGGATATCCCCTTTATCTATGAACCCCACATATAATAACTAGATTCAAAGCCTTCGAGAAATATTTAGAATAATAAAAAAAATATTGATACAGTTTAAATGACATAACAATCCGATAAGTTGATACAAATTTTGATTAAGGCGGTAACAATTCAAATGAAGATGTATCATTCGTGGATCAAAATATTAAAAATTCACACGTCGGCGTTAATTCTCCAAACAAAAAAAAAATGGAAGCTGCAATTTTTACAAAACTTACATAGACGGCGCACTGTTTATGAAATTGAAGATTCGATTTCACCTCGGCTGTAAAATGTTGCGGCTTGAAAATTACCCGATTTCACCGCTGTATTTTAATTAGTTCACTTGATTTCGTTTTTTTTTTTTTGAACAGCAAAAAAAGGCAACCTAGTAGGAGCTTCGGCATTGCCATCACCCCCACCAGGAAACCCCACCACAACTAAATATATATAAACAGCTAGAAAAAACTAGCACCGAATTACAGAATTCAAAGTACACCACCACCTAAAAATATACAAGAACAACAACCCTTCCCACCTACAAACAAAGAAGGGGACCAAAGACAAACAGTGGACAACTACAAACGCCAATACAACCAAACCCCTAACACCATTATCACGAAGCGATCATGCAGAGATCGGATCAGAGCACCATACACCTCAATGATCACTACTCCACTTGCATTTCGACCTATGCTTGATCCAATAGAACGCTTGAGCTTGGGCTTCCCCGAACACTGACTCGAGACCGCAGCTTTTCTTATTAAAAATGAATTCATTTCGAAGCTTCCACACGAACCAAAGAACCGATATGAAGGCAGTCTGGAATTGATAAATCTTGGAAGTAGACAAGCGTTCTCTATCCGCCCATCCACGCAAATGATCGACACCTGTAATCAAGCTTATGTCTATACACCACCACGAACAGAACTGCACCCATAGATTGCGAGTTTTGCTACAAGCCCAAAATAAATGATCTAAATCCTCAATTTCCCTCTCACAAAGACAACAAACGGCAGACTGCAAGATGATACCACGTTTCAAAAGATTGAAGCATGTAGGTAACCTATTTTGGACCCATCTCCAGATGAATATGTTCACTTTAATCGGAGCGATTTTAATCCAAGAATAGTTGACCAAAGGCAAAGGACCATTAATCGATCCTTCAATCGCACGCCTTGCCGATGCAACAGAAAAAACCCCATCATTCTCGAGAGCCCACGAGCATCGCAAGGTTGAGCTATCGGAGCTTTGAGAAACCTGAAACCAAGAGTCAATTGGAATATTAAATTTATTTAAATGAGAACGTACCTTTACGATATTATTCCAGACGCCCGGGAATTTACTCGAGGGAAGATTGTTGTGAGAAATTTTATGCAACGATACAATCACATTTTTCCAAAGGGAGCCGTCATCCTGCTTCAATCTCCACCACCACTTTAATAATAAGGCATAATTTTGAGCTCTAATGCTAGCCACATTTAGACCTCCCACTTCAACTGGAGTATTGACTTTTTTCCAACTAACCCAATTTATTTTCCGTTCACCATTTTTTGAGCCCCAAAAGAATTTTGCACGAATTGACTCAAGCTTATTAATGATACCTACCGGAGCTTTAAAGATTGATAAATAATACACACCAAGAGCACCAAGAACCGATTTGACTAACGTTAACCTCCCACCGTATGATAAAGAAGAAGCTTTCCATGACGAAAGTTTCTTTTGAAATTTATTAACAATGATATCCCAATGTTCCAAACGGTGCATAGGAGCCCCAATATATAACCCGAGATATTTAAACGGGATCGAACCAACACTACAATTAAGTCGGTTGGCGATCCGATTCAGATCACTATTTTGCACTCCAAATCCATGAATATTGCTTTTTGTCATATTTACCTTAAGACCCGATGCTAGGTAAAAGCAAGTAAGAATACGAGAAAGATTTTTAGCATTTGTCTCAGACCATTCTCCAACAAAAATTGTATCGTCTGCGTACTGAAGATGAGAAATGATAGGCCCGTTATTTGGTAACGCAATACCATGAAATACACCTTTCTCCGTAGCCTCAACCATCGCAATATGAATACATTCTACAGCAATAATGAATAGGAATGGGGCCATCGGGTCACCTTGTCTGAGACCCCTATTAATATCGAATTCCACCGTAGGGGACCCATTAAGGAGGACAGACGCCCTACCAGAAGAAAGACACAAATTAACCCACTGTCTCCATTTAGCACCAAAACCCATTTGACGCATAGTCGAATCAAGAAAACCCCAATTAAGTGTATCATATGCTTTCTCAAAATCCACCTTGAAAATTAATAATTGCTTTTTCTCCTTTTTGTACCATGATATAATTTCACTTAAGATGAGAGGACCATCCAAAATATTACGACCTTCGATAAATGCAGATTGTTCAATACTAATGATATCATTAATTACCAATTTAATGCGATTAGCAAGGATTTTTGCTATGATCTTGTAAAAGCTTCCGATAAGACTTATTGGACGGTAATCGGATAAAACCAATGGGATATCACACTTAGGAATAAGCGTGAAAAATGAGGAGTTACATCCAGATTTAAGCTCGCCTCCATTCTCAAAGGAAAACACTGCATTCATAAGATCTTCTTCTATAATGCTCCAGTATGTTTTATAAAAAACGAAGGTAAAACCATCCGGACCCGGAGCTTTATCATCCCCACAATCCCACACAGCTTTTCTAATTTCAGCCTTAGAGAATTTTGCTTCAACAAGAACTTTTTGAGACTCCGACAGTGACTTAAATTTGTTGCTTGAAAAACTTGGCCTATCACCGTGCGATTCTGCAAAAATCTTAGAAAAATAATCAACCGTACCTGATTTCATGTTCGAAGGGTCCTCTGTCCAGATGCCGTTGAAAGATAGGCCATGAATATAATTTTTACGATTGTTGTGTTTTAACGACCCATGGAAGAATTTGGAATTTTCATCACCATCTACACACCATTTCACCCTTGCTTTTTGTTTAAGATCACGTTGTTTTAAAGCTTCTTTGTCCCTGATTTGAAAATCAATATTGACTCTTTCATCCTTTTCATCCGAGGACAACCCCACTGTCTCAGCTTTTGAATCTAGATCGGAAGCTAAATCACGGAGTTTATGAAGTTCACTATCTGCATTTGCTGCTTTCCACGATTTAATTGCCAATTTAACCTGTTTAAGCTTCCTGCAAAACAATTCGATTGGCGGCAACCTACCAGGGTCACTTGATTTCGTGGCTGCAATCAAATCACGCCTACACCAAGGTTGTGAAATGTAAGTATCTTTGAGTTTTAAGTAAAATTTTAGATTGTTTATGATTACTGCAAGTAAATTAGGTTATTATTCAATCATATCAAGTTGCAAAACGATTAAATTTCAGTTGGGTTAAGAACTTGGTTCGGGTATCCTTGTGGGGACCACGGGTTTTGGAACCTCGTAAGCTTCAAACCTGAGGGAATGATGATAGATGTTTCAATTCCCGATGTTGCTGATATTTAATGTTCCGGACCTTTCACTTTCGGGGATAAACGGTTCAGCCCTCTCTTTTAATGACTTTTGGTGCATTTACTGACCTCCGGTAACAAACTGAATTTTCTACCAGCTGCTTTCTCAAAACAATATACTTTCATAAGTGCAGTCACTGCATATGCCTTCAAAAATACAATAACCAAATTATATAATACAACATTCTTGAAATTACTTACTCAAAATTTACTATTTGACATGAATAAATGATAAATTCAGTAAACAAATTATGATAATTTCATAATAGTTAATGAGGGTAAAATTAAGCTGATTATGATAATATGAAATATCAAACCAACTAATTGATACTAAAGAACTTTGTTAGAACAAATCACAGTTCAACTTATTACTGATGCTGCAGTTAGTACTGATCATGGTTACTACTGATGAAGACTATGGTTACTACTGATGGGGCAGAAACACTTGATACTGATGAGTTGATACTGGTGAAGAGTATAACTAACATACTACTGGTCATGCATAAAGAGAAGATACTACTGATCATTAGTAGTTAATACTGACGTTGGTTTTGGACTTACTACTGATTATCAGAGTTACTACTGATCATCACATTTACTACTGATGATGCATATTTACTACTGGTGATTGCAGTTACTACTGATACGCGTATTTGGAAGCAAATCAAGTCCGAGATTTTCGCAGAGTTAGTTATAGAATGTTATTTAATGTATATCTTTTATAATTCGATGTAAATCAAGTCCTAGAATAACTAGGGTAAATAGTTAGGCTTCAAGGACTGTTATAAATAGTTCCTTACGAATTGTAAACGTACGTGTGTATTGTTAATCAATAATATACATTGAAGCTTTTTGTGAATCACTGTGTTCTTAACATTATTCATTGTTCATTCAATATACAGTATTCTATTGTTCTTAATATATTAATACAAGTTTTGATCCGCTGCAACTTTTTGTTATTAGTAGATCTGGGTTGACAATAACTTGTTTTGGTTATTCGATCCTGACAAGTGGTATCAGAGCTTATTGGTTCTAGATCTACAAATCTTAAGAACAACAAAAATTTTTAATCTTTAAAACACACAGATTGTTAATCATGACTGATAACAATGAAAGCACTCAAGCAAATAAAATCCCTATACTCACTCCCAATAACTTTGGAATGTGAAAGAATCGTATTAAGCAATACATGCTTATTACTGATTATTCCATGTGGGAAGTTGTTGTTGAAGGAAACAAAACCGTTCATAATCAAGCAACAAGCTCTGCAACTGAAGCAGACAAACTCAAGTGTGAAAAGGAGAAGAAAGACAGAGGAGTTGAACTCAAAGCTCTAAGCACTCTTCTACTGGCCATTCCTAATGATTATCAACATCTCTTTGTTGAATATGATAATAAAACTCCCTGGATCGCCCTTTTTCGGAGGCATGTTTGGTTGGAGGATAGCTGAGCATTCCTCACTTAGTATTGCTGATGATGCCTCCTCATTCAGTGTCTTGCTAGATACCAGATCCTTGATGAACTTCCCATAGTTCGGCATTCCTGCTAACATGTCAACCAAAGGGACGTTAATGCGCACCTGTTTTATCATGTCAACGAACTTACCGTATTTCTCTTTAAGCTTTTCCTTCCTCAACCGTTAAGGGAAAGGAACCTTCGGTGTGTACGAGTTTGTTGCATCTTGTTTAGTAGACTTATGTGCATCCTTTGGTTCTGCTTTTTCCGGTTCTTTTGGAGTATCGATCTTCTCCATTGCTACCTCCTCTTCTTCAATTTGAGTCTCCCCATTAACATGTACATCACAAGAACTTTCGTTAGTATTTAATACAGGTGAATTTACCATTTTACCACTTCGAGTGGTGATAGCTTTAACATTCTCGAAGCCCCGCTTAGGATTATCTTGTGTACGGGGTGGCAAAGTGCCTTGTGGACGTTCTTGTAGAATTTCAGCCATCTTGCCCAGGTTTCTCTCTAAGCTTTGAATTGCTGCCTGCTGATTTCTGATTATTTGATCTTGTTCTTCAGCTTTCTTGTCTTGTTTTTCCATATATTTTTCGAGCAAATTTTCCATTGAGGATTTTTGCCCTTGACCTGCAGCATTCTCTCGAGGTGGTTGATTTGCTTGATTATCACGTTGGAAACCAGGGGGGTTCGAGTTTCTCGGGGGGTAGTTATTGTTTTGGTTATTGTTGTTATAACCTCTGTTGTTGTTGTTGTACCCCTGATTGTTGTTGTTGTACCCTTGATTTCCACCTTGATAATTATTTCGGTACCCATTGTTGATATAATGCAACTCCTCCTCTGCTGACATTGGCTGTTGTTGTGTGCAGTCCTTGTTGAGATGTGGTCCTTTGCATTTGTCGCACCCAACCTGTATAGCATGTAAACAACTAGTTATTTTATCTAATTTTCGTTCGAATGCTTGTTGACTGTTCTTTAATGCGGCCACTTCATCGTTCTTTCTATCATCCACCATATTCAATTGACCAGTTCGTCTGTCAGTTTGCCATTCCATACTGTTCATGGCCAGGTCTTCAACGAGTTGATATGCTTGGGTTGGAGTTTTGTACATGAACAACCCACCACTTGACGAATCGAGAAGAGATCGAGATGTGTAATCCAATCCCCTGTAGAATATGTGTACTATGTTGTTTTTCTCGAAACCGTGGTTTGGGCATTTCCTCAATAGACCTTTCAGTCTCTCCCACGCATCTGTCAACTTTTCACCTGAATCCTGCATAAAAGCCATAATGTCAGTTTTTAATTTGTTAGCCTTAGCAGGTGAGAAATATCGAGTGATGAAGCGACTTCGGAGTTCGTCCCAAGTCGTAATTGAGCCCGGCTCTAATGATTTAACCCATTCTCTTGCATCCCAGTTAAACTGAAGGGAAACAATCTGAGTCTCATAGCATCCAACGACACGTCTCGTTGTTTGAACAGCTCACAGATCTCCAGAAAGTTCTCGAGATGTCTGTTAGGATCATTGCATAATCTACCATCGAAGTTCAGATCCCGCACCATACTAAGGAATTGACCTTTAATCTCGAAATTGATATTGTTCAATTCTGGAACTGTGATGGATGGAGTAGGGGGAGTTGGTGGTGTCTGTCTAATGTTCCACATGGGTTGCTCCTCTGGAGCATTTGGTTGATCTCCCATCTCAAAAATGGGATTGTTAATACTTTGGAAGCGAATCGACTCTAGGTATTGCGCTGCTAAAACTGCTCTACGTCGCTGGCGAAGAAGTCTCTCTGGCTCAGTATACGATAATATTGGATCAGAGTCAGAGCTACGGGTCATACACCTGTAAAACCCCAAGACAATTGTTAAAAACGCAACTGTTTACTAGAATTAATAAAAATAAAATAACTTACCCAAGAATGAATTCTTAGATAAGGATCGATTAAAAAATTAGTTCTAATTTACTAATCACGCAACTGTTCCCCAGCAGCGTCGCCAAAAACTTGATGTGATAAAACCAGTTATAAATTAAAGGTCCTAAATACACCTTCTCTAGATTACCACACTATTAGGCAAGTATGACCTAATCGTGAGCAATATAATTCAGGTAAGTACGTTCGGGTATATTCGTCTCCACAGGGAACAATTAAGATGACTATGTAATTTGAAACTAATTAATTAAACTAAACAAGTAATTAAAAGGGGCTTTCATTTGGAACATTATTTTATTTGCAAACTGAATAATAAAACTAAATTTGATTTTTTAAAAGTAAACAATCAACTAAAACGAAGAAGAAGTGTTTCGATATTAAGGAGGATATTCACTATGAGTCGAATCCGTCTAGGTCTAGGTTTGGTTTTGAAGTACCGATTTAATTCATGTTCTAGGAGTTTAAGGGACTAGATTTCTCTCAAAACCTTACAATGAGTCTAATATGATCTCTAGGAATTTCTTCTCAAGAAACCTGTTTAAATTCACACTCCTGCTTGTTATTTCTAACTAGGTCCTGCTTTCCGAGACCTTCTAATCATAGGAATTTCTTCTCTGAAGATCAGACTTTAAGTTGCACCTAAGTTATTGGTATCAAATCTCGGACCCCTATTTCTAGTGAGTCGCTGACTAGGTCAAAAGGTATGAAAAGTCAGGGGTATTACTAGATCAATTAAATGTTGTCAATATTTTATCAATTTAACAATAAACAGATTCAATAATGCAAATGTAAGGTTTAACGAAAAGGTTCTTTATTAAAAACACAAGTGTTCAAACAATCACCATAAAATCCTAAGAATATCCAAACCTAAAACCTAAACTTCATCTAATCATAGCGAATATAAGATGATTAGCACATAGACATGCTAAAAATCATCAAACAATCGTGAAGAAATATAAACATAAACATAATAGTAATCAAAAGTGATAAAAAAAACCAATGTTTGATGCTTGAAATCTTGATCTTGAGTGCTCCTAGGGTATTTTTCGGCTGCCAATTCGTATTAGGTCAAAAGTTGTGTTTCAAATCTGCAATTCTCGCTTAAATATACGTCAGATCGCTGGAAATCGCGTCGCTAACCCAACTTTCGCGTCGCTATATGTGTTCCCGCGTTAATTCGCGGCGCTATCTCAAAGATAGCGGCGCGATCTGCCCTTTTTAATGGCAAACAGCGACTCGATTTCACGTTTTAATGGAAAATAGCGATATAGATAGCGGCATGGATAGCGGCGCTATCTCTGGATTTTCTGCAGAATTTCATTTCTTGTGTCGTTTTGGCTAATTTTTTATACTTTTTCTTCTATAGCCTGAAAAATACAGTGAGAACAATATTTGAGTGATAACATCATGTTCTAATCAATAAACACATACAAAAACATGTATATTGGCATATAAATCTATGTGTAAATATGCCAATATCACATGGCTTTTAATATGTCATTAATTTCACATACACCATAACGGGTAGACATAAGTAAGCTTTTAATTGGTGTCTTAACGCAATTTTATTATGACATAACGTTACAAGATGCTTGTACACATAAGTAAATATCCCATTGATTATACGTATACACATAAGCGTGATGACACGTAGATATTGAGCGTACACATAAGCTTCATATATGACATAAGGAATGATGTGCTATTATGACATAACTAACATGACATGTCAAGATTTCAAAAAAACTTTAGCTTAATATATATAAAGATAAAGAATCTTTTTTGACACTGATTATTATAAATTAAAACTTAATGTAACCGTCGGTTTTAACAATAACAATCATCAAAAAATATAACCAAGTGTTCTATCGTATAACATGAAATAGAAAAGATCTACACATATTTACATTTAAAATTGTTTATGTGGACAGTTACAACCTTAATATTCCATTGCATTGCATTTAGAAAAGATATAACCAAAAAATATAACTAAGTGTTATATCGTATAACATGAAATAGAAAAGATCTACACGTATTTACATTTACATTTAGTAAAATATAGGAGTTGGTTCCTATAAAGGTCAATAAAAGTGAGGTAGCTTAAAAGTGCATATGTGGACTTTTAGGTGGCAATAATGACTTGGCATTTAAGTGCCAAGTGGCATCATACATGGCATAAGGTATGATGTGCCATTATGACATGGCTTTAAATATTTCAAAAAAACCTTTTTTAATATGTATGTTATATCGTATAACATGAAATAGAAAAGATCTACACGTATTTACATTTACATTTAGTAAAATATAGGAGTTGGTTCCTATAAAAGTCAATAAAAGTGAGGTGGCTTAAAAGTGCATATGTGGACTTTTAGGTGGCAATAATGACTTGGCATTTAAGTGCCAAGTGGCATCATACATGGCATAAGGTATGATGTGCCATTATGACATGGCTTTAAAGATTTCAAAAAAACCTTCTCTTAATATATATAAAGATTAAGAGAAACGTTTAAGGTAGTGTATCTTTTTTGTAAAGTATTGATAGACAAGTCTTACCCTTTGAATAAATTTTTTTTTTTGGTTAAGATCAACCTCCAAACCACCACCACCACCGCTATCATCAACACCACCACCACCATCATCAACACCACCACCACCACTACCACCCCAAGCCCCAAGCCCCAACCCCCATTGTTGCTGCCCACTGCCACTGTCGACCCCCGCTGCCGGCCACCGTCACCGGCAACCTCCCGCCACCTCCAGGCGCTTTCAATCACATGTGGTTGTAGTATTAAATCACATTTGATTGCATACCGCCGACCACCACCCCTACCACCACCGCCAACCACTGCCGGTCACCGTCTCCACCATCGGCAACCCACATCCACCACTGTGACAACTCGACGTTTTGGGTATGTTACTACATTTCATTTCTTAACTTTCCTTATTTAGAAAGTTTTCATTTCTAAACATTTGCATTTCTGGCACCCGAACGCATAACAAAAACACCAAAACGTTTAACATTTTCGCTATACATCAGTGTTTGACTATTTTAGTCAACACAACATTTCATATTATTTGTTATGACTTCATTTCTCAAAAACATTTCTAATAATAATATATATGTAATATTTAACCAATAAATCAAAATAATTATTTGTTATGACCTCCATGCAACTCTATATACACAATTATACCTTTTATCGGTGGTTAGAGTAAGTACCTAGCTAAACACCTTTCACGTAACTCAAATAATGGAAATCAAAATGCAATTTTCCGGGTGAAATTGATACTAGTAGAAGTGTTGTCGTTAAGCTTAGAGCATCTCCAATGGTAGCTTTTTACAAAGCTTATTACCTTTTGTACAAGTCATATGAAGGTAAATGACATTCTACAAAAAAAGCTTTTGCTTCAAAAGATTATTCTCTACTAAGTCTTTCACAAGACACAAAAAAAGCTTTATGTTGATTAATATGCATTGGAGCAAAAGCTTTTTGAAAAGCTTATTCATAAATTTTGAGTGTAAAATCTAGGTGTCAGTTACCACAAGTCATGACTTTAACTATTGGGATGCTCTTAGAGCAAGGAAGATAGGTGTCTCTCTCTCTCTCTCAAAAGCGAAAACATCTTCAACTTCATTGTTGCCGAACGAAGATTTCAGATAAAAAGAGCGATTGATTTTGACTACAAATGGTGTCTTTATGCCCTTGTAATAAAACCCTAATTAAACCCTCTGCGTTATCTTCTTCCTTCTCTTCATCTCCCCATCTTTTCTTCACTCGATTAAACCTCCCAAATCCCTCTTTTCATAACCTCAGAATTAGGGCTTCAAATTCTTCCCCCCAGCAACACGATTCAGACTCTAATTTCCAGCTGTTGGAGGTAAAAGTGTGACTGATTTATTCAATTCGAGCACAAATTGTCAAATTATAACTTTTTTTTTTTACAAAATTGTTCAAATTTGAATTTAATTTCAGAAGCTGAAGGAGAGAGAGAAAGAGCGAATAAATGAAATTGAAGAGCTTGATAGAAAAGCAAACGTACAGTTAGAAAGACAGCTTGTAATGGCGTCGAATTGGAGCAGGACATTATTGACAATTCAGCAGAAGTTGAAGGGCTCAGAATGGGACCCTGAAAATTCACACAAGATTGATTATAGTCAGTTCTTAATGCTTCTAAATTCAAATAATGTTCAGTTTATGGAGTACTCAAATTATGGCCAAACAGTATCAGGTTAAGTCTCTGAAACTTCATATTAATAAAATTCATTTATTAAAGGCCAAAATTCATTTTAGGACCCTGAATTTGGCAAAATAGTCGATTTAGTACCTGACTTGCTAATTTGTCTTGTTTTCTCACGCGATTTGCTTCTAACATCAATATACTGTGATAAACGTAAATGTTTTTAGTCCATCAAAAGCTCCTAAGTCAAGTAACTATCTGCATATCCATGGCCTAGTCGCGACTAGCTAATGATTATGGTATGTAAGCATATACGCACTTCCATGCACTACATCTAAACTTAGTCCGAGATAAGGATTCGTTGTCAAGTCTCCAAAAATAGTTTCATCACAAATAATCATAAACCGTAAATAGTTTATATGTTTTTCACCCCAATAGTAAAATAGTTAAAACATAGTAACAGAGAGGTTGTTAAATCACAGTCACAATAAGGTTTATAAAATACGCTGTGATAAATAATGCGAACATTTGTAAAAGCATTTGTTATGTTTTTCACCCCAAAGTTGTAAAATAGTAAATAAAATGCGGTAAAAAGTGAGGCTGTGAACTCACAGACACAATAAGATTTATAAAAGTAGTTGTTAAATAGTAAAAATACAGTACTAAATCGACCATTTTCTTGCAGTGATACTACCATATTACAAGGATGGAGAATTGAAAAATGATTCAAAAAAAGAAGTTATTTTCCGGAGGCACATCGTTGACCGAATGCCAGTTGACAGTTGGAACGATGTTTGGAAAAAGTTGCATCAGCAAATTGTGAATGTTGATGTTCTTAATGTGAACACAGTTCCCGCAGAAGTTTATTCAAGTGTTGCAACAATTGTTGTTTGGTCAATGAGACTTGCTCTTGCTATTGGATTATATGTATGGATTGATAATATCATGAGACCTATTTATGCTAAATTAATCCCTTGTGATTTAGGAACACCTCCTAAACAAGTAAGAGAACCAATTAAAAATGAGACACTTGGATCATTAGGCGAGAGTCGGTACGTTTTTTCAAAATTAAATTACACAAATGGTCCTTTAGGTTTGTAACATATTACATATTTGACTCTTTAGTTTCATAAATTACACTGGTAGTCCTATTTCTGAAACTATTGACACGTTTGGTCCTTTACCTAAACGGATGTTAACTTTTCCCGTCAAACAGACGGGTTTTTACGGGTTTCAAGTTGGTGAAGGGAAAGGGAAAAGGACAGATTTACCCCCTCGTGCACCACGACCATACTTGACGGGAAAAGTTAACGTCTATTTAGGTAAAGGACCGAACGTGTGAATAGTTTCAGAAATAAGGACTACCAGTGTAATTTATGAAACTAAATGACCAAATATGTAATGTGGTACAAACCTAAAGGACCATTTGTGTAATTTACTCTTTTTGTAATTATCCATCAAATATTATGACCCATGCATGTGTGGAAATTGACAGCTGTACAAATGTTTTTTTTTTTTTGCAGGGCGAAATTTATATCAGCTGAAGAGACAACTGGCGTGTCATTTGATGATTTTGCAGGCCAAGAATATATAAAAAGGGAATTACAGGAAATTGTAAGAATATTAAAAAATGATGAAGAATTTCAAAATAAAGGGATTTATTGTCCTAAAGGTGTCTTACTTCATGGTCCACCTGGAACCGGTAAAACTCTTCTAGCTAAAGCTATTGCTGGTGAAGCAGGTCTTCCTTTCTTTGCAGCCAATGGCACTGATTTTGTCGAGGTCAAAAACCTTTTTTTTCAATTTATTATTTTATAAATATAAATATTTATTATTATTATTATTATTATTATTATTATTATTATTATTATTATTATTATTATTATTATTAATTGGCGAAATTGTATGCAGATGTTTATTGGGGTTGCAGCGTCTCGTGTGAAGGATCTTTTTAATAGTGCAAGAAAATTTGCTCCTTCTATCATTTTTATTGATGAGATTGATGCTATTGGTAGCAAACGTGGCGGGCCTGACATAGGCGGGGTATGCTTTTCATCTCTCTCTCTCTCTCTCTCTCTCTCTATATATATATATATATATATATATATATATATATATATATATATATATATATATATATAGGAATGAGTTCCTTTGAGAATTAATATATTGGGTGAGAATGTGAGAATAGATCTCAGCCATTGATCTGGGTGGATTTGGGGCTCACGCCCCGGCAAAATCTGCCGCGCGGCGCGAGGGGGCACATGTGCCCCGTTTAATCATCGATGATTAACCTATGAATACATATAGGTTAATCATCGATGATTACACTAATTCTCACATTCTTACGATTTTTCCAATTCTCAAAGGAACCCTCCCCTATATATATATATATATATATATATATATATATATATATATATATATATATATATATATATATATATACATACATACATACATACATACACACACATACATACTTACATATACACATACGTATGTATGTATTTACAAGTGCATAACTACATCGACGTAGGTAACTAAGGGCTTGTTTGTTTTTTTTTACTCATTAAGTTCTCTCTGGTTAAAGTGTCTGTTTGGATACCTTAGTGTTGTTGTTTGTTTTACATGCTGAATGAATAATCTTAATAATAAAATTTGACAATTGTTTCCATTTCCAAGGCCTCATTATTGTTAAAAACATAATTAAGTGATATATAAAATTGAATAGATTTTTTTAATAATA
The DNA here is from genome assembly GCA_963853835.1 of Calendula officinalis. Taxonomy (NCBI): domain Eukaryota; kingdom Viridiplantae; phylum Streptophyta; class Magnoliopsida; order Asterales; family Asteraceae; genus Calendula; species Calendula officinalis. Next base: position 48,808,010 of record OY970831.1, read on the forward strand.
AGAAAATGTTGATATATAACTAATAAAGTTGAAATTTAAAATAAATATATTATTTAAAAAAAAATAACATTAGAAATTAAACAATTTCTAACCAGACCCTATATAAACATGAAATTGTGATTAATATAAATTGTAAAATATAAAAAGAAAAAAAAAGTTGTGACTTAATAGGGAAAACATCATCCCATGGCTTTTTCGGTTAAGTCATGCTCTATAGAAATAAACAAACAGACTCAGTATGACTTTCCCAATAAACTAGTATACATAAAGCTACATATGGATACATATGCACATGTGTAGATATACGTATATACATACATATACATATATAAATCGTAAGTACAGATATACATACACAAATCTATACATATCTTTTCCTCATCGTTTTGTTAACTACATTGTACTTACAATAGGGTGGTGCAGAGCGGGAACAAGGCCTGCTTCAAATATTAACAGAAATGGATGGTTTCAAAGAGTCAACATCTCAGGTATTGAAGATTTGATTCCATTATAATATCTTTTAGTTATTTATTTATTTAATTTTTTTTTGGTATGTATGTAGGTGCTAGTTATTGGAGCAACAAATAGGCTGGATATTCTTGATCCTGCTCTTTTAAGAAAAGGCCGTTTTGATAAGATAATTAGGGTTGGTCTGCCTTCTAAAGATGGTAGATTTGCTATATTAAAGGTAAACAAACATTCCTGTCATATATTTAAATTTTTAATATTATATTTAATTTGAAGTGATGATATTTTAGGTTCATGCCAAAAACAAATATTTTCGTTCTGAAGAGGAGAAGGAAACCTTATTGCTGGAAATTGCAGAAAAGACAGAAGATTTTACTGGAGCAGAACTGCAGAATATACTGTAATTTTGTTCATTTATCATAAAAGCTGTTATTTTCTATAAAATGTCAATTTATAATAAATAATTTGTTAAGTTATAAGAGAATTCTGACAATTAACTGAACAGGAATGAAGCTGGTATTTTGACTGCCAGAAAGGACTTGGACTACATAGGACGGGAAGAACTTCTTGAGGCCTTAAAAAGGGTACATTTTTGTATTCAGTTAGCATAACATGTCTTTATTTCATTTCATATAATTTTTATTTTATTTAATTATATTTATAAAAATTGGAATTGCAGCAAAAAGGAACATTTGAAACAGGCCAAGAAGATAAAAGTGAAGTCCCTGAAGAGCTAAAACTGAGGCTGGCTTATAGAGAAGCAGCTGTCTCTGTTCTTGCATGCTACTTTCCTGATCCCCACCGTCCTTTCATCGGGGTAACTATATATATATATATATATATATATAATATGTATAGAAGTGAGATCGGGTGAGGACTCAAATGTTGGTGAGGAGTGTAAGGACAATTCTCAACCAATCATTTTTAAACATTAGGATCATTTTCAGAATTTAGGATCATTGTCGGCTTCATAAAGATCCTAAAATTCTGACAATGATCCATTTAAAAAAAAAATAATTGGTTGAGAATTATCCTCACAGTCCTCGAGTCCTCACCGGATCTAACCATATATATATATATAAAATATATATATATATATATAGGGGTGAGTTATATAGAGAACTCATAAACCCTTATTAGCCAATCAGAAATTAGTTTACATTTTCCATTTATTTAAATATAAAGGGCAATTCCGGTATTCACATTATTTCATATTTATAGAAACAATTAATTGAAATCCTATAATCATGGAAAGTGCAGATTTTGTATATCAATCTTCCGTTTGAAAACCGTTTACCCCATATTTTCCAGAATTTTGGCACATTTCATGGAAATCTTTTTACCCCATTTGTTTTTTAAATTTGTATGAACTGAGTTAACGTGATTGCATTTATGTTTTTGTACTCGTTTGTTTTTAGTGTATTGAACCAACGATTTGTTCGAAATTATGGTCGTGATACATATGATTTTAGGTTCAGTTTATAGCTTTTTATAAATAATGGTCGTAGAACGTCTATTTCATGGTATTGTAATAGTGTAATCAAAACATATCTAACATTCATGTAATCAAAACATTGATGTCTTCACAAAATCATAGCTTAAAACAGATAAAACATTGATGTCTTAACAAAATCAAAACATTGATGTCTTCACAAAATCAAAACATTCATGTAATCAAAACATTGATGTCTTCACAAAATCAAAACATTGATGTATTTCTCTCTTTCGTCCACTACGTGTTGTGCCTGTCATGATAAAACACCAATGTTTTGCATAAATAACCACAATTTTGCATTTAATAAAAAACCTAGTCATCGTTGCCTGATTCAAAAAAACCTTAAATTGCAGTAATGCAATCCATCGTGGCCAGATTAAAAAAAACCTTAAATTGCAGTTATGAAAATTATGATAGATTCACAACCAGAATATGAAATCGAATGCAATGAATTGAAATCCAGAAATTGAATAGTAAACGAATTGAATCTAAGCAACAATAAAGAATCTTACCTTTTAAATTCCTTTGCTCCAGAATATTCACAACCAGAATATGAAATCGAATGCAATGAAATCCAGAAATTGAATAGTAAACCAATTGAATCTAAGCAACAATAAAGAATCTTACCTTTTAAATTCCTTTGCTCCAGAAACTACAAAACAATAAAAGCAACAATGTACCGATTAAAGGAATAAGAAAATGAAGACTTTCTTCATCGGAGATAGCGGCGGCAGTTGGGAGAGAATGTTTTCAATTTTGATAGAAAAAAATAGGGTCTAACAAAATGTATAGAGAGAGAAACGATTTTCTAGGAAGATAAGGAGATGCAGTTATTAGATATACATTTTCCTTTTTTAATTCTTTTTTTTAATACAAGAAAAACGTAATTGTAAATGTCAGATTACGAAAGTACCCTTTTTATTTAAAGAGAGAGTTCTCTATATAACTCTCCACTATATATATATATATATATATATATATATATATATATATATATATATATATATATATATATATATATATATATATTTATAATTTTCTTTTTTAGATAGTGATCAAATAATGAAAAAGTAATTATTGAAAATGTTGCATCTTCAGACAGACATCAATTCTGTAAAGAGTCAATCAAACATGCAATACTTAGAAATTTCAGGGCGGGTGTTTAAAAGGAAAGCAGATTATGTAAACTCCATAGTTCGTGCTTGTGCTCGTAAGTATCTCCATTAATTTTTTAAAATTATTACTCATTTTCCCAAATATTTTTATTTAAATCTTATTTTTATTTTTTATATTTTATAGCGAGAGTAATTGAAGAAGAAATGTTTGGATTAGAGAACTTATGCTGGATATCTGCAAAGGCTACATTAGAAGCATCAATGCTTGCTGAATTTTTAATCCTCCAAACTGGAATGACTTCATTTGGGAACGCATACTACAGAAAACAACACGATTTAGTTCCAAATGTAACTAACTAACTAACTAACTGTCTTGTTTTATTTTATTAACTTTTTGCAGTTTAGTCCCTGCATTTTATTTTATTTTTCTGTATAGCTTGCAGCCAAAGTTGAGGCACTTAAGGATGAGTACATGAGGTTTGCCATGGAAAAATGTAATTCTGTCTTGAGAGAATATTATTCTGCAGTAGAAGAGATTACAGGTTTGTTATTAAAAAAAAAGGTAAATAAATATTAATAAGTTAATAACATATTGTTATGTTGCTATTCAGATATTCTACTAGAGAAGGGAGAAATTCAGGCAGATGAAATTTGGAGTATTTACAAAAATGCCCCTCGGATATCTCAGGTTATTTAACAGTTAATATACATACTTATATGTTCTTTCTCAAATACATAACATGTTTTTTTCTATCATGATACGTCATTTGTCCAAATGTAAGACATCTAACTTCGAATAAAATGGTATTATTTTAATAAGTAATTAATGTCTTAAAAAACTCAAAACTTATACCACCTCTTTTTCAGAATAAGTGATACATTGTGGATTTCATGGTTTTTTAGACAAAATATTATAATGAGGGTTAGTGGATGATGGATCCCACTATTTTTGAATAAAGTGATTTCAATGATGTTTAAAAGTAAAAGTAAGGGTAAAATGGTCATTTCACTATATTAAAGTGGATGGCTAGAAGAAGATGGGTCCCACTTCTTTTATCAAATAATATAAATTTTAAAGTGCATCACTTATTTTGAAACTGCCAAAAATAGAAAGTGTATCAGATAGTGGCATTATTTTGCCGCTAAAATACATTTGGACTAACTTTCATCCCATTTGAATCGTTTCCATTTTAGCTAACTTTTTTTATCTTACCGGTTATAATTTCACCTCTAATATTATATAATATTATTATATTATTAATTAATTAATTAATTATTATTCAGCCTAGTGTGCCTGTGATCGATGAATATGGTGCACTGATATATGCTGGAAGATGGGGCATCCATGGTGCTTCACTTCCAGGTAGGGCCACATTTGCACCCGGGAATGTTGGATTTGCCACTTTTGGTGCCCCCCGTCCAATGGAGGTTAGCCAGCTGTCTATACATATGATGATTTTATTAGCGGAAATTAAGGAAATAATTCAATACGTTAAATGACATAAGTTGCACATTATATGAAACTGAAATTATAATCCTTGATTTCTGCTAATAGATTTAGGGCCGGATTTAATGACTCATTTTTTTTCTCTTATATTTGTGGTGTGTAGACTCAAGTTGTTAGTGATGACACGTGGAAGTTAGTTGACAAAATTTGGGACACGAGAGTTGAAGAAATTAGAGAAGGGGCAAAAAAGGAAATTCAAGCAGAAAATGAGAAGCCACGGGTTCTAATCGCCAGCCATTTCCTATAACTGTTGGTAATGGTCAGTGTCTACTTATTTTTCTAAATCATTACAGTATAAACTCTTTAAATTAATAATGTTAGGACCAGATAAATTTATTAATTTAGAGAATTATTAATTTATCAATAATTATTAATTTAAAGAGTTTTTAAGTAATTATATTGTACATACCAAACAAAAAGGAAAATTAGTTTATACCTCTTAGAATTACATTGCAGCGAACCTTGGGACTCAACGTAAATTGAATCTTATTTCAATAGTGTAATACTTTTTTCAGTTCCTATGAACTATTAATTTATGGTTTTTCTTTTGATTGAAAATTATAAAGGGATCTTTCAAAAAATGATTATCTTACTATTTATTTTTTACATTGGCTCAAGTCTGGACCGAACAAATTTATTATTTAGAGAGTTTATTAATTTACCAAGTATTAACTTAAAGAGTTTCTCCTGTAATTTGACAATTTGGCTTTCAGTTATTTATGATACAACATGCATGGTTGCCAGGTCATCATGAAACTTTATTGCAGTCAACCACAAATGGCTTAAACGGGATATCATATCACATTTTTCTTGATTTGAAATGATACAATTAGTTTGTTGAGGTAGAAAAAGGTGGTTTGTTATGTAGTGCAACTAAAGGGACCGAAAGCATTGTGTACACTACCTGATTAGTTATCATATGGAGTAGTGATTTACATATTCATGATTTTTTATTTTTTGTTTAATCTTTTTTTATCAAGACAAACAATAAATCTTTTGGTTGTGGAAACGTGTCGGAATTAGTTTGTATAAGAAAGGTTATTATTAAGAATGAAATCCATGCATCCAAAAGTTATACTTATCCATTTATAAATAAATAACACGATGTAATTTGAAAGTTGGCACTTATTTAGGACGAACTAAATCAGTAAGCTGGCAATTAGTGATTAAAAAAAGAGTAGCATTTTTTAATAAATTAAATCCAGTTGAGTTTGTGGGAATTTTACAAACTTGTAGGAAAATTTACAGTTTTTACTTGCAGTTTATAATTCAAAATTTTAAACTGTTCAATTTTGTTTTGTTTTACTGGTAAAAGTTTAAGGTTTTATTAAGCACATTTTTTTTGTCCCTATAGGTTTTACCTACCCGACTTACAAATTTGTTTTGTGTGGGGCAAAACACTTAATTAGAGGTAAAAAGTTCTATTTTTTATACTTGACACTTTTTTTTTCCCTTCATTAAAATGGTACAAATGAGTAATTCCTAATATTCAGGAGTTCATTGTAGATGTAATTACAAATCATTTATACATGTCTTATAAGGGCTGTCATTATCAAAACCCTTTTTAATTTGAATTATTTGGTTTTTTTTCCTACTTGAGAATATTTCAACATTCTAACAACATTATTTGTAGCATACGGCTGAAAATTCATATTAAAAGATGATGAATTAATGCCCCAAAAGCTAGCTTGAAGGAGGAAACACCTAGACTTATTAACCACCATTTGGTTTATAATTCCACCGATGTGGGATCGTAACAATGACGCATGTTTTTCTTGACCAAACTCAATCAATGGATGATAAGGCCTTAAAACAAAACATTGTGTGAGGGAAAACAAATACTATGATTTGTGAATGTTAATAGTTTTGCCCTACAATGAACCGTTGGTTAAAAAAACACTAAATTAGTTGAAGTTTGAGCATGAAAACAACATAATTATTAACCCTAAAACAGATCAACGTGTTTGATAAAACATCATAATACGCGAACTCATCCAAAAAACATAATTTGAGGATAATGAAATTTGATAAAACATCATAATACACGAATTCATCCAAAAAAACATAATTTGAAAAGATGGTTTAGAAACAAACAATGCACAAGCATCCTTAAAATTTGTTAAAGTGATGGCAAAGCTTGTTGTTCCTTGAGAGAATCTTGAACTGCCTTTAAAAGAGCTGGCATGAGTTTCTGATTTGTCACAATAATGCCCGTATCAAGATCCAAATATCTCCCTTTTGAAAAATCTAACGGGTTTCCACTTGCATCCGTTGCAACACCCCCAACTTCTGCAATAATAATAATAATTATAATAATGGTCCTTTAGGTTTGTACCATATTACATATTTGGTCCTTTAGTTTCATAAACTACACTGGTAGTCCTTATTTCTGAAACTATTGACACGCTTAGTCCTTTACCTAAACACACGTTTATTTTTCTCGTCAAGTATGGTTACTTGTGATGCACAAGAGGGTAAAACTGTCCTTTACCCTTTCCCTTCATCAATTTGAAACCCGTAAAAACCCGTCAAAAAAGTTAACGTTTGTTTAGGTAAAGGACGAAACATGTCAACACTTTCAGAAATAAGGACTACCCGTGTAATTTAGGAAACTAAGGACCAAAGATGTAATATGGTACAAACCTAAAGGACCATTTGTGTAATTTACTCTTATAATAATAATAATTAAAATAATAAATGTGTGTATGGTACCTGCAACAACAATGTATCCAGCAGCATGGTCCCAAATCTTCTCACGATATCCTTTATTGGGAAAACGTAGATATATTGCACCATCTCCTCGTGACAATGCACCATATTTTGCCTGGCTGTCAATTCTAACTGCCGGTGCTTTAACCCCCAATTTCTGCATAAATAAATAAATAAATAAATAAATAAATAAATAAATAAAACTTTAACTCCAACAAATACAAGAATAAAACAAGTAGGTACAATACCTTTGCTATAGAGCCAGATAAACTATGTGATGAATGGGCAACTTCATATGATTCGAAGAATGAAGCTTCTTCTGGATTCTCTGTGTTGCTAACATGCACCTGATTTTGTGTAAGATAAAATTCTCATATTATTTTCCAAGACCAATAATTGTGACTTTTAAGTTGCAATAATAAGATTGGTTTGGATAAACCTGTTACTTAGATTATTATGACCAAAATGCATTTTAGTACCTTGAATTTGGCTGACTAGGTTAGATACTACCTTGAATTATTAAAGATGCAACATGTTACCCTGAACTTGACAAAATGATCGATTTAGTACCCTGACTCATTAATTTAATCACATTTTCTTGCTTGACTTAATTTTGTTGGGGATTTTGACGGACTAAAAATATACGTTTATCTCAATATATTGATATTAGAAGCAAATCACGTGACAAAACAAGACCAAATTAGTGAGTCGGGGTACTAAATCGACCACTTTGTCAAGTTCAGGGTAGTAGAAAACCTAGTCAGCCAAATTCAAGGTACTAAAATGCATTTTGGACATTAATTATCTGATTATCTTTTAAGAGACCAAAAATGTAGTATTTGGTGAAAATAATTTAATTAATTAATTTGTTAAATTAAGGGGAATTTGGTAGATACCTTGAGAGGTGGTGAGCCATCTAAAGACTCCATGTATGTTCCACAAGACAATTGTGCAGAGAACAAACATCCTTTTTTTACGGTTGCATTTTGATGTTGAATAGATTCAAGTGGAAGATTTGGGCATGCAAGAACACCTAATACAACTTTTCCTTCATCTAGTAGACCTAATGCTATTGCATATTGGTCACCCCTTAGAAAACTGCATCCACAAAACTTTACATATATCAAAAACATTACATATACATACATACATACATGTATATATATATATAGTAGTGCTTTATCATTGAAAAGGACACTAGTTTTTGCACAAATAGGATGAATCTTACCCTTTAGTACCATCAATAGGATCTAAAACCCAATGTTGACCGTTGGATCCTCCTTCAGATGTACCACAATCTATTATCTTGAGTACCTCATCTTTAGATAAAGGAGATACATTATAAGTTCCATCATTAGTAATTGTATCACTCACAAGTTTTGTGATACGTTCAAGTGTTTCTTCAGATCCTTCTTTTCTAAGATCTCCCGAATCCTACCATTTATTCGATTTTATAAAAAATAATATAAATTAAATGGAAGTGAAACAAAAAAGGTTGAATAAGTATGTACTTCTTCTGCCACTAGTGAGAATGTCTCATTAGGAAGTTCTTTCTGAAGAACAAAGCTCACAACAACTTGGGATCCTACAATTGATTTAAAAATTCATTTAAAATCATGCAAATTTTGGATAAAAAGTGTCAAGAGCATACCATAATCAGCCACTGTGACAGGACTTTTATCAGATTTTGATTGGACATCAGATTGCAGCAATCCTTTTTGTACGTTCTGCATAAACAAGTTTAATGTGATTATGCAACTGTCATTATTTTAATACAAGATTAGAATTGACACTGCATTAATATGGATCCCTAAACCATGTTCCTGATAAATTTGTCAAAACACAAATTCACAATAACTATTACAAGATGCATTAGTGTTCATCTGTCAAAGTAATTTGAATAATCATCATTTGAGATGGATAATCAGGTATTAAAATACTTATTACTGGAATCTAATTGCTTCTCCAAATGTAAACATTTTGACTCAGGAAATCTAGAATCACAATCGATTCCTGTCTAATTACAACTGAATTCAAGTTAGATGCAGGTCCAAACACCCCAAATAACGAACCCTAACAAACACTTAACCAACAATCTATCGTTTACTGCAAGGAGCAAAATTGCTCGGAGAAACTCCACGAATAAACAATTTCCTTTGTGGATTACGATTAAATTACAAAAGAAACACACATCGATTCGTAAACACGAAATACATCAATTCATCTAAACAAAGCATTTTGACTTGCGATTAAGTAATTGAGAGAGATCAGAGATGTGATAAGTACCTGGCATAGACGAGCAGCAAGGGAAGCAGCTTTCTTTGCAGCAACGAGCTGTTTATCGTAAGACATTGCTATTGAAGAATTAAGTGAATCAGCAGCTGATAATGTTGTTGATCTTGATGATGATGATGATGATGATGATACGATTGAGGAATTTGATGATGATGATGATGATACGATTGAGGAATTTGATGATGATGATGATGATACGATTGGGGAATTTGATGATGATGATGATACGATTGGGGAATTTGAAGATGATGATTTGATTGTGAAGAAAGTGACGAGTGGTTTAGTAGTTGAAAATAGTAAATTGGGGTTTGATTTTGAAGATGGGTTTAGGTGAAGAAGCCGGCCGACCGCTGTTGTTATACACGCCATTTGATTTCCCCACTTTCAGATTCATTATTTGCGGTTTTATTCTATTTCATTTACAACATTTAGAATGACAAATTTGCATTTAAAATGTATCATAAAAATAAATTAATCATCGTAAGGCCAAAATGTATTTTAGTACCTTGAATTTGGCTGACTAAGTCCTCCACTACCTTGAAATATTAAAGGTGCATCATAGTACCCTCAACTTGACAAATGATCGATTTAGTACCCTGACTCATTAATTTGATCGTGTTTTTTTACTTGATTTACCTCCTTTGGAGTTTTTGATGGAATAAAAAATATACGTTAATCTCGATATATATTGATATTAGAAGCAAATCACGTGAGAAAACAAGACCAATTAGCGAGTCACGGTACTAAATCGACCATTTTGCTAAGTTCAGGGTACCATAGTGCACCTTTAATAGTTCATGGTAGTAGAGTATCTAGTCAGCCAAATTCAGGGTACTAAAATGCATTTTGCTCTTTTTGTAAACCATCTTTGACGATGAAGAATTGTTACTGCTTTATCTTTTGTAAAGTATAATTTTAGTCATTGACTATATATTTGTGTTTTTTTTATGTTAATATAAGAGTTTTTATCCACGCTTTTTTATTATTAGTTGAAATTCATATATTGTATGAAAGAGCTTTAGTTTCATGTTTTCTATAAATACATGAGCTACTAATTAATTTTTTAAAAGTCATAGTAGAACGGCTATCTAGTCTTTTGTTAAAGATAATAGAAATTAATAAAAAAGATACCGATGGGGATTCGAATTTCGAACCAGGTACCCCTTGTACCAAAGCCAATGACTTTTCAAGTAGGTAACGTTTCATGTTTAATAATACTAGTTGTTTACCCGTGGCAATACGCGGGTCAAAAAAGACAACAATTACGCGTAAATAAAAAGACAACAATTACGGGTCAAACGGGTAGTCAATTTGAATTTAACTAAATAGAAAAATACATTAAAAGTTATTCTTAAAATCCTACAATTATCTGAAACATACATTGGATGGTCAGGAACATACATATGTATACATATCCAAATCTCAATATTTGATCACATAAACAATTGAATGGAAAGAAACATGAAAACTATATTTACAAAGTCACTTACAAATAAGATCATATGAAGGTTGACATGCTAGGAATTTTTTTTACTTTGACCTGTTAGGCCAATTTGAGATAAACACAACCAAAATTGACACATACATAAGAAACTCAAAATTCAATAACAAAAAAGATGGAACAATTACATAAGAAAAGACTACAATTTTACACCAACTGATACATGAATGTGATTGAATAATTGAATAGCGATCTATTCATATAATGACAAATTGCAGAAAAATAATTTCATAAGAAACCAATAGTTAGGGAAAGATTTTTCATACCAGTTTAATTTCATAAAAAATAATGTTATCGGGATAATTTTATCAAACATATGAAAGTGCAACCGTCCAACCAACAAGGCAACAACATATTCAATTAGAAAAAGAATATAATTAATATGATGAAAACATCAAAACCCATATCAGAAGTAACAATGTTACCAGAGGACTTTTATCGAACATTATTCAGGAGAAAAACATCAATAAAAATAAGATAATAGAACATATGTTATGCATTAACACTTATCGAATGTTTAAAACAAGCAATGTTTGGCGACCTCGGGAGTCCATTATAATAGGAATACCTTTTAAAAAATACTTTCATGATGTCAATTTAAATGTGTTTTATGAGCACATTATAAAGGAACATGTTATCATGCATTATTTATTTTACTTGAAAAACAACTACTCCCTCCGTCCCATTTTTATTGTCATGTATACTATTTAAGTTTGTCCCACAAAGACTATCATTTCCTAAATTTCAACCAATCAAAAAACATTTAAGTGGGAAGGAGAATATTTGATTGGTGACATAGTATAATTAATGTACTTTTCTTAAACTGTGTGTTTTTTTGTAGTAGACAATAAATTTGGGACGGAGGGAGTATAATAAAAAAAACATCAAAACTATATAAAATGATGTAGTATCATTACGTACGTACTCTCATTATACATATATGTATAGACTAGCTTCAAAGCCCGCCCAAATGGGCGGACATGTTTCGAGAGAGATATAAGAAAATAACAAAATAATGATACTGTTGAAATAACATAACGTCCCATAATTGAAATGATGAGAAAACAATTTTTGATACATGAATAAATGTTAGATTAAATTAGATAGTTAGTTGGTGGTAAGTCTAAAATATTTTGATTAAAGTGAGTTTAATAATTTTTAAAACTATAATTAATACTCCCTCCGTCCCATAAAAAACTTCCCATTTCATTCTAAATTTGTGTCCCACAAAAAACTTCTCATTTCCCATATTTGATGGGCTCCACACAATAAAAAACTATTATTACTAAAGACCCCACCACTAATATCCACTAACTATCTTTCTCTCTCCAATCCAACCTCATATTTTAATCAAAAGTATTATCAATGACCCCACCACTAACTATCACCTAAAAACTTGTGCAAAAGCCAAATGACGGAGGGAGTAATAAATAAGTTATTTCACTATATTAAATAAGAAAGTTACTGGGTGCGAGTCCTAATATCATTTTATACCAAATAAGACAACTTTAAAGAATATTTAAAATTTTGAATGAAATTAGCAATGTTTAAAAGTGGAGGGGTTTTTTTTAAGACTTTTAAAAAAGTGAAGGGTTTTTATAAAAAAAGGGACTGTTGAGGGGCTATTTTGAGAAGCAGATTCCTACCTGTATTTTTATTGTCTCGATTCGTCCACTGCTGCTACTGATAATGGAAAAGGTTATGAAGTTGACTTCTTTGCCTTCTTGAAGGTGGCTGTGGGGGAGTTGTGCAAGAGGGAGCTGCTGCCCTAGTCGAAAGTTGAAGCAGTTAGCAAAGAGTTCTTTCCCAAAGAAGCATTTAACCATTCTCCGATCTATGTCATATTAACCGATTCACCGACATTAGCCTCAGAAGACATGATCCATAGTAAAGAAGTAGACATGTGACGTAGTTTGATTAAGTAAATGTATGAGATACAGTATAAAAGGAAAGTAAATGTTTTAAGGGTAAAAAAGTCAATACACATCCATTGAGTATGTTATATAATATAATAAAATTCAGTCAGCATTTCATCAAGCAATTAGGATGAGTTTAAATATATAAACCTGTTGAAGCAAATTAATTACATGCATTATAAGAGATCCCTAAAATCAATAGAAATAATATAGGAAAAATTAATGTCAATCAGATGCTACTAAACCCGTGGAACCGCTGCGCTATTCTTCGTCGTCATTCTCCTACTGATTTCACCACCGCCACTAACCGTCATTCTCCTCAGATGATGGTTATTGGCGAAAGTGTGCAGATTATGAAACGGTGCTGTGGATGAAACAGTGCGAGGGGTGAGGACGAACGAAGGGGTGGCAAAGAAGAATATAACGTTTTCTTAAAATATTTAATACCCAAAATGGCCCTATCCCCAAAATGCTTTATAAAGGAGTACTGATAGAGATGTATTGTTTAAAGATTAAATATATAATAATGCTAGAAAAAAGAAATTATTTTGTACTAAAAAGGCACCATACTCTAACAATGGAGAGACAAAGGTGCAACAACTCATGGCTTGTTTTCTCATTTTAGCTTAACATACTCTTCTTTTTCCTAGAATAACGTTCAACCCAATAATTACTAACATATTCTTCATTTCCCTGAAATAATGTTTAACCCAACGCAAAAATTACTTGAGTATAATTAAGCATACTAGACTTTATTACAATTAGAAATATACAAAGTTATAAGTCTATTATAATTAGATTGTACAAATTTGTAATAAGCTAAAAGTCTATATATTCTACGACCCCTAGGAATCGTATCAAGTGTGATGCGATTGGTAAGGATGTTACCTACCAGAAATAGCATGTCTCGTCGGGAAGTGCCTAAAACTTGCGTCGAGAATGTGAAATATGGATCCTAGGCCTAAAATATTAATTATGGGTTTATAATATATTTTAGAGATGTTTATTGATGGTTACTAATTAAACTGGGTTTGATTTGTAGATGGCAGCAACAACTAACACGGCAAATACCAATAGACTCTCACAACGTTCGTTTCTAGGAAAGAACGAATTGACTGGGTCAAATTTCCTCAATTGGAGACGTGATCTTAGGACCATGCTCAAACTTGAGAGGAAACGAAATGACCTAGAAAGGACAGTGCTAGATCCCCCTGCCAAGGATGCAAAGAATGAACCAGGTAAAGCATTTTACGCTTGTAGGGCGTTCGTTTCTTGCAAGATGGCTAAGGGAACATCAGTAAGTACTCACATCATGAAAATGAATGTGCACACTGATCTCCTTACTAGACTTGGTCACCTCATGCCATTGCAGTTATCAATGGACACTATACTCAACTCGTATTCTGATGACTACAAGCCCTTTGTAGCCAACTACAACACGTATAACATGGATAAATCCATTGCTGAGCTGCATTCAGTGCTCAAAGATGTTGAGTTAAGTTTTGGGACCAAATCTAAGGATGATCAAGTGATGACTGATGGAGATGGCAAGAAGAGAGGAAGGCAAGTTGGTAAAGGAAAGGGTAAAACCAATCCTAACCAAGGAATGCCAAAAGGTAAAGGAGTCAAACAAAAGGTCAAGAAGGTGAAACCTAACACAGCAAGAACCGAGAATCGGCGCTTCGAGTGTGGTAAGGTCGGGCATTGGAAAAGCAGTTGTCCAAGTATTGCCAGTAGTGGGGGAAATGCTAGTTCCTCAGGTAACACGACCAAACTTCTTACTATTCACTTTAAGATACTTGTAAAGTTCATTACGAGTAATCTAACTTTTACAATTGTTTATTGCAGGAGGAGATGGAAAGTGAAGATGGTCTGCATGAGACAATGACGATCCCACAAGCACCAAAAGTTTCTTGATTTTATAATTCAGTTTTTCCGTTTGGATTCTTGAAAACAATTTTTACTTTATTGTTGGATATTTTTCTATTTTATGTTGAAACAAGTTTTTGTTTTTATCAAACTATGAATCCATGGTTGAATTATAATGTGTGTGCGTGTGTGATAATTACACTAGTCAAAGTTTTATGACTAGATTATAAGTCAAGTCTCGACTTGCTAATAATCTCATGATTTATATTTGTTTGATTGTTGGATTTATAATAATATCTTATAAGCTCAATTAATTAGATACTACAGATTAGAAAGTTTTTCTAACACAAGTATTTAAGAGTTTTTATGGAAAGATCAAGTTCAAAGTTTGTTGAACTTAATTGAAACATCTTAAGTAATAATATTACTTATGATAGTGCATTTTAAAAGCATTAGTATTAATATAGTATGGTTATATTGGATATAATCAAGATAGACTTTAAGAGTATTATTACAAGTGTCTCATACTTGTGATAAATGAATTTAATAAAGTCATGATTCCCTAACAAGGAATAGTGGATATTCGTGAAATCCAAAGAATAACTTAGATATTAAATAAACTCTTGAAAGGGTCAAAACATATTAAAGTATTTAAGAATTAAAAGGTATTAATACAAGTGTTTCATACTTGTAATAAATACAGTATTTAATCAAGTCATAATTCCCTAATAGGAATGTTGGACATTTACGAAATCCAAGAAATGACTTTGGCATTAAATGAAGTTCTTAAAAGATTCTAAAGTATTTAAGAACTGGAAGTATCATTACAAGTATTTCATACTTGTTAGATACAATACTCAATAAAAGTCACAATTTCCTAAATAGGAATATTGGATATTCGCAAAATCCAAAGTGATGACTTTAGAGATTGATGAATTATTAAAAGATTAAACTATAAGTATTTGACCAAGAAAGTCAAAGTCTTGACTTAGTCAAAGTAATAGTTTAAGTAATGCTTATATTCCATAAAAGTGAGTGAGAGCTATGACTAACATATTCATTAAAGTATTAATGAACTTAGTAAGTTAGTAAGATATTACCGACAGTATATTACCAAGTCGTTAGCCAAAAGTTAAGGGAAATAATAAATGATCGTAAATTAGATTATTGCAAGCCTAATAGCGTATTCACAAGTCTTGTGATTAAATATTGCAAATCTAATAGGATATTACAAGTCTAGTGAATAATTAATCATTTAAGGGTATTTCTTTAACTAGTAATAATATATCTACAAATCAGTAACTAAAAGAGGTTTAGTTACAAGGTGAATTTTATATATTCAAGAAACTAAGGAGTTAATTTCCAATCTTCCTATGTTTATCGAACTTTATAAAAGACAAGACTAGAGTGTGTTCTAATGTTGTAAGAACCAAATCTAGCAAAAGACAAAAGTTATAGTATCTTTGAATACTCATCTTATGTCTTTAGTTTAATAGAAATAACTAAATTGTAATTAGTGATAAAGTTACAATTATAAGAGTTATTAAGTAATCAACACGAACACAAAGAATAAGTAATGATCCAATAATAATTTAGTGCTATGTCCAGTTAGGAATGATACATGAATTAGTATCATTGTTATTCAAACTTTGTATGTTTTAGAATATCCATGAATAAAGGTTATTGTATTCAGAAGGTATAGATCTGTGACTACTCGTCTTGGTGGGAACCTTGATGGGACGTTAACGTCATCGCGATATTTGGTGGAGATTCGAGTTCTTCTCGAAGATAACTACACAAGTTTTTGTGTAAACCAAATATCGGTGATATTTTGTCGTATCGACGAATATTGGATTGACCACAGTGATAATACTTCGTGGTTGAAAAGTTCAAAAGTATTAATCACATAGAATTGTCCTTATGCCTGAGGTATTTGTTTTGGGATACGATGATTAATGTACTTTGGTTCATTTTAGACACTCTGAAATATGATTGTCATACGATGTCTTACTGGGTACAGATGAAGTCGTAGTCTCAAATCGAAATATAACAAGATGGTAATTGCGCCTCCTTTTTAGGAGAGATATTTATGGGTCCCTTGACATGATGTAAAACTGATAGATTGCACGACCGTGCTCAACGAACTGATTTGTTCATTATCGTTATCACGCAGTTTAAATCAAGAAGTAAAGAAATGATTTTGAATACAGGATTTGACAAGTTCTACCATGCTCGTATTCGTTATCACAAATATCGTGCTGCAAGGGATAAACCTAACACGTTACCCAAGAAGTATAGACGGAGTGTTCTTTACTAGGAAACGCTATTAAAGAGTTTTTCCAAAACTATACCTGAGTTACAAAGTAGTTTCTATGGGGTTGGTTACCTGTATTGCCTATCTAGAGGGCCACTGCAGCTAGTGTCATCAAGCTAAGGTTACGAACTTGCACAAGTGGGAGTCTGTTGGAATTATGTGCACAATTAGTCAACCTATGATGTCACGTCCATGCCTACGAAACACTTAAAGGTCACACCGGTGAGTGCATGTAATACAAGTAAGATATGCAATGATACTCAGAGAAGGAATGATTTATAATAGTCATTATAAATCAATAAGTATTAAGTTAAGTTTAACTTATTACTAGATTAGTTTAACTAACTAATTAATACAAGTATTTCTACATTTACTAGTTGAGTAAATATACAATGTGTTAATTATAGACTATCCATAATATGATTTAAAGCTATTAAATCATATAGTGTTGGGATAATATTATTGTCTAAATTATATAAAGATTATTATATAATTAATTATTAAATGTATAATTAGTATATATATATATTTCGGTATTTATCCCGAAATATTATATGTATTAAACTAGAAGGACCCTAAGTGAAAGTCCTTCTATTATAAATAGAAGGCTAGGGGTTCACTTGTTTCCCTTGATCCCCTACACGAAACCCTAGCCCCTCCCTTTCCCATATTTCAGCCGAACACAGTGCCAAGAACACAAGCATTGTGTTCTTCGTGTTCTTCAAGCGTTGAAGATCAAGATCATTGCAAGGACCGACTAGAAGGTTTCTTATTGTGCATTATCATCAGTGGTCTAATCTTAAGCAGTTAAGGTATGATTTGGAAAACCCTTTTTCCTTCTTCCCCCTTTGTACGAATTCGAACCAAGAACCCTAGGGTTCTTAGTTGATTCGTCGAACACCACAAGTATGTGTGTGTGTGTGTGTTCGAGTCTTTCGTACAAGCTTCTTTCTTGTTAATCTAGTCTAGATTTCCAACATCCCCAATCCTTTAGGGTTTGAGGATTAAGTTTAATCTCAGTTCCTCTTTAGGGATTAAACTAGCTAGTTGGTTCAACCGGTAAGAACAAGTTCATGTTCTTATCAGTCTATGGTTCGAACCAAGCACACTAGGTGGTTGACTCAATGGGTCGATCGGTACAATGAAACCCTACACTAACCTGATTCGAGCCTAACCTATTATATGTGTAGGCCTTTTTTATGTTTTGTAGAGTGGAGACGGCCATGAGGGCTCAGTTTTATTTCGAGATGTGTAAATTAAAAATGTCGATTGTGCAACTAGGTCTTCTTGTTCCGTTGAGTTTTAATCAAACCGAGACCATCCTTAATCGAGTCTAAAGTATCTGTTTTGGTGTCAGTGTCATTGCGGGTTTTATGATTTAATTTTAAGTGTCGGGTTGGGTAAAGATCACGGGTTTATGATCTAGACGTTTTAATAACCGAAAACTAGAAACCGAGCCCGTAAGGTTCTTGGTTTCCTAAACCGAAAAAGATTTTTAAAAGAAAAGAGTTAAATTATTATAATCAAGAATATGTGTTAAAAATGGATTTCCAGGGCTGTCGGGTGCCTCGGGAATTAACGGGTTGATGTCGGGATTCAAAACGGGTTTTAAACTATATGCTGAATTTTGGGCAGATTCTGTTGGTCATGTTCGGGTCTGTTTTCATCCCAGTTAAAACATGTTTTAGATTTTTGGCCCGAGTTTGTCTCTTGTTTTCTGAGTCCTCTTACCGTTGCCGCTGAAGGCTCGTTAATCTAATTTGTCATTTAAAAGATATCACTGTTTTTGTAAACTGTCGCAAAAGAGTTTTCGGTTCAGCTATTCTTCTTTGTGAGCGTATTTTGAGCCCCTTCTGTTTGGATTCAGCTTCCGAGGTCTTCTGATGAATTGTAGTTCTCTGAGTCTTTTAGCTACTGTAAAAATTTGGGTTAAATCTAGTGAGCGGTTTGAGAGTTATGGCCGTTTCCGTAAGAGTGTTGAGTGCTGTCAAAATCTGCTGCATAGAGTTTCGAGTCGAATTCTAATATGAGCTTCCTTGTGCCTTGATTAGAGACTCACCTTCGTGATGAGGATCGTAGGAGCATACGTTTATTCGAGGTGGGTAATCTCAATATAAACTTGTACTTACATTCTATTCCTGATTATGTGCTAAATGTCATGAACTGTTGTTGATTGAGCTGAGCTTTGATTATGTGATGATTTATATGTGTTGTTTACTTTACTCGTATTCTGAACTGAGATATGGATACTGACTAATCGAGCTGAGTACCATATCATTATGTGAATGATTTGTGTACTTGAGATTTGATTATGAGTTGATATGCATTTGAGATGTGCTATGTGTTTATATATCTATGAGATGATATATGTTGAGCTGTTTGTTTTATATGAGTACCTGTTGTCGAGTCAACACGTAATAAAACTAACTAATTATATTTGAGATTAATAATAGCCAACTCTTCCCAGAGTAGGCCAAGTACACTTCACGATTGTCAGCGTGGTATCGCGGGGCACCTAGAGAGGGTGTTGGAAGGGGGTGCTGTGGCGAGGCGCAAGAGGCGTTGATATCGTCACGGCATTGGCGACCTAATGAGATTTAATAAAGGCCTAATAATTGAGAATCGAGTAGAGTCTTTAGGGATCACTTATGTGGGTTGAGTTGTTTGTACTTATCTGTTTGTTTTGATATTATTCACTCAACGTGTGGCTGACCCTAAACACTCCCCCCATTTTGCAGGTACTAGAGCAAGTGCATTGGATGAGCTGTTACTCGATGAACTTTGATTTGGATTCCAAACGTTTATTTTGAGTCAAATGTTTTTAAAACAATTATTTTATTTATTCCGCATTTAAATACCATGAGACGGTTTATTTTTATTTTTATTTTTAATGAGATGAGATCGTTTGTAAACTTGTACTTTTGGGGAAAATGTTTATTTGATTTATTTAAATTTTTTAAATTTTCCCTGATTTTTGGGTTGTTACACATCACTAGTTTCAGCCAGGACTTTGTGAGATAAGGTGTTAGCAGCCACGCCAATCCGACGAAGGACTTCTTTCTTTCCTTCTTCTTCTGATGATCTTAGCAGTTTGGTGAGAAAGACAAGCTGCCAATGTCACACATCTCTAACTCATCAAATTGTCGAAAGCACTGCGTGCGATTATTATTCAGATAGCACACACCATACATAAGTTCTTGTACAATTATCCCATGAGCAAAGTGTTGGAATTATGTGCACAGTTAGTCAACCTATGGTGATACATCCATGCCTACGAAACACTTAAGGGTCACACCGGTGAGTGCATGTAATACGAGTAAGATATGTAATGATACTTGGAAGAGGAATGATTCATAATAGTCATTTATGAATCAGTTAAGTATTAAGTTAAGTTCAACTTATTACTAGATTAGTTTATCTAATTAATTAATACAAGTATTTGTTCATTTACTAGTTTGAGTAAATTCACAATGTGTTAATTAAAGATTATCCATAATATGATTTAAGGCAATTAAATCATATGGTAATTGGATAATATTATTGTGTAAATTATATAAAGGTTATTATAAATTAATTATTAAAAGTATTAATACAAAGTATATATTTCACGGAATATATTAAGTGTATAAATACTAGATATTTAATAGTTAAGTGTAACAATAATAACTAGATAAACTACAAGGGTTTAATATGTAAAAGACAAGTTTAATTAAGGGATTGATCTTAATTAAACAAGAAGGGCCCTAAGTGAAAGACCTTCTATTATAAATATGGGGTTCCCTTATTATGTTACACCACATAGTCGAAACCATAGCCCCCTTGCTTCCTCCCATTCGGCCGAACATAGAGCAACACCAAGTTCTTGGTGTTCTTCGTTCTTCGTGTTCTTCGTGTTCTTCAAGTCTTTGAAGATCAAGATCATTACAAGGATCAACTAGAAGGTCGCTCGTTGTGTTCATCATCAGTGGACTTTCTTAAGAAAACATTAAGGTATGTTTTGGGAAACCCTTTTCCCTTCTTCTCCTCTTGTTCGAAGTCGACACCAAGAACCCTAGGGTTCTTGGTGGCCGTCGAATTACACACAAGTATGTGTGTGTGTTCGAGTTTTTCGTACAATGTTTCTTTCTTTTTAATCTAGTTTGATTTCCAAGTTCCCATGATCCTTTAGGGTTTAAGGATTAGGTTTAATCTAAGTTCCGATTTTAGGGATTAAATCAGCTAGTTGGTTTAAACCGGTCAAGAACACCATCATGTTCTTACCAGTATGGTTCGAACCAAGTGACTAGGAGGTCGACCCAAAGGGTTGATCAGCGTTATGAAAACCCTTCAGTGGTATCAGAGCAATGGTTTAGAAATCTAAACAAGAATAACAAAGTTTTTGTTTGTTTAATTTCCAAGTCTTTATTTTTTGTTCCTTCTTCTTTTTTTCTTCCCTGTAGATTTCGAAAAAGGGAAAAGAACCCTAGACCAAGAATGTTAAACCGTTTAGTTTAATTGGTCATAAGGATTCTAACCCTAATAATTTCGAGATCTAGAAAGAACCCTAGGACCAAGAACATTAAACTACTTTAGTTTAATTGGTCAAAAGGCTTCTTTCCCTAACCCTAGAAATTTTGAAATATTCAATAACCCTAGGATCAAGAATGTCAAAATTTTGGTCAAGAGGATTCTTTCCTTATTTGTTGATCCTCAAAATCTAGGACCAAGTGTGTTAAACTAGCCTAGTTTAATTGGTCAAAAAAGATTCTTTCCTTTTCACCCAAGATTTCGTGAATCATGGAGGAGACTTGGACACCAAGTTTGATTAAACTAGTTTAGTTTAATTGGTAGAAAAGTTTCCTAGGCTTAAGGAAATTTTCAAAACCCTAGAATTAACCTAGGACCAAGAACATTAAACTAGTTTAGTTTAATTGGTTAATAGGATTAATCAAGAATATAATCTAGAACCTAGAAAATTAAACAAGTTTATGTTTAATGAGGTTTAATTATTGTTTTAGTAAGTTTATTAAAACTAGTTCTTTAAACCAAGAAATCTAGACAAAGTTTAATTGTCTATAAATATTTAAATTAATAAGTTTTAATATATCTATTAAAGTTATAATCTATCCTAGAATTTAAACAAAGTTTATAATTGTTTGAATATGATTGATTAGGATTAATCTTTAACTAAAAGATGTTATTGATCAAGAAAATTAAAACTAGGTTTTAATTGATCGAAAACAAGATAAGAGTTTAATTAATTAAATTTAGTCAAGGATAAAAAGAAAGTGTTGATTTTAAAGTCTTAAAATTAACAAGATGTATTTATATTAATATATATATTTCGGATTTTTCAAAGTGTTTAAAAGTGATTTTAAAAGATAAAATAGTTTGTACGTATTTTAATTAGTTTAAGTTAAAATACAAATGTACAAATTAGGTGTAACATTCTTATTAATAATGTTATAATTTTTTAAAAGAAATAAATTATATATATATATATATATATATATATATATATATATATATATATATATATATATATATATATATATATATATATATATATATATATATATATATATATATATATATATATATATAGGGTCGAGTTATATTGAGAACCCTGATTTCAAAAAGAACTCTGAGAACTCTTATTAACCAATCAGAATTTAGTAAATTGATTATAATTAATTTAATTCATATTAATTATTCAGGGATATTTAAGACATTTTACATTTTATTTTTTGTTTCCTTTTTAAAAAATTTCCTAAAATTTAGGCATTATTTTCAGATATCTTTTATTGCATATATGTTATTGTACGAGTCTACGTTTATGTTATTTTACAGTTATACATATAAATTATTTTACAAATCTGCGTATATGTTTTTGACATTAGTTTCAGAATTTTATTTTATTAACGGTTATGCATATATGTTATTTTGCAGTTTTGCATATATATTGAGCATATGTGTACTATGATACATAAATGCTGAATAAACAAAATTTATATCCAAATTTTACAAAATTTTGTTCAACATACATGTTTGAACATACACGTTAACTAAATTTATTCATACAAAAAACAAGAGTAATTTCAAATAACACATATATGTATCCAAGCAATAACATATATGCATCCATATAGATGCCGCCGTGCAATTGTGTCCCCATTTGATGCAAATATCTTCTTTATATATCCTAAGACAAAATACTCATTTTCTCCATTTCCATATGTGTAAGTTGTCAATTTTCCTTGTACCATCAACTGGAAAAAAAAAACGAAAAAGAAGAAGAAAAAACATATATGTTTAATAATAACACACATGCAAAATGAGACTAAGCGTATGGCAAAATCAAATGCAAATATGAGACGAAAAAAATATGCACCAAGTCAGAATAATTCAATTAAAAAATACATTCATGTTCATAAATAACCCTAGATCCGCCACCAAAAAATGACACACTTTATTATCACCAATGCTTTATAATTATGTTTTAGTGGAATATTAACGAATACACAAAGCCTAGTAATATAAACCTTCAAAGTAAAAGCATAAAGATTAGCTTAACTTAAACTTTATAATTATGTTTTATTTTATGTAAAAGCATAAACAAAATTAGCTAATAGTAGAAGATTATTAGGCTAACTTGTCATCTTTTAATCTTTTAATCGAAACGGTATTTTAATAATTAATAATTAAAGATTCTTAGTAAAAGAACATTCTAAATTAATATTTTATGTATAAGAACATGATAAAAGCTTAAAAATAAGAACATAAGAGCAGGCGTTACATTATAAAGCTTTTAGCGACTTTATTCGATTGGACAGTAAGTTCTCTTAAAACATTGGTGATGGATATTAGGCTAGAAACATTAACATGCACTGATCACGTACACAAATAGATGATGAAAATTATCAGATCTAAAAGCATATAAAAAGAATGATAAAAAACCTTGTTTGTTGCCGGTGCCTTTCTCGACGGTGTGACATTGAGCGTATTTCATCTTGAATATCTTCTCACCGTCGGTTGTGTTTCCGGTAGAACCCTTTCGAAAGATGACATTAGATTGAATTGCCGACAGCAGGATATATCTAACAAAAAGCGACTAGTGTCGCCATTGAGTTCGCCCTTGGTGCCACCATCTGCAAAAGCTTTCTATCTCCAGGAGTAACCCTCATCGGAATTGGAACTAGTGAGTTGGTGGTGCGGCTACAAGACCTAATTTTGATTTGGGGTTAAGGGAAAAGAAAGAAACTGTCAATTTAAATTGGGATTGCCACCACGTCTCCTAATTTGTAGGAGTTGAATCCGTTTTTTGTTTATAACATATAAAATAATTTAATTTTTTAATTTTTGTACAATTACTAACCTACCCTTTTCATTTAAATCTTATTTTAATGTGTTTGAATTATTTACGAAAATGCCCTAGTTAATCTTAGTCATTGATTTTAAATCCAATGGTCTATATTGATTAATTAAAAGTTCTCAAAGTTCTTTTTGAAATCAGGGTTCTCAATATAATCCTTCACTATATATATATATATATATATATATATATATATATATATATATATATATATATATATATATATATATATATATATATATATATATATATATATATTCAAATACGAGATTATAATGGAACATTAAATATGTATGTTATTTTGATCATTTAGTTGTAATATTATAATAACTAGAAATTTGTATTAAGTTATAATTAAACTAGAAATGTACAAAGTTGTATACAACTAGAAATTGTACAAAGTAAGGTTTCATTATAATTAGATAATAATACGAAAGTTATAAATATTAGATTGTATAAAGTTATAAGTAATTATAACTAGTTATATATACAACGTAAGGTACTAGATTAATGATCAAGGGTAAAATAACATAGAAAATTAAGAACTTATATTTAACTAAGTCTAAGTTAAATATAAGAATGGTTCAAACAAACTAAGATTATTATATATAGTTTTTATATAATAAGTTTATTAGTGTTCACCAAGAACAAACTAGTGATTGTGTTCATGCTTAAGTTCCATTATGGTTGTTGGAATTAGTGGGAGCCATACAAGAAAGTCACAAAGTTTATAAATGTGTCCCTAGGACATATTTTGGAGAATCTAATTAGTAAATGTTTAATTTTATTATTAAACATAGAAAAACTAGATATGTTAAATTAGAGTTATGACTTGTGTTCGTAAGTCATAAAAGATTAAAGTTTAACATGGGCTTTAAAAGTTTTTCAAGGTAAATAAAACAAGTACGTTTTTTTATTAAAGATAAAGTTTCTCACAAAACTTAGTAATATCTTTTTGTACACCTCGTTTTAGGTATACAAAGTAAAATCGAACAAATTTAAAACTTAGAGTTTTAAAGGTAATTTTTAGAAAGGCGTTTTTGTGGAATTAAGTACACAAATCGCACATTTTAAAATTAAGGATTGATATTGGCATATTTATACATATATTTATATGCCAATATACCTATTTTTGTATGTGTTTATTGATTAGAACATGATGTTATCACTCAAATATAGTTCCCATTGTATTTTTTAGGCTATAGAAGAAAAAGTGACAAAAACGGGTTAAAACGACACAAGAAATGAAAATCTGCAGAATTTGTAGAGATAGTGCCGCTATGTAAGGATAGCGCCGCTATCTATGCCGCTATCTATATCGCTATTTTCCATTGAAACGCGAAATCGAGTCGCTGTTTGCCATCAAAAAGAGCAGATCGCGCCGCTATCTAGGAGATAGCGACGCGAATTAACGCGGGACTTTAAGTAGCGACGCGAAAGTAGGGATAGCGACACGATTTCCAGCGATCTGACGTATATTTAAGCAAGAATTGCAGATTTGGAGAGATAACTTTTGACCTAATCAAGAGGGCAGCCGAAAAATACCCTAGGGATACTATTGTGCACGAATTTTGGAGGTTTCAAGCTTCAAGATCTTCAACTCCATTCATATAATTCGGTTTTTAATCATTATTTATCGATATTATGTTTGTTTTATTGAATATTTACGTTTGTTTTATGATTTTTAGCATGTCTATGTGCTAAATAATTTAATATTCGCTATGATTAGATGAAATCTAGGATTTAGGTTTGGTATTTTTAGGATTTTTATATTGGATTTGAACACTTGTTTTTATATCAATGAACCTTTTGATTTATTCTTGAATTTTGATTGTTTGAACTGTTGATTATTGATTTATTTTGTTGAGTGACCACTAGCAATTGTAATTGATAATTACTTCAACTTTTCACCCAGGTGACGTAGTTGGCAATCCATTAGACTTAGGGATTTGAGTTTGAACATCAATAACTTAGATAAAAATTAGAAGTCTGATCTCAGTAATGACCAAATTCTAGATTAGAAGGCGACGGAAATCCGAACCTAGATATAATCTACAAGCCGGAGTGTGACCATAGTATATTCCTTAGGAAATATTCCTATAGTCATTGTAGGAAGCTAGTGACCACTGCTTACCTAACTTCTAGAACACCAATTAAATCGGGACTTAACCAACCAAACCTAGACCTAGATGGAATCGATCATAGTGAATATTCCCTCTCATGTTTGAACACAGTTTTACTACTTTGTCAACTTGTTTCAGTTTTCAAAAGCTCAAAGTTACTTTTAATCAATTTATTTAATTACTTAGTTTTAAAACAAAACCCCTACTTTATGCATTCAGTTAGATTAAATTATTAGTATTAACTTTACTTAGTCAGCATAACTGTTCCCTGTGGAGACGAATATACCCGAATTAGTTACTTGAACTATATTATTCACGATTAGGTCATACTTGCCTAAGAGTGTGGTAATCTAGAGAGGGCGTATTTTAGGTTATTATTTTATAACTAGTTTTATCACATCAAGTTTTTGGCGCCGCTGCCGGGGAACAGTTGCGTGATTAGTGAATTAGAACTAATCTTTTAATCGATCCTTATCTAAGAATTCATTCTTGGATAAGTTATTTTTATTTTTCTTGATTCTAGTAAACAGTTGCGTTTTTAACAATTGTCTTGAGGTTTTGCAGGTGTATGACCCGTAGCTCTGACTCTGATCCGATAATACCGTATACCGAGCCAGAGAGACTTTTTCGCCATCGACGTATAGCAGTTTTAGCAGCGCAATACCTAGAATCAATCAACTTTCGAACTCTTGACAACCCCATTTTCGATATGGGAGATAATCATCCACTAGAGCCGCCACCAGAGCAGCCTATGTGGAACATTAGACAGACACCACCAATTCCCACTACTCCATCTATCACAGTTCCAGAATTGAACAATATCAACTTCGAGATTAAAGGTCAATTCCTTAGTATGGTGCGGGATCTGAACTTCGATGGCAGATTATGCAATGATCTTAACAGACATCTTGAGAACTTTCTGGAAATCTGTGAGCCGTTCAAACAACGAGACGTGTCGTTGGATGCCATGAGACTCAGATGGTTTCCTTTCAGTTTAACTGGGGATGCAAGAGAATGGGTTAAATCGTTAGAGCCAGGCTCGATTATGACTTGGGATGAACTCCGAAGCCGCTTTATTACTCGATATTTTTCACCTGCTAAGGCTGACAAACTAAAAACTGATATTATGGCTTTTATGCAGGATTCAGGTGAAAAGTTGACGGATGCTTGGGAGAGGTTGAAGGGTCTATTGAGAAAATGACCAAACCACGGTTTCGAGAAAAACAACATAGTACACATCTTTTATAGGGGATTGGATTACACATCTCGGTCCCTTCTTGATTCGTCAAGTGGTGGGTTATTCATGTACAAAACTCCAACCCAAGCATATCAACTCGTTGAAGACCTAGCTATGAACAGTATGGAATGGCAAACTGACAGACGAACTGGTCAACTGAATTTGGTGGACGATAGACAGAACGATGAAGTGGCCGCATTAAAGAACAGTCAACAAGCATTCGAACGAAAATTAGATAAAATAACTAGTTGTTTACATGCCATACAGGTTGGATGCGACAAATGCAAAGGACCACATCTCACCAAAGATTGCAGACAACAACAACCAATGTCAGCAGAGGAGGAGTTGAATTATATCAACAATGGGTACCGAAATAATTATCAAGGTGGAAATCAAGGGTACAACAACAACAATCAGGGTTACAACAACAACAGAGGTTATAACAGCAATAACCAAAACAATAACTACCCCCCGAGAAACTCGAACCCCCTAGTTTCCAACGTGATATTCAGGCAAATCAACCACCGCAAGAGAATGCTGCAGGTCAAGGGCAAACATCCTCAATGGAAATTTTGCTCGAGAAATACATGGAAAAACAAGACAAGAAAGCTGAAGAACAAGATCAAATTATCAGAAATCAACAAGCAGCAATTCAAAGCTTAGAAAGGAATCTGGGTAGAACAGCTGAGACGTTACAGGAACGTCCACAAGGAAGTCTACCACCCCGTACACAAGATAATCCTAAACAGGGATTCGAGAATGTTAAAGCCATCACCACTCGAAGTGGTAAAAAGGTAAATTCACCTGTATTAAATACTGATGAAAATTATTGTGATGTGCAGGTTAATGAGGAAACTCAAAGTGATGAAGAGGAGACAGTTATGGAGAAGATTGAAACACCGAAAGAGCAGGAGAAGGTAAAACCAAAGGAGACGCACAAGTCCACCAAACCAGAGGCTACGAACTCGTACACACCGAAGGCCCCTCTCCCTCAGCGATTGAGGAAAGAAAAGCTTAAAGAGAAATATGGTAAGTTCGTTGACATGATAAAACAGGTGCGCATTAACGTTCCTTTGGTTGTCATGTTAGCAGGTATGCCGAATTATGGGAAGTTCATCAAGGATCTGGTATCTGGCAAGACACTGACTGAGGAGGCGTCGTCAGCAGTACTAAGTGAGGAATGCTCAGCTATCCTCCAACCAAACATGCCTCCAAAGAAAGGCGATCCAGGGAGTTTTATTATCCCTTGTCTTATAGATAATTTACCACCCTTTAAAAGCACAAGCGGACTTACGAGCTAGCATAAACTTAATGCCCTTGTCGATGTACCTTAAATTAGGATTAACAGATCTTAAACCGACTAGGATGAGTGTTAGACTAGCAGACTTGTCATTTAAATACCCGTTAGGCATAACAGAGAACGTCCCAGTAAAAGTCGATAGGTTCGTATTCCCTGCTGATTTTGTCATCCTAGATATTCCAGAAGAGCCCAATGTCCCTGTCATCTTAGGAAGACCCTTTCTGAACACTGCTAGTGCCATAATCTTAGTTGCCGAAAAACAGCTTAGTCTAGGTGTCGGGAATGACCGAGTCACTTTCTCTATCGAGAAAGCGATGAGGCATACCTCTGCCTCCGATGATACATGCAATTTCATCGACTTGATCGATGTTTGCATGGAGGAGGAAATCACTTCATTTCTCGACCTAGATTGTGATGACATCACTATTCATGGTGATGTTGCTCTAGACTCCCCCGAATCCATCCAAGATCTCTCAGAGCTCGAGGAATTACTTCTCCTTGACGAACAGGGTTCGGAGGAAAATGAAGATGATTTTGAAAAATTCGACCCTGAACAAAATCACCGAATCAAAACATCTTTAGAGGACCCTCCTTCATTAGAGCTGAAACCGTTACCTGACCATTTAGAGTATGCTTTTTACAAGGAGACTCTGAACTACCGGTAATCATCTCATCGAACCTATCATCTTCCGAAAAAACCAAATTGGTGAATATCATGAAATCTCACAAACAGGTCCTTGCCTGGAAAACCGCGGACATACCGGGTATCAACCCTACCTTCTATACACACAAAATCCTCATGGAGGACAATTTCAAGCCAAGTGTACAAATACAAAGAAGGTTGAACCCGAATATGAAAGATGTGGTCAAAAACGAGGTTTTAATACTACTTGATGTAGGTCTCATCTATCCCATCTCAGATAGTCCATGGGTGAGTCCTGTCCAAGTGGTTCCGAAAAAAGGAGGGATGACAGTTGTTCGTAACGATAAGAACAAACTTGTTCCAACTCGAACTGTCACAAGGTGGCGAGTGTGCATTGACTACCGAAAACTCAATGATGCAACTCGCAAGGATCACTTTCCTCTACCTTTCATCGATCAAATTTTAGAGAGACTAGCCGGAAATAACTTCTATTGTTTCTTGGACGGTTTCTCTGGCTACTTTCAAATCCCCATCGATCCCGAGGACCAAGAGAAAACCACCTTCACATGTCCGTTCGGTACCTTTGCATATAGAAGGATGCCATTTGGGTTATGTAATGCACCTGCTACATTTCAGCGGTGCATGAAATCCATCTTTCAAGACATGATCGAGGATTGTATGGAAGTTTACATGGAGATTTTTCCGTCTTTGGAAATTCCTTCGATTCGTGCCTTGACAGTCTTGAGCGTGTTCTCATTAGGTGCGAGAATTCAGATCTCGTACTAAATTGGGAGAAATGTCACTTCATGGTGCGTGAAGGCATCGTATTAGGACATAAAACTTCTAAACAAGGGTTGGAGGTCGATAAATCCAAAATCGACGTTATTTCTAAACTCCCTCCACCCTCAAATGTTAAAGCAGTGAGAAGCTTTCTCGGTCATGCGGGTTTCTACCGTAGGTTTATCAAGGACTTTTCCAAGATAACCCGACCCATGACCCATCTTCTTGAGAAGGACACACCCTTCGAGTTTGATTCCGAGTGTGTGGAGGCCTTCGATCTTTTGAAAGACCATCTCACGAATGCTCCTATCATGGTATCTCCCGACTGGGATTTACCATTCGAACTCATGTGTGATGCGAGTGATTACGCACTCAGTGCGGTGTTGGGATAGCGTGTTGATGTGTGAAAACCAGTTATAAAATAATAACCTAAATACGTCCTTTCCTAGATTACCACACTATTAGGCAAGTATGACCTAATCGTGAGCAATATAGTTCAGGTAAGTACGTTCGGGTATATTCGTCTCCACAGGGAACAATTAAGCTGACTATGTAATATAAAACTAATTAATTAAACTGAACAAGTAATTAAAAAGGGTTTTCATTTGGAACATTTTTATTTGCAAACTGAATAATAAAACTAAATTTGATTTTTAAAAGTAAACAATCAACTAAAACGACGAGGAAGTCTTTTAATAATAAGGAGGATATTCACTATGAGTCGAATCCGTCTAGATCTAGGTTTGGTTTTGAAGTACCGATTTAATTCATGTTCTAGGAGTTTAAGGGACTAGATTTCTCTCAAAACCTTACAATGAGTCTAATATGATCTCTAGGAATTTCTTCTCAAGAAACCTGTTTAAATTCACACTCCTGCTTGTTATTTCTAACTAGGCCCGGCTTTCCGAGACCTTCTAATCCTAGTAATTTCTTCTCTAAAGATCAGACTTCAAGTTGCACCTAAGTTATTGATATCAAATCTGGGACCCCTATTTCTAGTGAGTCGCTGACTAGGTCAAAAGGTATGAAAAGTCAAGGGTATTACTAGATCAATTAAATGTTGTCAATATTTTATCAATCAAACAATAAACAGATTCAATAATGCAAATGTAAAGGTTTAACGAAAAGGTTCTTTATTAAAAACACAAGTGTTCAAACAATCATCATAAAATCCTAAAAATATCCAAACCTAAAACCTAAACTTCATCTAATCATAGCGAATATAAGATGATTAGCACATAGACATGCTAAAAATCATCAAACAATCATGAAGAAACATAAACATAAACATAATAGTAATCAAAAGTGATAAAAAACCAATGTTTGATGCTTGAAATCTTGATCTTTAGTACTCCTAGGGTATTTTTCGGTTGCCAATTCGTCTTAGGTCAAAAGTTTTTCTTTCAAATTTGCAATTCTCGCTTAAATATACGTCAGGTAGCCAAAAATCGCGTCGCTATTCAAGAAATCGCGTCGCTATGTTGGACCCCGCGTTAATTCGCGTCGCTATCTTCCAGATAGCGGCGCTATCTCGTCTTTTTGATGGCAAACAGAGACCCAAAATCACATCTTTAAGGAAAATAGCGTGATAGATAGCGGCGCTATCCTTAGATTGCGGCGCTATCTCTGAATTCTCTGCAGATTTTCATTTCTTGTGTCGTTTGGGCTCGTTTTTGATACTTTTTCTTCTATAGCCTGAAAAATACAATGGGAACTATATTTGAGTGATAACATCATGTTCTAATCAATAAACACATACAAAAATAGGTATATTGGCATATAAATATATGTATAAATATGCCAATATCAAGATGCCCACACTTGAACTTTGCTTGTCCTCAAGCAAATCATCATTAAAATAATCCAATCAGGTATAAACAATTATAAAGCAATTGACATTTCATCTCAATTTATTTATATAAACACCACAATTTTCAGAACATAGTCCATTTAGCAGTTAAAATTTCACATTATATTTTATGCCCAAGTTTGTGTAAAAACATCAGTTAACTTTTCACAAATCTAATCAAACCCTTAACTATGTTATTTAGACTACTTTTTAACTTAGATCCTAATTCATTTTTGCCTAACCTATAAATACCATCTTTATGAAAATCACCCGACTAGTAAGGTTAAAAGAAGAAAAATTAGTTTATTTATTCATTTCATAATTTATTTGCTTTTTTTATTCATGCTTTGCATGTTTATTTATTTTATTTATTTGTTCTTATACATGCTTTGCATGTTTATTAACTTTAATTATTTATTCTGTTTGGAAGAGAGAACCACAACTTTCATTGAGCACCCGCGTAAAAGACTTTCAGCCAACATATCTAGATCAGTTGACCTTAGTATGCCAGGTTTAAAGGACCCCGCGAGCTTACTTGTCGGGAACCCAAGGTCGGCTAATTGTTCCCCCTAAGTATTTGATTAGGTATTTATTCAAGAATCGATTCGAACCTCAGCTTACCTTGTGAACCCGCGTAAAAGACTTTCGACCAACATATCCAGATCAGTTGACCTTAGTATGCTAGGTTTGAAGGACCCCTCGGGCGTACTTGTCGGGAGCACAAGGCCGGTTGAATATTCTCACCGATTCTCAAATTTTTCATGTATTTTATTTAGCAATTTATTTACGTAAACTAAAAGCTCTTAATCTAACCTAATGTCATCAGGAGTTAGCTTTGCTAAACTTAATTTTCTAAAAGACAATACCAATAGATTTACAAGAATTTCACACTTTCCAAGTTAGAAAGTGATTTAATTAACGAGTTAAGGAGATAATTAGATCGGCAAAAAGCCACAAAAACTGACACATAAAAGCTAAGAAAAATTTTAACTTTTAAAGTGAACTTTATTGTCTAAAAATTGTTTTCTAAAGTTGAGATGTGTCTAAAAAAAAAATTCTGATTGAATTGGTTTGTTCGTTTTTGAGATGATTTACTATGAAAACTAACAAGTGGTGGATACCATACCCCATGCCCACACTTAAAACATTGCATTGCCCTCAATGCAAAAAATAAAGAATTAAACTAAAAAGAAAAAGGCAAAAGGGAACGGTACTCCCTGAAGGTATTTTGATTTTTGTGTGTTCCAATTATTGTTATCATCCAAATGCACGATCCATTTTCGAGCATTTCCATCCAGTTCCTCAGCTCACCATATTCTATTAAATTGTAACTAGAACAAAACTAAAATAAAAACTGGTAAAATAGTTCAAACAACCAAATAAAAAAAAGAAAAAAAGAAAAATTGTAGCTAAAAAAATTAGTAATGTAAAGTACAACCAAATCGAATAATCAGTTTTGAAACCCAAACGGAGCAATCAATGATCACGCCCATCACGAGGCGATGTCGGGTCATACTGTTGGAACCATTCTACATAACTCGGGTAGTTTGGCGGAGCAGGCAAGTTCGGGCCCCAATAAGGTAACGGGTTCTGGGCCTCGAGTGGTGGTGCGGGGGCTTGCCAGTACGGGAGAGTTTGAGCCCTTTCTCCTTGATAGTAATTTAGTTGGAGCTGCAAGGTCATACTATCCATATGATGTCTCATCCCGCCAAATTCCATTCTCAAACCCGCCATGTCAACCTGCAAAGCATGAACATCATTATATAAATTTTGGTACGGGTCAAACGTAGAAGGACCCGCTCCGGAGCCAGATGCTCCGGGATGTCCATGACCATGGCCCATAGATGGCGGTTGATCCCCCGGGTGCATCTCCGCGTCTGCCTGCACTGGTGGCTGTGCTGGTTGCCTCTGCCTGACCCATCTAGGATTGTCGGTGGACGGGTTATCTTCCCATGCGTACCGTCCATCTTCTACACCCTGCACTGCATTCCTAATTACACCCATACCCGACATCTGATTATAGTCCAGGAATCCCATTTCTTGCTTCGTCATGCTCAACCTCACCCGTGGTATCAGAGTGACTGCTGCTTTGGCCAGGCGTGTGATATATTGGCCTCCCGTGAAGCCACTTTTACCTTTATGTCCTTGTGTCGGAGCATTCAGAAATGCAGCAATAATAAGTGGTATGTTGGTGAGGCGGTCCCTGTGGACTAACTAGTGCAATAGCCATAAACTGTACATGTTCATCTTTTCGGTACCCTCCTTTCTTTTCCGAATAGTGTTCGTGATCATCCGGTATAAATATCAGTGTTCACTGTTCCGAATTTTGTTACTTTTAGAGCTCCTTGGGTCCCTAGCTCCCGTACCCAGTTCAGTCCAAATGTGTTCAACATTCCGGGCTTCTTGGAATTCGCCCCAATTGAGGTACGGAATGAAGTGATTGCTATTTGCTTGAGCTGCCGTGTAAAGCCCCAGGCTGATCGCGAATTGGGCTAGAGAGCAATTCACCTGTTTGCAATCCAATAATGAATGGAATCGGCAGTGGGTTCATTATGGGCCTTGACTGCTTCCAAGCGGTATGTGGTGAAAAATTCTAGCACCAACTCGGAGTATACCGACTCTCTTAATGTTAGGGCAACTTCCCATGCATTACATGTGAATAGCACTTGCCCCCCTCCGCCATAAAATTCACGAACCAAGTAGGCCCGTATGTCTTCCACTTTCCCCAATGCCGCAAGTTGTTCCCGTTTGGGTGTTCGGCCAACATGCACCTTTTTGTGCATTATCTTATTCCGTTTCTCTTCATAGAAAATTCTTGTGGCCTCATTTTGGATCGTTGAGAATTCTTTAAATACATGGACTTCGTTTTGGAGAGTAAGCGGGAAACCGTCCCTATGCATGGGTACTTCCATTTCACCCTCTGATTCATCCTCCGAGGCGGATGATGAAGATGGAGTTGGGGAAGGAGGTGGTGGAGGTGCCCGTGATGATGAGGCTCTCATTGAGGTTCTTGTTCGCTGTCAATCACAATAATAAAAGAGTAATCATTAGAAGTGTTATTTAATAGAAAAGTTTCAAAATAAATAAGGAATCGATAAACTTCTTGTAATTTAAATCCCAATTTCCCGTACCCACACTTAGTTGTTAAACTAAGTATGACACTATGTAAAAGATTACCAATTCTCCTTACCCACACTTAGTTGTTAAACTAAGTGTGAAATTATTAAACACTTATAATGATTGTTTTATCCATTAAAATCTGAATTTATGAAAACTTGTGATATAATTGTCAAAATTTTGAACCCAATTTAACACATATTAGCCACAATGTGAAAACTTAACAAGTATTTCTATTGTTTATACAAACATTTAACTTATTAACACAATGTAGATAATCTAACAAGCAAACCATAAGTAATTTTCGGGTTTTTAACAAAAACAAGCCCTAATTCATAGGTTTTCTTCCTAAAAAGCAAAATTAAGCCCCAAAAATACGAATTTTACACTAGGGTTTTGTAACAATTCGACTAACTAATAATCTATGGCTTAAATCTACAACTAATCAAGGAAAAACGGAAGAAAAAAGTAAGAATTTATGATTTTCGGAACTAGCAAGAAAAATCCCCAAAAATCTAAGATTTGATCCCTAAAACATGGATTACATGAAGAAAAGAGGGGAAAACAAACCTTAGATGCCATGGAGATGAAGATTTGTGGAAGAAATCGGAAGAAATTGGAAGATTTGAGTGTTGGAGGCCGGAATTCGCGAGGGATTTTAGGGCTGGTTGCGTTTTGCTGGTCTGGGAAGAACACGATTTATTTATACCCAGAGGAGATCGCCCCGCTATCCAGGATAGCGGCGCTATTAATCGCGGACTCGGATACTAACCGGATCGGGTCGGGTAGAATAGCGGGGCCAGACAGAAGATCGCGACGCTATCTTGGAGATAGCGACGCTATTTCTAACGCGATGGGTAACGCTATTTTAAGGGCCAACTCTATTTCGGGTTTCTGTTGGATGCACGATTTGGGCAGATAGCGCCGCTATCTTTAAAATTTTTATATTTTTCATTTTTTTTGTTTTTTGTTTTATTATTTTTTTTACGCAGAATAGAAAGGGAAAAACAACTAAACACGGGTTGCCTCCCGAGAAGCGCTTCATGGATTTACGAGTCTAGAGCTTGACTCGGTGTTGCTATTTTACTTCTTTTCGCCCATCATGGCGAAATGCAGCTCCTCCGTCTCAGTCACGCCTTCATTCTCATCTTCAAGGTAAAGCTTTAAACGATGCCCGTTAACACTGAAATGACCATTTTCGGTTACGAGGTCTACATATCCCGATGGGTGTTGTTTTAAAACAGTATAGGGACCCACCCATTTGGATTTAAGTTTTCCCGGTGAAAACTTATACCAGGATTGATAGATTAAGACCTTGTCACCCGGTTGGAAGCATTTATGAGTTTTCAGTTTCTTATCGTGAAAATACTTGATTCTCTCTTTGTAGATTCGCGAATTCTCATATGCTTCAAAACGGTGTTCATCGAGAAGGTTGAGCTGATGATTACGATCGGTCCCGGCGGGAATGATGCTCATGTCACACTCTTTGATAGCCCAGTAGGCTTTATGTTCAATCTCGAATGGAAGGTGACATGCTTTCCCGTAAATCATCCGTTAAGGAGTATGGCCGATAGGTGTTTTGTATGTGGTACGGAATGCCCAAAGAGCATCCTCAAGTCGTTGATACCACAACTTGGGATTTTCTCAATGGTTTTCTCTAAAATTCTTTTTAAAGCTCGATTAGTGTTCTCGACTTGACCACTAGTTTGGGATGATATGCGGTCGAGAAACGATGGTGGACACCGTATCGTTGGAGAGTTTTCTCCATGAGATGGTTGGCAAAGTGCGTGCCACGATCACTAATCAGTGTCCTTGGGCAACCGAACCGGCAGAAAAGAGATTTAAGAAAGTTGATTACGACTCGGGCATCATTTGTTGTAAGAGCTTTTGCCTCGGCCCATTTGGAGACGTAATCAACCGCAACAAGGATGTATTTGTTACCTTGGGAGCTCGGAAACGGACCCATGAAGTCTATGCCCCAAATGTCGAAGATCTCACAAACTTGGATTCCATGCTGTGGCATTTCATCCCTCCGATTCGTTGGCACGCATCACAAGTTTTGACCAATTCTTGTGCATCTTTGAATATTGTTGGCCAGTAGAAGCCCGCATCAAGAACTTTCCGGGGCGGTGTAGTTTGGACCGAAATGTCCACCGGTGGGGCCGTTATGACATTTGTTGAGAATGTCATGGGCTTCATTACCGGAGACACACCGTCTATGCATCAAATCGAGACCGACCCGGAAAAGATGTGGAGCATCCCAATGGTAATGCTTTACATCAGAGAAGAATTTCCCTTTTTGCTGATGGGCCATTCCTTTAACAAGAACACCCGCCGCTAGATAATTTGCAAAATCAGCGAACCACGGGTCGTTGGTGTCATGTAAAGCATTGACC
Source organism: Calendula officinalis (assembly GCA_963853835.1). NCBI lineage: Eukaryota > Viridiplantae > Streptophyta > Magnoliopsida > Asterales > Asteraceae > Calendula > Calendula officinalis. Next base: position 48,845,995 of record OY970831.1, read on the forward strand.
GCTTCGATAAATTCATCGGGAAAAGTATCATGGATCCCGTCCTCATTGCACTCCTCAAGATGAGGGTTCTCTAATCGGGATAGGTGATCCGCCGCAAGAGAAGAATCCAACGAATGAGACGCGGTTTTGCATCTTGCTTCGCGAAGAGATATTTCAACGCTGAGTGATCCGTATAGACAATTGTTTTAGATAAAACAAGGTACGGACGAAATTTATCAAAGGCGAATACCGCTGCAAGGAATTCTTTTTCAGTTGTGGTGTACTTCTCCTGAGCACCAGTGAGTGTTCGGCTCGCGTAATAAATAGGTTGGAAGTGGTTGTTTATACACTGACCCAAAACTGCACCGAGCGCGAAATCACTAGCGTCGCACTGGAGTTCGAATGGTAAGTCCCAATCGGGAGATACCATGATAGGAGCTTCTATGAGCCGATTCTTGAGAAGATTGAAGGCTTCCACACATTCGGGGGTGAACACGAATGGTGTATCCTTCTCGAGAAGATGAGTCATGGGTCGGGTTATATTGGAAAAATCCTTGATGAACCGACGATAGAAACCCGCATGACCTAAGAAACTTCTCATAGATTTGATATTCGAAGGGGGAGGTAGTTTGGCAATGACATCGATTTTTGATTTATCGACCTCAATTCCCTTCGCAGAAATTTTGTGACCTAACACGATGCCTTCGCGCACCATGAAATGACACTTTTCCCAATTAAGCACGAGATTTGATTCCTCGCACCTAATGAGAACTCGCTCTAAGCTAGAAAGACATGATTCGAAGGAGTCTCCAAATACTGAGAAATCGTCCATGAAGACTTCCATACAGTCCTCGATCATGTCTTGGAAAATCGCAGTCATGCAACGCTGAAATGTTGCAGGAGCGTTGCACAACCCGAAAGGCATCCTTCGATACGCGAATGTACCAAAAGGGCATGTGAAGGTGGTCTTTTCCTGATCTTGGGGGTCGATCGAGATCTGAAAGTAGCCAGAGAAACCGTCTAGGAAACAATAGAAGTTGTTCCCGGCCAATCTCTCCAACATTTGATCAATGAAAGGTAAAGGAAAGTGATCCTTTCGGGTGGCTTCGTTGAGTTTGCGGTAGTCGATGCAAACTCGCCATCCCATGACGGTTCGAGTAGGGACTAACTCATTTTTCTCATTACGCACGACTGTCATCCCCCCTTTTTTCGGGACCACTTGGACCGGACTCACCCAAGGACTATCAGAAATGGGATAGATGAGTCCTGCATCAAGCAGTTTAAGAATTTCCTTCTTCACGACTTCCTTCATGTTGGGATTTAAACGCCTTTGTCTTTGCACACTCGGTTTGAAGTTCTCTTCCATCAGAATTTTATGTGTACAGAAAGAAGGGTTTATACCCGGAATATCTACGGTTTTCCAAGCTAGGGCTTTCTTATGAGATTTTAAAATTTTTAATAATTTTTCTTTTTCTTTTGGTGCTAGAGCAGAAGAGATGATTACGGGCAAGTCAGATTCTCCCTGAATGAATGCATACTCTAGATGGTCTGGTAATGGTTTAAGCTCAAGAGATGGAGGGTCCTCGAAAGATGTTTTAATACGGAGTTTTTGATCAGGATCGAATTTCTCAAAAACTACTTCATTTTCTTCCAAATCCTCTTCGTCAAGGCGAAGTAGTTCCTCGAGCTCTGAGAGATCTTGGATGGATTCGGGAGAGTCTAGAGTGACATCACCATAGGTAGTAATGTCATCGCAATCTAGGTCTTGAAACGAAGTAATTTCCTCCTCCATGCATACATCGATGATGTCGATGAAATTGCATGTATCATCAGCGGCAGAGGTATGCCTCATCGCTTTCTCAATGGAGAAAGTGACTTGGTCATTCCCGACACCTAGACTAAGCTGTTTTTCAGCAACTAAGATTATGGCACTGGCAGTGTTCATAAAGGGTCTCCCTAAGATGAGAGGGACACTGGGCTCTTCTGGTATATTTAGAATAAAAAATCAGCAGGGAATATGTATCTATCAACTTTTACTGGGACGTTCTCTGCTATGCCTAACGGGTATTTAAAGGACATGTCTGCTAGCCTAACACTCATCCTAGTCGGTTTAATATCTGTTAATCCTAATTTCAGGTACATCGACAAAGGCATTAAATTTATGCTAGCTCCTAAGTCCGCTAGTGCTTTACATGGTGGTAGGTTATCTATAAGACAAGGGATAATAAAACTCCCTGGATCGCCCTACTTTGGAGGCATGTTTGGTTGGAGGATAGCTGAGCATTCCTCACTTAGTATTGCCTCCTCATTCAGCGTCTTGCTAGATACCAGATCCTTGATGAACTTCCCATAGTTCGGCATTCCTGCTAACATGTCAACCAAAGGGACGTTAATGCGCACCTGTTTTATCATGTCAACAAACTTACCGTATTTCTCTTTAAGGTTTTCCTTCCTCAACCGTTGAGGGAAAGGAACCTTCGGTGTGTACGAGTTTGTTGCATCTTGTTTAGTAGACTTGTGTGCCTCCTTTAGTTCTGCTTTTTCCGGTTCTTTTGGAGTATCAATCTTCTCCATAGCTACCTCCTCTTCTTCAACTTGAGTTTCCCCATTAACCTGTACATCACAAGAACTTTCATTAGTATTCAATACATGTGACCTTACCGTTTTGCCACTTTGAGTGGTGATAGCTTTGAGATTCTCGAAGCCCCGCTTAGGATTATCTTGTGTACGGGGTGGTAAAGTGCCTTGTGGACGTTCTTGTAGAATTTCAGCCATCTTTCCCAGGTTTCTCTCTAAACTTTGAATTGCTGCCTGCTGATTTCTGATTATTTGATCTTGTTCTTCAGCTTTCTTGTCTTGTTTTTCCATATATTTTTCGAGCAAAATTTCCATTGAGGATTTTTGCCCTTGACCTGCAGCATTATCTTGTGGTGGTTGATTTGCCTGATTATCACGTTGGAAACCAGGGGGGTTCGAGTTTCTCAGAGGATAGTTATTGTTTTGGTTACTGTTGTTATAACCTCTGTTGTTGTACCCCCGATTGTTGTTGTTGTACCCTTGATTTCCACCTTGATAATTATTACCGTACCCATTGTTGATATAATTCAACTCCTTCTCTGCTGACATTGGTTGCTGTTGTGTGCAGTCTTTGGTGAGATGTGGTCCTTTGCATTTGTCGCACCCAACCTGTATAGCATGTAAACAACTAGTTATTTTATCTAATTTTCGTTCGAATGCTTGTTGAATGTTCTTTAATGCAGCCACTTCATCGTTCTGTCTATCATCCACCATATTCAATTGACCAGTTCGTCTGTCAGTTTGCCATTCCATACTATTCATAGCTAGGTCTTCAACGAGTTGATATGCTTGGGTTGGAGTTTTGTACATGAACAACCCACCACTTGACGAATCGAGAAGGGATCGAGATGTGTAATCCAATCCCCTATAGAATATGTGTACTATGTTGTTTTTCTCGAAACCGTGGTTTGGGCATTTCCTCAATAGACCTTTCAACCTCTCCCACACATCTGTCAACTTTTCACCTGAATCTTGCATAAAAGCCATAATGTCATTTTTTAATTTGTCAGCCTTAGCAGGTGAAAAATATCGAGTGATAAAGCGACTTCGGAGTTCATCCCAAGTCGTAATTGAGCCTGGCTCTAACGATTTAACCCATTCTCTTGCATCCCAAGTTAGACTGAAAGGAAACAATCTGAGTCTCATGGCATCCAACGACACGTCTCGTTGTTTGAATAGCTCACAGATTTCCAGAAAGTTTTCGAGATGTCTGTTAGGATCATTGCATAATCTGCCATCGAAGTTCAGATCCCGCACCATACTTAGGAATTGACCTTTAATCTAAAAATTGATATTGTTCAATTTTGGAACTGTGATAGATGGAATTGTGGGAATTGGTGGTGTCTGTCTGATGTTCCACATAGGCTGCTCTGGTGGCAGCTCTGGTGGATTATTATCTCCCATATTGAAAATGGGGTTGTCAATAGTTCGAAAGTTGATTGATTCTAGGTATTGCGCTGCTAAAACTGCTCTACGTCGCTGGCGAAAAAGTCTCTCTAGCTCGGTATACGGTATTATCGGATTAGAGTCAGAGCTACAGGTCATACACCTACATAACCTCAAGACAATTGTTAAAAACACAACTGTTTACTAGAATCAATAAATGAAAAATAACTTATCCAAGAATGAATTCTTAGATAAGGATCGATTAAAAAAATTAGTTCTAAATTACTAATCACGCAGCTGTTCCCAGGCAGCGGCGCCAAAAACTTGATGTGTGAAAACCAATTATAAAATAATAACCTAAATACGCCCTTTCCTAGATTACCACACTATTAGGCAAGTATGACCTAATCGTGAGCAATATAGTTCAGGTAAGTACGTTCGGGTATATTCGTCTCCACAGGGAACAATTAAGCTGACTATGTAATATAAAACAAATTAATTAAACTGAACAAGTAATTAAAAAGGGTTTTCATTTGGAATATTTTTATTTGCAAACTGAATAATAAAACTAAATTTGATTTTTAAAAGTAAACAATCAACTAAAACGATGAGGAAGTCTTTTAATAATAAGGAGGATATTCACTATGAGTCGAATCCGTCTAGATCTAGGTTTGGTTTTGAAGTACCGATTTAATTCATGTTCTAGGAGTTTAAGGGACTAGATTTCTCTCAAAACCTTACAATGAGTCTAATATGATCTCTAGGAATTTCTTCTCAAGAAACCTGTTTAAATTCACACTCCTGCTTGTTATTTCTAACTAGGTCCGGCTTTCCGAGACCTTCTAATCCTAGGAATTTCTTCTCTAAAGATCAGACTTCAAGTTGCACCTAAGTTATTGATATCAAATCTCGGAACCCTATTTCTAGTGAGTCGCTGACTAGGTCAAAAGGTATGAAAAGTCAAGGGTATTACTAGATCAATTACATGTTGTCAATATTTTATCAATCAAACAATAAACAGATTCAATAATGCAAATGTAAAGGTTTAACGAAAAGGTTCTTTATTAAAAACACAAGTGTTCAAACAATCATCATAAAATCCTAAGAATATCCAAACCTAAAACCTAAACTTCATCTAATCATAGCGAATATAAGATGATTAGCACATAGACATGCTAAAAATCATCAAACAATCATGAAGAAACATAAACATAAACATAATAGTAATCAAAAGTGATAAAAAAACCAATGTTTGATGCTTGAAATCTTGATCTTGAGTGCTCCTAGGGTATTTTTCGGCTGCCAATTCGTCTTAGGTCAAAAGTTTTTCTTTCAAATATGCAATTCTCGCTTAAATATACGCCAGGTCGCCAAAAATCGCGTCACTATTCAAGAAATCGCGTCGCTATGTTGGACCCCACGTTAAGTCGCGTCGCTATCTTCCAGATAGCGGCACTATCTCGTCTTTTTGATGGCAAACGAAGACCCAAAATCGCATCTTCAAGGAAAATAGCATGATAGATAGCGGCATAGAATGCGGCGCTATCTCTGAATTCTCTGCAGATTTTCATTTCTTGTGTCGTTTTGGCTCGTTTTTGATACTTTTTCTTCTATAGCCTGAAAAATACAATGGGAACTATATTTGAGTGATAACATCATGTTCTAATCAATAAACACATACAAAAATAGGTATATTGGCATATAAATATATGTATAAATATGCCAATATCACGTGTGAATAATCATTTTCAACCGATATATTACGCTAGTCGAACACTCACCGGTGCTCAAGCGAATTATACCACAACCGAAAAAGAGCTTTTAGCTGTGATTTTCGCGTTTGACAAATTCCGTCCTTACCTGGTTCTATCTAAAACCATTGTCTATACGGATCACTCTGCATTGAAGTATCTCTTCGCCAAGCAAGACGCTAAAACAAGACTCATCCGTTGGATTCTTCTCCTACAAGAATTCGACATTGAGATCAAGGACAAAAAAGGAGCGGAGAACCTTGCTGTGGATCATCTATCCCGTCTCGAGAACCCTCATATTGAGGAGTTTAATGAGAATGAGATTGATGATACCTTTCCTGAAGAATTCCTCGAGGCCGTAACTGTGTTGCAAGACACCGATGAAAATGACCCATGGTTCGCCGACTTTGCAAATTATCTAGCGGCGGGTGTTCTTGTGAAAGGGATGACCCATCAACAAAAGGGGAAGTTCTTTTCTGATCTTAAACATTATCATTGGGAACCCCCATATCTTTCCCGAGTTGGTGCCGATCTCATGCATAGACGATGTGTCTCCGGTGGTCAAGCAAAGGACATTCTCAACGAATGTCATAAAGGACCTACCGGATGTCATTTCGGACCAAACTTTACCGCTCGGAAAGTGTTAGATGTGGGATTCTACTGGCCGACCATCTTCAAAGATGCCCACATATTAGTCAAGACATGTGATGCATGTCAACGTACCGGAAGCATCTCCAAACGGGATGAAATGCCCCAGCATGGCATCCAAGTTTGTGAGATATTCGACATGTGGGGCATCGACTTCATGGGACCATTCCCAAGTTCTCACGGCAACAAGTACATACTTGTGGCGGTTGACTACGTCTCTAAATGGGCCGAGGCTAAAGCATTACCAACTAATGATGCCCGAGTTGTAGTTAATTTTGTGAGATCCTTATTTTATCGTTTCGGATGCCCAAGGGCTCTTATTAGCGATTGTGGCACCCACTTTGCAAATCATCTCATAGAGAAAACTCTCCAACGATATGGTGTCCACCATCGGTTCTCAACGGCTTATCACCCACAAACGAGTGGTCAAGTCGAGAACACTAATAGAGCCTTGAAAAGAATTCTTGAAAAATCTATTGCGAAAAATCCCAAGACGTTGTCTCACCATCTTGATGATGCATTATGGGCATTCCAAACCGCCTTCAAAACTCCTACCGGATACACACCATACTGAATGGTGTATGGAAAAGCTTGTGACCTTCCTTTTGAGATTGAACACAAAGCATATTGGGCAATCAAGGAATGTAACACGGATGCTATCTTAGGAGGGACGGAAAGGAGTCATCAACTCAACGAGCTCGATGAAGACAGATTTCATGCTTATGAGAACTCCCGGATTTACAAAGAAAGGAGTAAGCATTTGCACGATAAGAAGTTGAAGACTCATAAGTATTTTAAGGCGGGTGATAACGTTTTGATATATCAATCTCGATATAAGTTTTCGCCTGGAAAACTAAAGTCAAAATGGGTTGGTCCGTACACAGTTGTCAAACAACACCCATCGGAATATGTCGACCTTGTTACTGAGAAAGGTGGTCATTTTAGTGTAAATGGTCACCGTCTCAAACAATACCATGAGGGAATCGATGAAGAAGAGCAAGAAGGAGAGGTTGTGCATTTCGCCTCGATGAAGAAAAGCAAGTGAGAAGAACAACACCGAGTCAAGCTCTAGACTCGTTAATCCATGAAGCGCTTCTCGGGAGGCAACCCGTGTTTAGGTGTTTTCCCCTTTCCGTTCTGCGTATTTTCTTTTGATTTAAAAAAAAAACGAAAAATATAAAAAACTCATAGATAGCGCCGCTATCTACCAAATCGAGCACCAAACAGCGACCCGAAATAGCGCGGCGAATCGCGTCGCTATTTGTGAAATAGTGGCGCGATCTTTCATTTAGGTCCCGCTATCCTATCTGACCCGGTTAACTCTAATCCCCAAAATCCGCGATAAATAGCGCCGCTATCTAGGATAGCGGCGCGATCTCCCCAGCATATAAAACCTTCGGCTTCGTCCCAGATCGCACAGACAGCCAAGAAAACCCTAACCCTCGCGATTTTCCGGCGATGTTACTCCCAAAACCCCAATTTCCGGCCAAATCTTCCGATTTCTTCCACAAATCTTCATCTCCATGGCATCTAAGGTTGGTATACCCTTCTTTTCTTCCATTGATTCATCTTTTAGGGTTCAAAACTTAGATTTTTGTGGGTGTTCTTATTTAGGGCCGAAAATTTGGGGGTTTTGCTATTTTCTTCCGTTTTTCCTTGATTAGTTGTAGATTTAAGCCATAGATTGTTAGTTAGTCGAATTGTTACAAAACCCTAGTATAAAATTCGAATTTTTAGGGCTTAATTTTGCTTTTTAGGAAGAATACCTATGAATTAGGGTAAGTTCTTGTCAAAAACCTGAAAATTCTTATGGTTTGCTTGTTGGATTATCTACATTGTGTTAATGAGTTCAATTTTGTATAAATAATATAAATACTCGTTAAGTTTTCACATTGTGGCCAATATGTTATTAAATTGGGTTCAAAATTTTGACAAATATATCACAAGTGTTTATACATTCAGATTTTAATCAATTTAATGGGTAAAACAATCATATTAAGTGTTAAATAATGTCACACTTAGTTTAACAACTAAGTGTGGGTAAGGAAAATTGGTAAGCTTTTACATAGTGTCACACTTAGTTTAACAACTAAGTGTGGGTACGGGAAATTAGGATTTAAATTGGAAAATTTTTATCAACTCCTTATTTATTTTGAGATTTTTCTGTTCAATAACACTTCTAATGATTAATTTTTTTACTTGTGATAAACAGAGAAAGACAAGGACTTCTACAAAGGCATCATCATCTCAACAACCAATGCCAGTTACACCATCATCATCATCCTCTTCAGATGATGAAGAGCAATTACATAGGGACAGATTCCCAATGGTACTGAAAAGTACCGACCATCATGCATTCGAAGAATTCACAAATATCCGTACCGAAACTACCCGATTACGCCTCGAAGAAAGGCGGAATGATATCATGCATAAAAATATAAATGTGGGTCGAACTCCAGACTGGGACCTACTCACATCGCTAGGCAAGGCTGATGCCATTCATTCATACTTGATCCGCGAAGTTCGCGGAAATAACAACAATGTGGTATTCACATGCAACGCTTGGGAGGTTGCCTTGACTATGAGAGAACCGGTGTACTCGGAACTAGTCCTCGAATTCTTCACCACCTTTCACCTGGATTTCACGAGAGCTCACAACGAACCCAATGCCATCACCATCCATTATCGGGTAGCCAACAAAGGGGTTAACTGTTCGTTAATACAGTTTGCTATAAATTTGGGCCTCTACACTGCGGCACAAGCAAATAGCCCTCACTTTCTTCCTTATCTAAACCGGGGAGAATACCAGGAATCCCGGAATGTGGACCGAATTTGGGAAACCATTGGGGTCGGAATATTCGACCCGAGATCATCCAAGAGTAAACATATACGAAACATTGAACATAATATTTGTATCGGATGATCTCAAACACCATTCGTCAACGGAAAGAGGGGGTAGAAAAGATAAACATGTATAGCCTTTGGCTATTATATCAACTCATCAACAGGGACCGAATTACTAACATTCCACTCATCCTTGCTTCATTTTTGAACGGTCCAGCACAGGGACATAAAAGTACAAGTGGCTTCACAGGAGGCCAATACATCACACGCTTGGCCAAAGCAGCGGTAACTTTAACACCGCGGGTGACGATCACATTGACAAAGCAAGAGATGGGCTTTTTAGATATTCATCAGCTGGCGGGAATGGGAGTAATTAGAGATCCAATAGCATGGGAAGATAACCCGTCACCTGAAGTTGGGGGAAGAGGTGCACAACCAAGGCAAGCAAGAGGTGCACAACCGAGGCGACCTAGAGAGCAAAGGCAACAACCACAACTGCCGGAGGATGTGGCGATGGGGGAGATGGAACCGCCACCTATGGAGCATGGTCATGGACATCCCGGAGCATCTGGCTCCGGAGCGGGTCCTTCTACGTTTGACCCGTACCAAAATTTATATGATGATGTTCATGCTTTGCAGGTTGACATGGCAGGTTTGAGAACATACTTTGGCGGGATGAGACATCAAATGGATAGCATGACTTTACAGCTCCAAAGAAACTATTATCAAGGAGAAAGAGCTCAAACTCTCCCGTACTGGCAAGCCCCCGCACCACCACTCGAGGCCCAGAACCCGTTACCTTATTGGGGCCCGAACTTGCAAGCCCCGCCAAACTACCCGAGTTATGAAAACTGGTTCCAACAGTATGATCCGACATCCCCTTGTAATGGGCGTGACCATTGATCATTTTCTTTGGGTTTCAAAACTGATTATTCGATTTGGTTGTACTCTACATTACTATTTTTTTTTGTTTTTTAGCTACAATTTTGTTTTCGTTTTCAATTATTAGATGTTTAAACTCTTTTACAAGTTTTTATTTTAGTTTTGTTCTAGTTATGATTTAATAGAATATGGTGAGCTGAGGAACTGGATGGAACTGCTCGAAAATGGATCGTGCATTTGGATGATAACAATTCTTGGAACACACAAAAATCAAAATACCTTCAGGGAGTATCGTTCCCTTTTGCCTTTTTCTTTTTAGTTTATAATTTTTTTTTATTTTTATTACATTGAGGGCAATGCAATGTTTTAAGTGTGTGCATGGGGTATGGTATCCACCACTTGTTAGTATTCGTAGTAAATCATCTCAAAAACGAACAAACCAATTCAATCAAAATTTTTTTTAGACACATCTCAACCTTAGAAAACAATTTTTAGACAATAAAGTTGACTTTAAAAGTTAAAATTTTTCTTAGATTTTATGTGTCAATTTTTGTGGCTTTTTGCCGATCTAATTATCTCTTTAACTCGTTAATTAAATCACTTTCTAACTTGGAAAATTTGAAATTCTTGTAAATCTATAGGTATTGTCTTTGAGAATCAGTGAGAATATTCAACCGGCCTTGTGCTCCCGACAAGTACGCCCGAGGGGTCCTTCAAACCTAGCATACTAAGGTCAACTGGTCTGGATATGTTGGTCGAAAGTCTTTTACGCGGGTTCACAATGTAAGCTGAGGTTCGAATCGATTATTGAATAAATACCTAATTAAATACTTAGGGGGAACAATTAGCCGACCTTGGGTTCCCGACAAGTAAGCTCGCGGGGTCCCTTAAACCTGGCATACTAAGGTCAACTGATCTGGATATGTTGGCTGAAAGTCTTTTACGCGGGTGCTCAATGAAAGTTGTGGTTCTCTCTTCCAAAAATAAATAAATAATTAAAGTTAATAAACATGCAAAGCATGTATAAGAACAAATAAATAAAATAAATAAACATGCAAAGCATGAATAAATAAAGCAAATAAGTTATGAAATGAATAAATAAACTAATTTTTCTTCTTTTAACCTTACTAGTTGGGTGATTTTCATAAAGATGGTATTTATAGGTTAGGCAAGGATGGATTAGGATCTAAGTTAAAAAGTAGTCTAATTAGCATAGTTAAGGATTTGATTAGATTTGTGAAAAGTTAGCTGATGTCTTACACAAACTTGGGCATAAAATATAATGTGAAATTTTAACTTCTAAATGGACTAGGTTCTGAAAATTGTGGTGTTTATATAAATAAATTGAGATGACATGTCGATTACTTTATAATTGTTTATACCTGATTGAATTATTTTAATGATGATTTGCTTGAGGACAAGCAAAGTTCAAGTTTGGCCATCTTGATATTGGCATATTTATACATATATTTATATGCCAGTATACCTATTTTTGTATGTGTTTATTGATTAGAACATGATGTTATCGCTCAAATATAGTTCCCATTGTATTTTTCAAGCTATAGAAGAAAAAGTGACAAAAACGGGTCAAAACGACACAAGAAATGAAAATCTGCAGAATTTGTAGAGATAGCGCCGCTATCTAAGGATAGCGCCGCTATCTATGCCGCTATCTATATCGCTATTTTCCATTGAAACGCAAAATCGAGTCGCTGTTTGCCATCAAAAAGAGAAGATCGCGCCGCTATCTAGGAGATAGCGACGCGAATTAACGCGTGACTTTAAGTAGCGACGCGAAAGTAGGGATAGGGACGCGATTTCCAGCGATCTGACGTATACTTAAGCGAGAATTGCAGATTGGGAGAGATAACTTTTGACCTAATCAAGAGGGCAGCCGAAAAATACCCTAGGGATACTATTGTGCACGAATTTTGGAGGTTTCAAGCTTCAAGATCTTCAACTCCATTCATATAATTCGGTTTTTAATCATTATTTATCGATATTATGTTTGTTCTATTGAATATTTACATTTGTTTTATGATTTTTAGCATGTCTATGTGCTAAATCATTTAATATTCGTTATGATTAGATGAAATCTAGGATTTAGGTTTGGTATTTTTAGGATTTTTATATTGGATATGAACACTTGTTTTTATATCAAAGAACCTTTTGATTTATTCTTGAATTTTGATTGTTTGAACTGTTGATTATTGATTTGTTTTGTTGAGTGACCACTAGCAATTGTAATTGATAATTACTTCAAATTTTCACCCAGGTGACGTAGTTGGCAATCCACTAGACTTAGGGATTCGAGTTTGAACATCAATAACTTAGATAAAAATTAGAAGTCTGATCTCAGTAATGACCAAATTCTAGATTAGAAGGCGACGAAAATCCGAACCTAGATATAATCTACAAGCCGGAGTGTGACCATAGTATATTCCTTAGGAAATATTCCTATAGTCATTGTAGGAAGCTAGTGACCACTGCTTACCTAACTTTTAGAACACCAATTAAATCGGGACTTAACCAACCAAACCTAGACCTAGATGGAATCGATCATAGTGAATATTCCCTCTCATGTTTGAACACAGTTTTACTACTTTGTCAACTTGTTTAAGTTTTCAAAAGCTCAAAGTTACTTTTAATCAATTTATTTAACTACTTAGTTTTAAAACAAAAACCCTACTTTATGCATTCACTTAGATTAAATTATTAGTATTAACTTACTTAGTCAGCATAACTGTTCCCTGTGGAGACGAATATACCCGAATTACTTACCTGAACTATATTATTAACGTATAGGTCATACTTGCCTAAGATTGTGGTAATCTAGAGAGGGCGTATTTTAGGTTATTATTTTATAACTGGTTTTATCACATCAAGGATTAAAATTGGAATGAGGTTTAAGTTTAGTTTAAGAGTTAAACAAACCCAAGAAAATCTTAGATCGAAGTACTATCCACCTAATGGAACACCTCACTTGTTCAACGCTATTCATATTGTAAGGGTAAAGAACCTTAGATATGGATTCAAATCATTGCGAGTGTTAGGGTGCGTAAGGTTCTGTGATAATCGGGAGTCCCGGCGCAGAACATCTCACTGTCTTAGATGGTCTGATCTACTTTGGTGATAATCGGGAGTCCCGGCCCAAAAAGTACTTGAGTAGAATAAACATACTACACTTTATTGCAACTTATAAATGTGCAATTAAAATTGTTCAAGGTGGTAGTAAGTTAAAAGTCTATAGATTCTACCACCCCTAGGAATCGTATCAAGTCTTGATGCGATTGGTAAGGATGTTACCTACCAGAAACAACATGTCTCGTCGGGAAGTGCCCAAACCTTCCGGCGAGAATGTGATATATGGATCCTAGGCCTAGAATATTAATTATGGGTTTATAATATATTTTAGAGATGTTTATTGATGATTACTAATTAAACTGTGTTTGATTTGTAGATGGCAGCAACAACCACGACAACAAGTACCAACAATCTCTCGCTACGCTCAATCCTTGAAAAGGTCAAGTTGACTGGGTCATACTTTCTCAATTGGGAGCGCAATCTTCGCATTGTGCTCAGGCATGAGAGAAAGTGGTATGTCTTGGAGAGAGCTGGTACCGAATGTCCCTGCCGCGAATGCTAGAGCTGAAACAAGACAAGCTTATGATAAGCATGTCAGTGATGCGCTCGATGTGAGCTGCCTGATGCTCGCAACCATGAGTCCAGATTTACAAGCGGGACTTATGGGTGTGCCAGCATTTGAGATGATCCAGCAATTAAGGGATTCATTTCAAGAGCAAGCTCGCACTGAGAGGTTCGACATCAATCGTGCTTTCAAATCGTGCAAAATGGTCAAAGGAACACCGGTGAGTGCCCATGTCATGAAAATGAAAGGGCACATGGATCACCTTGGTAGACTCGGTCACCCCGTACCGTTGCAGATGGCAACAGATACTATACTCAATTCATTGTCTGATGACTACAAGCCTTTTGTGGTCAACTACAATATGCATAATATGGAGAAATCCATTGCTAAGCTACATTCAATGCTCAAGACAGCTGAATTGAGTTTGGGGACTAAGTCTAAGGATGTTCTAATGATCGATAATGGCAGTGGTGGTGGCAAGAAGAGAAAAGGGCATGGTGGTAAAGGAAAGGGTAAAACCAATCCTAACCAAGGAGTGCCAAGTGGTAAAGGTGTCAAACAAAAGGTCAAGAAAGTGAAGCCTAACACAGCGAGGACCGAGAATCGGTGCTTCAAGTGCGGGGAGGCTGGGCATTGGAAAAGAAATTGTCCAAAGGGTGCCAGTGGTGGAGGAATCGCAAGTTCCTCAGGTAACACGACCACACTTCTTATTCACTTTAAGATACTTGTAAAGTATATTACGAGTATTCTAACTTTTGCAATCGTTTATTGCAGGAGGCGAAGTGAAGATGACCAGCATGAGATGGTGATTCCACGAGCACCAAGATTTTATAATTCAGTATTTTATGGATTCAGTAAAACAATTTTATTTTATTGTTGAATAATTTTTTTATTTTTATGTTAAAACAAAGTTTTTGGTTTTATCAATTCGAATCCATGGTTGAATTATATTGTGTGTGCATGTGTGATAATTACACTAGTCAAGTTTTATGACTAGATTGTAAGTCAAGTTTTTTTTTTTTTTTGATTTACTTAATATCTTAGAACCTCAAATTACTTAGATACTAGAAATTAGAAAGTGTTTCTAATACAAGTGTTTAAGAGTTTTATGGAAGCATAGGGTTCAAAGTCATTGAACTTAGTTAAAACATCTTAAGTAATAATCATTGCTTATGATAGTACGTTTTAAAATATTTGCATTAATATAGTATGATTATATTGGATATAATCAACGTGGACTTTAAGAGTATTATTACAAGTGTTTCATACTTGTGATAGAGGATTTAATAAAGTCATACTTCCCTAACAAGGAATATTGGATATTCGCAAAATCCAAAGAATGACTATATTAAATAAACTCTTAAAAGGGTCAAACTATAGCATTTAAGAACTAAAAGATATTAAACGCAAGTGTTTCATACTTGTAATTAATACAATATTTAATCAAGTCATAATTCCCTAATAGGAATAATGGATATTTAAGAAATTTAAGAAATGACTTTGGCATTACCACATGGTTCTTAAAAGAAAACAAAAGTATTTAAGAATTGGAAGTGTTATCTCAAGTGATTGATACTTGTTAGATACAATGATCGATAAAAGTCATAATTCCCTAAACAGGAATATTGGATATTCGCAAATCCAAAGGATGACTTTAATAATCGATAAATTCTTAAAGGATTAAACTATAAGTTATTGACAAAAAGGTCAAAGTCTTGACTTTGTCAAAGTGATAGTTTAAGTGATGCTTAAATTCCATAAAATTTAGTGGGAGCTATGTCTAACATAATTCATTAAAGGCATTAATGAATTTAGCAAGTTAGTAAGATATTAACAACAAGGTATTACCAAGTCGTTAGCCAAAGAGTTAAGAGAAATAATGAATGATCATTAATTGGATCATTGCAAACCTAATAGCGTGATCACAAGTCTTGTGATTAATTGTTGCAAATCTAATAGGATATTCACATGCCAGTGAAAAAGTTAATCATTTAAGGATATTTCTTTAACTAGTAAAAGTATCTACAAATCAAGTAGCTATAAGAGTTTTAGCTACAAGGCAAACTTTATAGATTCAAGAAACTAAGGAGTTAAATTTCAATCCTCCTATGTTTACTGAATCATATAAAAAGGCAAGACTAGAAGATGTTCTAATATTGCATGAACAAAATCTAGCAAAGACAAAAGTAATAGTATTGTCCAAAATACTCGTCTTATGTCTTCAAAGTTTAATAGAAATGACTAAATTGTGATTAGTGATAAAATTCACAATTAGGATGTCAATAAGTAACCGACTCGAACGCAAAGAATAAGTAATGATCCAGTAATAATTTGGTATCTATGTCCAGTTAGGAATAATACATGATATAGTATCATTGTTATTCAGAATTTGTATGTTCTAAGAATATCCATGAATAAAAGTTATTTTATTCAAAAGATATAAATCCGTGACTACTCGTCTTGGTGGGAACCTTGATGGGATGTTAACGTCATCGCGGTATTTGGTGGTAGATTCGAAGTTCCTCGAAGATAGCTACACAGGTTTTTGTGTAAACCAAATATCGGTGATATTCTGTTGGAGCTCGACGAATATTGTATTGACCACCGTGATAATACTTCGTGGTTGAAAAGTTCAAAAGTATTATTCACTAGGATTGTCCTTAAGCCTGAGGTCTTTGGTTTGGGATACAATGACTAATGTACTTTGGTTCGTCTTAGACAAAGCTGAAATATGGTTTTCATACGAGGTCTTACTGGGTACAGAAGGAGTTGTATTTCAAATCGAAATATAATAAGATGGTAATTTCGCCTCATTTTTAGGAGAGATATTTAAGGGTCCCTTGACATGATGAAAACTGATAAGTGCATGGCCATGCCGAAAGCGAACTGATTTGTTCTTTGTCTTTTATCAAAACAGTTTAAATCAAGAAGTCAAGAAATGATTTCGAATACAGGAGTTGATAAGTTCTACCATGCTCGTATTCGCTATCACAAATATCGTGCTGCAAGGGATGAACCTAACACGTTACCCAAGAAGTAAAGACGAAGTGTTCTTTACTAGGAGACGCTATTAAAGAGTTTTTCGAAACTATACCTAGGTTACATAAGATATTTTTATGGGGTTGGTTACCTACATGCCCATCTAGAAGGCCACTGTAGCTCGTGTCATCAAGCTAAGGTTACGAACTTGCACAAGTAGGAGTCTGTTGGAATTATGTGCACAGTTAGTCAACCTATGGTGATACATCCATTCCTAAGAAACACTTAAGGGTCACACCGGTGAGTGCATGTAATACGAGTAAGATATGTAATGATACGTGGAAGAGGAATGATTCATAATAGTCATTTATGAATCAGTTAAGTATTAAGTTAAGTTCAAATTATTACTAGATTAGTTTATCTAACTAATTAATACAAGTATTTGTTCATTTACTAGTTTGACTAAATTCACAATGTGTTAATTATAGATTATCCATAATATGATTTAAGGCAATTAAATCATATGGTAATTGGATAATATTATTGTGTAAATTATATAAAGGTTATTATAAATTAATTATTAAAAGTATTAATACAAAGTATATATTTCACGGAATATATTAAGTGTATAAATACTAGATATATAATAGTTAAGTGTAACAATAATAAATAGATAAACTACAAGGGTTTAATATGTAAAAGACAAGTTTAATTAATGGATTGATCTTAATTAAACTCGAAGGGCCCTAAGTGAAAGACCTTCTATTATAAATAGAAGGCTTGGGGTTCCCTTATTGTGTTACACAACATATCTGAAACCCTAGCCCCCTTGCTTCCTCCCATTCGGCCGAACATAGAGCAACACCAAGTTCTTGGTGTTCTTCGTTCTTGGTGCTCTTCATGTTCTTCAAGTCTTTGAAGATCAAGATCATTACAAGGATCAACTAGAAAGTCACTCGTTGTGTTCATCATCAGTGGACTTTCTTAAGCAAACATTAAGGTATGATTTGGGAAACCCTTTTCCCTTCTTCTCCTCTGGTTCGAGGTCGACACCAAGAACCCTAGGGTTCTTGGTGGCCGTCGAATTACACACAAGTATGTGTGTGTGTTCGAGTTTTTCATACAAGGTTTCTTTCTTGTTAATCTAGTTTGATTTCCAAGTTCCCATAATCCTTTAGGGTTTAAGGATTAGGTTTAATCTCAATTCCGCTTTTAGGGATTAAATCAGCTAGTTGGTTTAAACCGGTCAAGAACACCATCATGTTCTTACCAGTATGGTTCGAACCAAGTGACTAGGAGGTCGACCCAAAGGGTTGATCAGCGTTATGAAAACCCTTCACAAAGACTACTCCAGGGGTACAGTGGTTAAGAGAAGGCGCCTTATAGGTTTCGCTGAAAGAATTGAGGACCCTTCTGCTGCTTGTCTGGTTTCTTCAATAGGATCGAGGAGAGCGGACTTACGTTTCTCTCCTCTCGCAGAGGTACTTTCTCCTGTTGATGGCTTTGAGGATTCAGTAGGAGACTCACGCAGCTCCACAGGAATGCGATACATCAGATGAGGGAAGTCTTTTCCAATGCGATCACATAGAAATTTGAATGTGCTGACGACGAGTATGAGCTCATCTTCTAGATCGTCCATGTTATGGGAGTTTGAGGACCTGATGGAATTCAACATATCTAGCCATTCACCGTTGCTGAGGTGGGTACCAACCTTACTCAGCTGTAACTTCTCAGCTAGTGGAGTGCATCCAACTCTTTTGATGATAATTTCAGTTGTAGAGCTGGAGGAGTATTTGGAAAATCTCACGCAACTGATCTTTCCTTCTTGCCTACGATTGTCGAGAATACGGTCAAACATCCTGATGTTTTCAGCTTTATCTGCTTCCATCCTTTGATTATACAAATCTAACTTTTGCATTTGAAGAGCAAGATCTGAAGCAGCATCACCAGTGTTTCCCATTTCTTCTTGAAGCATGGCGGAAATCATAGCAGAAGATGACTCCCCCCTCAGCAGCTTGAGGATTCACCTGACTGATAAGCTGAGGGGTTTGGACTTGTGGAGCTTGGACTCGTGGGACCTCAGTTGATTCGAAGGAATCAACCATGCAAACAAATTCAGTTGAGGCATCTTCTTTCCTTAGTGCTTCAGCAGGGATGGATGTTGATTGAGTAGGAGTTCCATGTGCTGAAGTGCTTTACCCCGGGTGTTTCAGCAGTGACGAGTGGTGATAGAGTTGAAGTCTGGTTTGTTGGAACAACTTCTTCTTCTTGTCCCACAGCAGAGGTGAGTGGTGGTGATTTTGGAGTCTCACCTGCTGGGGTATCTTCTTGAACATTGGCACCAACAGCAGAGGTGATTATCTATGAATCAAGTTGTTCAATTTGTTGTTCACCTGCTGGTGTAGCTTGCTCTTTCTCCCCCTTAGAGATACCCTGACGAATTAAGGGCCTCTCTGGTGCAGCAGCAGGACGGACAGTTTGAGGACCCTCATTGAGTTTTTGTATAATGAGATCCAGGGTGCCCTGAAGACCAGCAACTTGAGAGGTTAACGAAATAACCTCAGTCTCCAGTTTCTCCATTCTTGAGGACATAGCAGCAGCAGAAGTTGTTGGATTTATGTGCACAGATAATCACATGTGTCATCGTGTCCAATGTTATAAGACACTAAGGGGTCACACCGCTACACACCCAATAATGGACAATCGAATAAAGTAAGTTGTGTGGTATAATTAACTAGTTAAGTTAATTATAAAGAAGATAATAAATAATAATAAGTTGATTATTAGTTGTGAGGAAGGTTAAATATTATGTTAAATATTTAACGGGCAGTTAATTAATTGTTTATTAATTAACTAGTAAAAGTCCAAGGGTTAAAAGAGTTAAATGGAAGTTTAATTATAAGATTATTTATAATTAAACTCCAAGTACTAAACCATAACATCATGCCTTATAAATAAAGGGCTTATGTGAGGGTTTAGAGGTTAATCACTTATCACCAACTAAACCCTAAACACTCCCTCCCTCTCCCTTTGTTGCCGTCGACCGAAACAAAACCCCAAGGGGTTTCGGGTTTGTGTTCGTCGAACACCACACACACACAAGCTTTTGTGTATTGCTTTGTTGGTACAACGCGGTCTTATAGCGTGTTCAGGTGGTGCAGTAGAGGTGGATTACGCTTTAGTAATTCAAGAGATAATGTTCTAACCATCTCATTCTTCTAGTGACCCCATTGATTAGTTGTGATCATGTTGTGGGATTCAAGTTCCGCCATTGTGAGTCCTACACGGTAATCCTTCAGAAGTATCAATAGCCGTAGAGAGATTGCTTTGAGCATTTTCCAGCAGAGATTCTTGCTTATTTTGAGCATTGCCAATGTGATCAACAGCTGGAATGAGCTGAGTTACCTGAGATCGAAGGGTAGCCATCTGTCGATCCACTTCTGCTTCAGTTGCCCGGGCTTCTGCTAGAAGACGATCCTTTTCAAGTCTGTCAGATTCTCGAATATTGGTGAGCTCCCGCTGAATATGAGTCTTGAGACTTAGGAGCTCTCTGGTGTTGCCTTGAATTTGATCAGAAAGAAGAGCCAGCTGAGGATCAGTAGCATGGACTTCAACTTGCAAAGAGGCTATGTTGGAAGATAACTCTTCAGCAGATTGAGCATACCTCTTTGGAACATCCCGTTGTAGGGTGTTCAGCTGCTACCTCAACGTGGCCATCCTAGGACGGATCTGGGATTTCACAACTCTAGATACCAGAGCAGCTAGTGCTCTGTTAGAGATGCCTTCTCCAGCTGTGATGGATCCAACAAGGGACATTTGGACAATTAAGGGTGACGGCTCCGGAATGTCTCCAGCTGAGAGGGTAACCTCAGTTGTGGAAATGGTTGTTACTAAGTTAGGAGGAGTGGCTCCTATGATGGGTGAGTTGGGTCCAGCTGAAACTTCTGGGGTTCTGTCAGAAGAGCCGACATCAGCTGTCAAAATTGTTTGAAACCTAGATTGTGTTTCATCTGTTTCGTCTATTTCAGGAGACGAAACATAGGGATCGAAGTCTTGGTTGGCCAAGATATCGTCGGTGGATCCGAACAACATACTGAATGGTGTTCGGATATCTAGGATTTCAGTCTCACCTGCCGGCTGATCTGGTATAGAGACTTGAGGATTGATTCCTCTGGTTGGTGTGCCAGCTGCCTCACAGCTCAGTTGGCGCAAACTTTTGCGATCACTGGCAGCTTGGGTTTGTGCCATAGTAACAACTTGGTCTACAATTGTATCTTCATTGGTGGTGGTGGTTTCCTCGATCCCCAGCTGGGTTTTGTTGAAAATGTTGTGGGAAACAGAAGAGGCAGTTTTAAGAATGACTTGGTTTGCAGTGAATCTATCATCAACTGCTGGCTCAGATAGTGATGAAGAAGTTGGGGGTGTAGTGTGTGCAACTAATTCTGGGGTGGCTTGGGTTGAGCCAATAACTTCACCAGCAGTCTGTAAAGAGACTGCGGTTGCTTGTGGAGTTTGTCCCCCTTTTACAACAACTGATAATGAATCAGCTGAGGACGAACGCAGAATGGTGGAGCCGGGACTAACTCCTGAAGAATGAAATTGTCGTTTTGAAAGCTGTTGACCTTTTGAGAGATCAGCAGGTGGAAGAGAAAAAGGAAGAGAAATAGATTCAGCCAGAAGTGTTTAGCTAGAAACTCCGACTGATGGAGTTCTTAGAGAAACACTGCAAGAGTGAAAACGAGAATGGAGCTCTGCCTGAGAAGCTGGAAGAGCTTCTGAGCTCACTCTACTCATCAGATAACTCAAAGGAGTATCTGGAGGACCCTAGCCGAATCCTGATGATGCTGCAGATGCCACATCAACATCATCTGACGCCATATCACCAACTATGGTGGTCGTCCCTTCTCTGACCAGCTGAGGTGTAAAAGGAGCACGAGCACCACGTGGAGAGGACGGGGAAGAGGGAGAGGGCGTGAGAGGGCGGTTAGCTGATCTCTTAACCCTCTTTCTCTTTAGAGGCAAATCTGCCTCCTCTTCCTCTGCTTCCACATCAGCTGGACAAAATATCCCTATTGACATGGGAATTCTATCATCGCCAATTAGAGTATCTCTGGCGACTGATAGACCCTCCTCATGAGAAGAAGACTTACTTCCTTTCTGGGCAGATTTCTTCGATTTGGTGCCCTTCTTTGGATCCTTCTTGGATCTGACGCGATCTTCAACTTTTTTCAGCATGTACGAGGTGAGGAGATTTCCTTGAACATCATCCTTTTTGTTGGAGAAGATGACGTTAGCTAGAGACCGGACTTGAAAGAACTCACCCTCCAGGTTATCGTAGTCGATCCCTAATTTCACCATCATGCGAGCAATGCAGAGGGTGAAGAATCGAATATAGGCCATATGAGTTCCCTTTGATTTTATATTGGCCTTGACCTCTTCGAACACCATTTCCCTTAATCAATCCGTTTACCGGTGATTAGGGCTTTAACTAGGATCTAAAGTTTGGAGTCGCACTGATTTTGAGAACCATGGTTGCCTCCGAGACATTGTATGATGTGAGTGAAGAAGTAGGCCCATGGTCTCGATAGTTGATACTTCTTGAAGATGGAAACCTTATCAGCTGAGGTTTCCTTTTACTCTAATCGATATCCGGTGATATCGATCAGACTTCTCTTTGCTTCTTCAGGAGAACAGACCTCCTGATAAACTTCACAAGGATACAGATAATCGAACCCACAAGGCCACAAGCAGTTCGGATATAATCAAGATTGATGATTATATGATGATCTCCGACCTGAGCAGAGATGTTTTCACCGTCGATGGAGGCGGTGACCCAGATGTCACACAAAAGTTTGTAGAAACTTTTGGTGAAGTCGAAGAAAGCACCACTGATAGGGCAGTGGCGAAGAAATTTACCCACCGGACAATAAACGTCTTTAAGGTTTTCCGGCGGAGATGTGTTCCCAACAAGGTTGGAATTCCGGGTGAACTCAATAGCGGCTCGGGTAACAGGAGCTTTGGGGGCTTTCTTGGGTGTGGTGGAGTAAAGTAATTAAATCATATAGTATTTGGATAATATTATTGTTTAAATTATATAAAGTTCATTGTATAATTAATTATTAAAAGTATAAAATACAAGTATATATTTCGTATGCACAAATACAGAAATATATAAAGTGTATAATACTAGACATTTAATATTTAAGTGACAATGATATAACTAGTTAAATTATAAGGGTTAGAAACGAAAGTTAGGAAAGTTTAATTAAGCTTAAACTTAATTAAACTAGAAGGGACCTAAGTGAAAGTCCTTCTATTATAATAGAAGGATTGAGGTTCCCTTATTTCCTCTAGATCTCATTCGAAACCCTAGCCCCTTCTCCTTTCCCTTATTCGGCCGAAACTAGAGCCAAGAACACAAGTAGTGTGTTCTTCGTGTTCTTCGTTCGTTCTTCGTGTTCTTCAAGTCTTGAAGAACAAGGATTATTGCAAGAGCTTTCTAGATGGCTTCTCGTTGTGTTCATCACTGGTGGATTTATCTTGAGCAATTAAGGTACAAGTATTTCTTTTGTTCGTCGAACAAGAACCAAGAACGCTAGGGTTCTTGGTGTTCTTCGTACAAGTATTTCTTTCGTTAATCTTATTTAGATTTCCAAGATCCCCAATCCTTTAGAGTTTAAGAATTAAGTTTAATCTCAGTTCCGCTTTTAGGGATTAAACTAGCTAGTTGGTTCAACCGGTATGAACAAGTTCATGTTCATATCAGGTTACAGTTCGAATCGGTATGACTAGGATTGACTCTTTGAGTCTAGTGAAACACTACAGTGGAATCAGAGCGTTGGTTTAGAAATCTAAACAAAGTTAACAAGTTTATGTTTGTTTAATTATCAAGTTTTATTTTTTGTTCCAAGTTTTTTTTCCTTCATAATTTGCGAAAAATAATAATACCCTAGGACCAAGAATGTTAAACTAGTTTAGTTTAATTGGTTAAAAGGATTAATTAAATTTGTAATCTAAACCTAGACATTTTAAACACGTTTATATTTAAAAAAGTTTAATTACAAGTTTAAAGGGTTTATCAATACTAGAATCTAAACTAGAAATTTAAACAAGTTTTGTCTAAAAAGTTTTTGATTAAAAGTTTTGATAAATTATTTGAAATTATAATTTATCCTAGAAATTTAAACAAAGTTATTGTTCAGATAGGATTCATTTAAAATTAAAATAGGAATCAAAGTTTAATATCAAGATTAAAGGATAAAAACTAATTAGTTTGAATCCTAGATTTAATTAGGTTTAAAGTTTGAATAGATAATATGTTTTTAATCAAGATAACTGAAACCTAGTTTTGATTAATTAAAAACAAAATTAGGGTTTATTAATTAAAATTAATAAGGATGAAAAGGTATGCTAATTTTTAAATCTTAAAATTTACAAGTTACAATTTTTATATATATATATATACTCGAAAATATGTATATATATTATTTTCAAAATTGTTTATATACTTAAATATATTAATGTATTTTAAGAGTTTATGTGTAAATTTTGATTAGTTTAAGTCAAAATATATAAGGTTAAAATCTCATAATATTCTAGTTAGAATATTGTAAGATCTTAAAGATACTTTCTATATTTACAAGATTTAATGGAACATTAAATAATTGTTATTTTTGATCTTAAAAGTTATAACTAGATTTGTATAATTTATAATATTGTTAAACTAGAAAGTATAAAGTTATGATTTCATTATAACTAGAAATTGTACAAGTTAAAATTATATTATAAGCTAGAATATACAAAGTTATATAAAATTATATAAGTTATAATTAAACTAGAATGTACAAAGTTATAATTTCATTATAACTAGAAATTGTACAATGTAAAGTTTTATTATAATTAGATAATACAAAAGTTATATAATAGTATTATAATTAGAATGTATAAAGTTATAAGTTTATTATAACTAGTAATTATACAAGTATAATATATGTATATTACGAGTCACGTAAAATACTAGATTAATGATCATAAGTTAAATAACACGAAAACTTTATAACCTATATTTTACTAGTTTAAGTTAAATATAAAAATGGTCTAAACAAACTAGATAGTTGCTCATTTTATTATATACGTTTTTATATAATAAATTTATTGTTGGTGTTTACCAAGTATATACCGGTGATTGTGTTTGCTCTAGTTCCACCATGGTTGTTAGAGCTAGTGGGAGCCATACAAGAAGATCACAAAGTTTAAGATGTCCTTAGGATATAGTTTTGGAAAACATAATAAAATTAACATCTATGATGTGCAAAGATTGTTTATTTATTGTATATATAAAATAATCAAGTTTAATAATTTTTTTAATAGACAGTGAAAAATTAGATGTGTTGAACTAGAGATATGACTTGAGTTTACAAGTCATAAAGAATTAAAATCTAAATTTTAAAGTTCAACATAAGGTTAAGTTTTTCAAGTTAATAACACAAGTTTGTTTTATAAAGAAAAAGTTTTTCTTAAAACTTAGTAAAACGTTTTGTACACCTCGTTTTAGGTATACATGTAAATTCGTACAAATTTAAAACTATAACCTTTAAAAGAAAAGTTTTTAAATCTAAAATACGTCTTGTAGAATTCTTGAGTATACAAGTCGTGCACATTTTAGAAGGATTAAAATTGGAATAAAGTTTAATTTTAGTTTAAGACTTAAACAAACCAAAGAAAAATCTTAGATCTAAGTACTACTCATCTAATGGAATACCTCACTTGTTAAACGATATTTATATTGTAAGGAGAAAGAACCTTAGATATGGATTCAAATCATTGCGAGTGTTAGGGTGTGTAGGGTTCTGTGATAATCGGGAGTCCCAGCGCAGAATATCGCACTGTCTTAGATGGTACGATCTACTTTGGTGATAATCGGGAGTCCCGGCCCAAAAAGTACTTGAGTAGAATTAAACATACTAGATTTTATTACAATTAGAAACGTACAAAGTTATAATCTTATTATAATTAGATTGTACAAAGTTGTAATGCTTTAACTTGTCTCGTCGGGAAGTGCCCAAACCTTGCGGCGAGAATGTGAAATATGGATCCTAGGTCTAAAATAATCGTTTATGGGTTAATGATATATTTTAGAAGACGTTTATTGACAAATACTAATTTAACTGAGTTTGATTTGTAGATGGCAACCGACACGACAAGCACCAATAAACTCTCACGACGTTCTTTTCTAGGATGGAACGAATTGACTGAGTCAAATTTCCTCAATTAGAGGTAATCTTAGAATCATGCTCAGGTGTGAGAGGAAACGAAAGGACCTAGAAAGAACAATGCTAGATCCCCCTGTCGAGGATGCAAAGAATGAACCATGACAAGTGTAACGCCCTGAAAATTTGATAATTAAATAATATTAATTTAATCGACATATTTATCTTTAAAAGGAATAATTAGTAAATTAATTATAATGAAGTTGGATGGTTCGTAAGCGAGAGCCGGGCCTACTAAATTAATTAATAATTTTGGTGATTAAATTTAGTAATTAGACTTATTATATATAGCTAAGTAGACGACTTATAATTTAATGAACATTCGTACATTATTTAAATGTAATTAAATAGTTCGTCACGAGTTTCGACCGGTTAGTTAATCGTAAGAATGGTCTGGTATTCTTTCGAGTCGGGCCGGCCTAAGGCCAAGGCCAATGAACAAATCTTGTGTTGTTGGATTATAATTTGTTTTCGGGCTTAAAGCCTAATATGAGTTAATGGTCCATTTAGACATTTGAATTAAAAACCCTTAAGCCCTAAATTTTCCCAGCCGTTCTCCCTTCATTTTCTCTTTCGTGAGTCTGATCAAGAGTGAGTAGGTATGTAGCATTATGTGCGATGGAAATAAAGTGGCGGGCGGAGGAAGATTTGCTGTTGTCGCAATTTATTTTTTTGTTGATGGTAAGGAGTTAAATTAATTCAAGTGGTGGTCGTTTGAAATCTTAGCATCGAAGGTTCAGAGCAATTAGACGGTGATATTTTGTTATAGGGTAGCGGCAGATTGAAGGAGCATGAGCCGGTGGTTATTTATAGTCTTAAATAAATAAATAAATAAATAAAGGAATCGGTGGGGTAACATAACTGGATCGAGCAATGTGATGTAGTCCCATATGGTTGATTTTTGGAGAAGCATCTCGACGTGGTTGATTTTTGAAGCCAAAGTCAGTTTAATGGTGGAGACCATTTGATGGTCAGCGTGGGACGGATCGTAATTTTGGTGGTGTCCTGTTTTGATAATTCGGGTGTTATCCTTATTCGTGTGTTGGTTTATAGGGACCTTCTAGGACTTGATTAGAGACGCTCTTCTGTACGGAGGATATTTAGGAGCTTACGGTTATTCGAGGTGGGTGATCTCACTATAACTTGCATTACATTCATTTCATGATTTTGTGCTATATGTCATGAATTGTTATTGCTTTGAGATGAGCTTGATTATGTGTTGAGATGCTATGTGATGTTTATTTTAATTCCATCCTGAACTAAGATATGTATGCTGAGTAACCGAGCTGCGTACCATATCATTATGTGTTTGATCTGAGTACATGAGTTTTGTTTATGAGTTATCATGCATTTGAGATGTGCTAATTGTTTACATATCTGTTGAGATGATATGTGTTGAGTATGTGCTGGTTTGTTTTATATGAGTACCTGTTGTATGAGTCAACACGTAAATAAAACTAACCTAATTATAAATGAGATTTAATTACCGTTCGCAAGAGGCGACGGCGAGAGTCAACTCTTCCCTGAGAGCCAAGTACAATACACGGCTGTCAGCGTGGTACTGCGGGACACCTAGAGGACGGGTGTTGGAAGAGGGTGTTGTGACGAGCGTATGGCGGTGGGCGTACGTTGAGCATCGTCACAACCCACGGCGAACCTAATGAGATTTAATAAAGGCCTAATAACGAGAAATGAGTAGAGTCTTTTAGGTATCATGTATGTGGCATGAACAGTTTGTATGTGCGTGTTTATTTTGAGTTTATTCACTCAGCGGTGGCTGACCCCAAACACTTCCCTCCATTTTGCAGGTACTAGAGCAAGTGCATCGGATGAGTTGTTACTCGATGAGCTTTTAAGGATTTGGATTCCAAACGTTTATTTGAGTCAAATGTTTTTAAAACAATTATTATATTTATTCCGCATTTCAAACCATGAGACGGTTTATTTTTATTATAGTGAGATGGGAGCGTTTGTTTAGTTGTAATTTTGGGGAAAAATGTTTTATTTTATTTATTAATTTTTTTTTAAATTCCCCTGATTTTTGGGATGTTACAACAAGCATATTACGCTTGTAAGGCGTTCGTTTCTTGCAAGATGGCTAAGGGCTCACGTCATGAAAATGAAAATGCACATTGATCACCTTACTAGACTCGGTCACCTCATGCTATTGCAGTTAGCAATTGACACTATACTCAACTCGTTGTCTGATGACTACAAGTCTTTTATACCCAACTACAACACGTATAATATGGATAAATCCATTTCTAAGCTGCATTACGTGCTCAAGACTGTTGAGTTGAGTGATGGAACAAATCTAAGGATGATCTCACTGTAACTGATGATGGCGGTAAAAAGAGAGGAAGGCAAGATGGAAAAGGAAAGGTAAAACCAATCATAGACAAGTTATGCCTAAAGGTAATAATGTCAAACAAAAGGGCAAGAAGTTATATCCAAGCAAAGCAAAAGCCGAGGGTCGGTGTTTTGACTGTGGCTAGGTTGGACATTGGAAGAAAGATTTTCCAAAGGGTCAAGAGGTAGGAGGCAATACTAGCTCTTCAGGTAACATGACTAACTTCTAGATATTCACTTTCACTTGTAAAGTTTATTACGAGTAATCTAACTTTTGCAATCGTTTATTGCAAGAGGTGATGAAAAGTGAAGATGGCCTGGCATAAGTAGAGAATTTAGAGATGCAAACGGGTACGAGTAATAGCGGGTATTGCAAAACCCATACCCGTAACCGACCCGCAATTCCAATACCCGTACCCGCCCCGTACCCGGTCAAATCCCCTTCGGGTTCGGGTAGAAAAATCCCCGCCGGGTACGGGGAACCCGACGGGTACCCGTTCAATAAAAAAATTAAACAAAATAGCTAAAATATTGAATACTCTTAGTTCGTTTAGGCTTATTTCGTTCAATACGTAATGGATTAACGGGAGACGGACCAAATTTTTACCATTATTAGTTTAGGCTAATGAGAGATTAAGAGTTTGACTAAGTTTCGGTAGTGACTAGTGGGCTAAACTTGTGTTAAAAAAAATCACACATTAATATATATATTCGGGTCGGGTATAAACGGTGCGGGTATTATAAAACCCGTACCCGACCCGTACCCGCTCTCGGGTATGAAATTTTAACCCATCCCCGACCCGTTACCCATTTAGACGGGTAATACCCGCCCCGTAAGACTCGGGTACCCATGGGTACCCAAACCCGCGGGTTAAATTTGCATCCCTAGAAGAGATGATCCCACGTGCACCAAGAAAAAGTTTTTCTTTAAGTTCAGTATTTTGATTTGGATTCATGAAACAATTTCATTTTAATTTTTGTTAAGACAAATTTTTTATCTTTATGTTTAAACACGGTTTTGCCTTTATCAATATTGAATCCATGGTTGAATTACATTGTGTGCATGTGTGATAATTACACTAGTCAAGTTTATGACTAGATTTTAAGTCAAGTCTTGACTTACTAATCATCTTTTGTTCTATATTTGTTTGATTGTTAGAATATATGATAATATCTTAAAGAGCTCATTTGTTTAGATACTTGGAAATTAGAAAGTTCTTCTAATAAAAGTATCTATGATTTTTATGGAAATGTCAAGTTCAAAGTTTGTTGAACTTATTTAAAAACATCTTAAGTAATAAACATTACTTATGATAGTAAGTTTTAAAAGCATTAGTATTAATATAGCATTATTATAATAATTATAATCAAGATAGACTTTAAGAATTAAGAATATTATTACAAGTGTTTCATATTTGTAATAAAGAATTTAATAAGGTCATAATTCCCTAACAGGAATGTTAGATATTCGTGAAATCCAAAGAATGACTTAGACATTAAATAAATTCTTAAAAGGTCAAAACTATATTAAAGTATTTAAGAATTAAATGTATTGATACAAGTGTTTCATACTTGTAACATATAGAACATTTAATTAAGTCATGATTCACTAACGTGAATGTTGGACATTCATAAAGTCCAAGGAATTACTTCTACATTAAAAGGGTTCTTAAAAGACATTAAAGAATTTAAGAATTAGAAGTATCAACACAAGTGTTACATACTTGTTAGGTACAATATTTAATAAAGTCATGATTCCCTAATAGGAATGTTGGATATTCGTGAAATCCAAAGAATAACTTTAAGATTAAATAAATTCCTAAAAAGGATTAAACTATGGAATTGACCGAATAAGTCAAAGCTTTTGACTTAGTCAAAGTAGTAGTTTAAGGAATGCTTATTTTCCATAAAACATAGTGGGAGCAATGACTAGCATATTTATTAAGGTTTTAATGCACCTAGTACAATAGATATGAAATGTTCTTCGAAACATGATGAATCTTTAAATGATAAAATTCGTGAGATTTATTGAGTCTTACTTAATAAATATATCATCGCGAAATCATAAGGTCAAGTTCATGACTTATGGAATTATATGATTTAAAGAATTCAAGAAAGTCAAGAGATGTTACCAACAAGACATTCCCAAGTCGTACGCTAAAGTTAAGGGACGTAATAAATGATCGTAAATTAGATTATTGCAAACCTAATAGCACGTTCACAGGTCTTGTGATTGAATACTGCAAATCTAAGAGAATGTTCACACTCTAGTGAATATTTTGTTATTTAAAGGTACTTCCTTAACTAGTAACAATATATCTACAAATCAGTAACTAAAAGTAGTTTAGTTACAAGATGAGTTTTATAAATTCAAGAAACTAAGGAGTTAATTTCCAATCTTCCTAAGTTACCGGATCATAAAAGGAAAGACTAGAATTTGTTTTACCGTTGCAAGAACAAAATCTAGCAAAGACAAAAGTAATAGTATCTTTCAAGATATTCGTCTTATGTCTTTAATTTAATAGAAATAACTAAATTGTAGTTAGTGATAAAGTTACAATTATAAAAGTTATTAAGTAATTAACACAAACACAAGAAATAAGTAATGATCTAGTAATAATTTTGTATCTATGTCCAGCTAGGAATGATACATGAATTAGTATCATTGTTATTCACACTTTGTAAGTTTTAGAATATCCATGAATAAAAGTTTTTTATTCAGAAGGTATAAATCCGTGACTACTCGTCTTGGTGGGAACCTTGATGGGGCATTGATGTCATCGCGGTATTTGGTGGAGATTCGAGGTTTTCGAATATAGCTACAACAAGTTTGTTTGTGGGCCAAATATCGGAGATATTCTGTCATATCGACAAATATTGGATTGACCACCGTGATAATATTTTGTGGGTGAAAAGTTCAAAAGTATTAATCACATAGGATGTCCTTAAGCATGAGGTATTTGGTTTGGGATACGACAACTAATGTGCTTTGGTTCATCTTAGACACTCAGTGAAAGGAGTGTCATACGAGGTCTTATCGGGTACAGAGGAAGTTGAAGTTTCAAGTCGACATACACTAGATGGTAATTGCATCTCCTTTTTAGGAGAGATATTTCTGGGACCCTTGACATGATGGAAAACTGATAGAGTGCATGGCCATGCCCAAACGAACTGATTTGTTCTTTGTCGTTTATCACACATGTTAAATCAAGTAGTCAAGAAATGATTCTGAATACAGGAGTTGACAAGCTTCACCATGCTCGTATTCATTATCGCAAATATCGTGTTGTAAGGGATAAGCCTAACACGTTACCCAAGAAGTAAAGACAGTGTGTTCTTTACTATACGCTGATATTAACATGTATTCTAAACAATACCTAGTATAAAAGTCTCTATGGGGTTGGTTATCCTGTATCGCCTGTCTAGGGGCCTCTGCAGGCTAGTGCCATCAAGTTAAAGTTACGAACTTGCACAAGTGGGAGTCTATTGGATTTATGTGCACAGTTAGTCAACTTATAATGTCACGTCCATGCATATAGGACACTCAAAGGTCTCACCAGTGAGTGCATGTAATACAAGTAAGATATGCAATGATACGCGGAGAGAAATGATTTATAATAGTTATTATAAATCAGTAAGTATTAAGTTAAGATTAACTCATTACTAGATTAGTTTAACTAACTAATTAATGCAAGTATTGTAACGCCCTGAAATTTGTATTGACTAAATAATATTATTTTATTCACATTTCATTTAATTATAATTGATTCTAAATTAAATTAGGCGTCTCAGATGTTTAGTAATTTATTAGACGCTTTTATTCATGTCTCGAGTTAACCCGTTTTCAAAATATAGAGTCGGGTTGTGTTTCTTTTTATTTTATTTAATGTTTTATCGAGTTGGGCCGGCCGAAGGCCAAGTCCAAGATTTCATATTTTAGTTTCGGGTTTGGGTTCTAAATTTGTTTCCGGGGTTGAGGCCTATTAAGAAATTATTCAGTCCATTGGTCATTTGATTAAAAATACACATGCCCTTTATTCCTTCCCAATGGTTCCAAATCAGAACCGCCTACTTCTTTATTTTTCTTGGTAGTTGGTATCGTCGTCGAGTGAAGGCTGTGATCGATCATGAGGCAGACGCAAAAATTGAGAAGAGTTTCCAGCCTTCAGGGTCGTAATTGAGGGTGTGCTTGTGGTGGTGATCAAGAATTGTAACCGAGCGTGAGAAGAAATTGAAAGAGGCTGAGGTCCGATTGATTTCAGAAATCGAGCCGGTGTTTGGGTAGGTTTCTTATTCTCTTCTGGTTGTGATTCTTTGGCTAATTCAATTGATCGATGGAATCAGATTGGCTGTTGTCGGGACCCAACAAGAGGCAGGATGATGAGCGATCGGTGCGGAATTCGAGCAGGGTTCGTGTATTGTTCTGTATAATTCTTATTCCGGATTGTTTCCTTATTCTCAATTGCGATTAGGGTTCTAACCAAGTGGAGATTTCGTGCAAGGCATGTCAAAATTAAATTCAGTTGCAAACAGCCTTAAGCGAGTCTTGATCGTCGAGTTTCTGTTTCGTCGGGATTTGTTGTTGAATTGTCGAGTTTATTCATTTTCTGCGTTTTTGACAGCTCGTTTTCTGCATTAAATGACAAATATTTTCAATGAGTACGAGAGATTTTGGAAGAAAACTTGTGGATAGGGATGAATGATTCCCTTTTTCAAAGAAACCAAACGTTTTTAACTTACAAAAACTTTTAAGATATATCATTTAAAGATGATCAATTCAGTTGACGTGTATATATAATTTAAATTGTTTTGTCTGCTGAATGTACTATTTATGACGAGGTGAATTATATCAGCTGATGATAGTATTGTTGGATTTATGTGCACAGTTAGTCAACTTATGATGTCATGTACATGCCTATAGGACAATCAAGGGTCACATCGATGGGTGCAGTAGATCGAGTAGTTATGCAATGATACTCGGAGAGGAATTATTTATAATAGTTATTATAAATCAGTAAGTATTTGGGGTGAGCATGGAGCGGGTTGGGGCGGTTTTTAACTAAAACCAAATCCCGAACCGCCAAATTCGGTTTTAAAGAATTAGAAACCGTTCGGTTTCGGTTTTTCGGTTTTTCTCAATAAAGCGGTTCGGTTTCGGTTTTTTTTCTGTTTTTTGTTTTCCTTCAAATTTACAAATTTTGTTAACTTAAAAGTTTTGATTCAAACTTTAGTATTTATACAACTATAAGACTTGAAAAATATTGGAGTAAAGCATGTGAAAAATTACAAATGATGTACTTAAAACTTTCTTTTAAATAGTTAAGGATCAAATTTTTTATAAATATAAAAATATTTTAACAAAATTTGAAACATATATACATATATGGCGGGGCGGGGCGGTTTTTTCGGTTCGGTTTTCCGTATGCACCCTAAAACCGCCCCAAACATTCGGTTTTTCAAAAATTAAAACCGCTCACATCGGTTTTTCATATGGTTCAGTTTTTCGGTTCGGTTTTTTTCGGGTTTTTCAGTTTCGGTTCGGTTTTTCGGTTTTTATGCTCACCCCTGGTAAGTATTAAGTTAAGATTAAATCATTACTAGATTAGTTTAACTAACTAATTAATGCAAGTATTTGTGTATTTACTAGTTGAGTAAATATACATTGTGTTAATTATAAATTATTCATAATATGATTTAAAGTAATTAAATCATATAGTATTTGGATAATATTATTGTCTAAATTATATAAAGTTCATTAAATAATTAATTATTTAAAGTATAAAATACAAGAATATATTTCGTATGCACAAATACCGAAATATATAAAGTGTATAATACTAGACATTTAATAGTTAAGTGACAATGATATAACTAGTTAAACTATAAGGGTTGGAAACGAAAGTTAGAAAAGTTTAATTAAGTATTAAACTTAATTAAACTAGAAGGGACCTAAGTGAAAGTCCTTCTATTATAAATAGAAGGCTTGAGGTTCCCTTATTTCATCTAGATCCCATTCGAAACCCTAGCCCCTTTCTCCTTTCCCTTGTTTCCCTTCTTCGTGTTCTTTGTTCTTCGTTCATTCTTCGTGTTCTTCAAGTCTTGAAGAACAAGGATTATTCCAAGAGATTGCTAGAGTGCTTCTCGCTGTGTTCATCACTGGTGGATCTATCTTGAGCAACTAAGGTATTATTTGGAAAACTATTTTTCCTTTCCCTTGTGTTCGTCGAACAAGAACCAAGAATGCTAGGGTTCTTGGTGTTCTTCGTACATGTATTTCTTTTGTTAATCTTATTTATATTTCCAAGATCCCCAATCCTTTAGGGTTTAAGGATTAAGTTTAATCTCAGTTCCGCTTTTAGGTATTGAACTAGCTAGTTGGTTCAACCGGTATGAACAAGTTCATGTTCATATCAGTTTATGGTTCGAATCGGTATGACTAGGATTGACTCTACGAGTCTAGTGAAACCCTACAAGTACTTCATCAGCTGACTTAAGCATTCAAGATACCCAACTCGCTGATTAGAAAATTAAAACGTTTTTCATTTAAAGGTTTAGTGAATAAATTAGCCAGCTGAAGATCTGATGAAATAAAGTGAAGTTCCACGTCACCTCGTTCTATGTGATCTCTAATAAAATGATACCTTATATCAATGTGTTTGGTTCTGGAGTTAAGAACTTGATTGTTGTTGATTGCGAGAGCACTTGTGTTATCACAGTAGATTGGTACTTTGCAAAATTTCATGTCAAAGTCAGCCAGCTGATTTTTCATCCAAAGAACTTGAGCACAACAGCTTCCAGCAGCAACATACTCTGCTTCAGCTGTAGAGGTAGAGATTGTGTTATGTTTCTTGCTTGTCCAGTTGACTAGTTTACCACCAAGTACCCGACATCCTCCAGTGGTGCTCTTTCTATCCATCTTGCAACCTTCAAAGTTTGAATTTGAATAGCCAATTAGATCAAACCCGGAGTCTTTGGCATACCAAAGACCTAGGCTTGGAGTACCTTTTAGGTACCTCAAAATACGTTTAGCAGCTATTAAATGAGATTCTCTAGGATCAACTTGATACCTAGCGCACATGCAAGTAGCAAACATAATGTATGGTCTGCTGGCAGTGAGATAGAGGAAGGATCCAATGATTCCTCCATAAAATGTGACATTAACCGACTTGCCAGTTGTGTTAGCATCTAAGTTGTTAGGAGGAGCTATTGGAGTCTTCATTGATGATGATGAATTCATATCAAATTTCTTCAACAGATCTTTGATGTATTTTTCTTGATTAATAAAAATTCCATTTTTAGATTGCTTAACTTGTAAGCCAAGAAAATATGTTAATTCACCCATCATGCTCATCTCATACTTTGTAGACATAAGTTTTGAAAAACGTATACAAAGTTTTTCATCAATAGCACCAAACGTTATGTCATCCACATAGATTTGAACAAGAATGACCTCACATTTGATTTTGCGAATGAATAAGGTTTTATCAATCTTACCTCTTGTGAAGTCATTTGCTAGAAGGAAAGTGGAAAGTTTGTCATACCATGCACGAGGAGCTTGTTTTAATCCATACAGAGCTTTATCTAATTTAAACACGAAGTCTAAATACTTAGGATTTTCAAAGCCTAGAGGTTGTTTTACATAGACTTCCTCTTGTAGTTTCCCATTTAAGAAAGCACTTTTCACATCCATCTGAAAAACTGTGAAATTCTTGTATGCAGCAAAGGCTAGAAATATTCTTATAACCTCGAGCCTTGCTACATGAGCAAATGTTTCATCAAAATCTTTCCCTTCCTCCTGACGATATCCTTGTGCAACAAGCCTAGCTTTGTTGCGAATAACCACTCCATCTTCATCCATTTTGTTCATGAATACCCACTTAGTACCAATTATTGTTTTACCAGCTTGTGGGGGTACCAACTGCCACACTTTGTTAACATCAAATTGGTTAAGTTCTTCTTGCATCGCTTGAGTCCAGCTGGAGCTTTCTAATGCAACTTTAGTATTTTTTGGTTCTTCAATTGCTAGGAAGCATGACCATAGACAAAGATTGCATGATGCTTTACTTCTTGTTGTAACACCCTTATGTGGATCTCCAATGATTAATTTAATAGGATGTTCTGAGGTCCCCTTTGATTGAGGAACTACCGAGGAAGATGCAGTTTCATCAGATTTTGAGCCCTGTTGAACAGCTGAATGTTCAACTGGATGAAGGACTTCAGTTGGAACTAATCTTCTTGGAGTGTTTAAAGCTGGATGAGAATGGTTTCCAACTTTAGATGGTGATGCTCGAGCCGTGGGAATTTCTTGTTGTACAGCTGCAATATCTACGAGATATGATGGAGCATCATGGAACGTATCATCTGAGTCATTTACTGGTACTTAAAATAAGTTTAATGCATCAGCGAATGCTTCAGTTTGTATCATCGGAAGGAGGTACAACTGTTCTCTGTAATGAGTCAGATGAATCAGCAGAGGTGGGATTTAAGGCTTTTGAGTGTTCTTCAAAAGTAACATGTATTGATTCTTCTAATGTTTGTCTTCTTTTGTTAAACACTCTATATGCCTTGGAGACAATGGAATAACCCAAGAAAATAGCTTCATCAGCTTTGGAGTCAAGTTTGCTCGGCTGATCTCGTGTGTTTAGTACAAAACAAACACACCCAAATACATGAAAGAAACCAATGTAGGGTTTCCATTGACAAAGAATCTCATAGGAAGTTTTCTCGTGTCTCTTCACATAGAGAGACCTATTTTGAGTGAAACAAGCTGTGTTGACAGCTTCTCCCCAAAATTTCTTAGGCATGTTTGACTCAACAAGCATTGTTCTTGCAGCTTCTATAAGGGTTGTATTTCTTCTTTCAGCAACACCATTCTGCTGAGGTGTTCTTGCAGCTGAAAAGTTTTGAGATATACCAACTTGTGAGTAGAAGTCTTCCAATGCATTGTTCTTGAATTATGTACCATTGTCTGATCTCATCATTTTAACCCTTAACCCATTTAGAAGTTCCATCTTTTTGATGAATTTGATAATTTCATCAGCTGTATCACTTTTGTGACGAAGAAATACAACCCAAGTATATCGTGAAAATTCATCAACGATAACAAGTGTATACTTCTTTCCACCTGGACTTTCAGTGCTCATAGGACCAAAAAGATCCATGTGAAGCATGTGTAGGCTGCTGTTGATGGAAAAACATTGCTTTGATTTGAAGGAGCTTTTATGTTGTTTACCTTGTTCACAAGCTCAACAAAGCTTATCTTTCTCATACTTGATTTGTTGTAACGCCCCGAAATTTTGTAATAATTAAATAATAGTATTTTAATTGTCATATTTAAATTTTAAAAGAATTAATTATTAAATTAATTATAGAGAGGTTAGGCGGTTCGTATTATTTAGACGATTTTATCATTTGGACACTTTATCTCTACTATATTATAAAGCATTTAGGCCTTTCCCTTAATGGAAGCTTCAAAATTCAGCCAAAAAATTACTACTTTCAGAATTATTTGCATTCAAAATATTTAAGTTTGGGCACAGAGCCGAATCCATAACGGCGGGTTTAGTAACAAAGACAACTCAACGACCCATTAAATCCCTACTATTCCCCTAACCCGTTAAGCCAATAGGCCATCGCAGTCTCGCAAACTCTTCAATTGCCTCCTCGATCAAACAATTGCCTCCTTGATTTCTACACTCCTCGATTCCTTCATCCATCTCCCAAGTGGTATCAACCCTCCTCGATTCTATAATTACATCAGTTGATTCAACCTTGATTCTACAATTACCTCAATTCTCCAGAAACGATAACAAATTTGAGGATGAACACCACCGTAAAAGTCGTCGTCACCAGGTTCCACCGTGATTCACGACATGTTGGAGGAACAACTCCAACAACTACCTATTGATTTCGGTAATGTATGTTACTGTTACACTTACTATCACTCTGTTATAACTCTGTTAACTTAATTAGAGTTAGTTAGTAAAGTTTGTTAGATTTCTGTTACAGCTTGTAATCAGTTAAGACGTGTATATATCTTTCCCCCTCTCTTGTACTTTGAACAATCAATTGAATGAATACAATCTGTTCATCATTCTCTCTCAATTTCATACTCTAACATGGTATCAGATTGAATACGATCTTCATCTTCTTCATTTTTCTTTCAATTTCTTCTCAATCAATCATTCCTGATACTCCAGCTGCGTCGGCTGTTCTTCCAATTTCAAGTCCTTTTTGCATTGGATCGTCTGATAATCTAAATTCCGTTCTCGTAACATCACCATTCGACGGTATTGGCTTCAATTCATGGAAACGACCGATGATTATCTCTCTTTCTACTAAAAACAAATTAGTTTTTGTTGATGGAACGATAGTCGCTCCTACACATACTTCATCCTCGTATTCTGATTGGCATCGAGCAAATTCTATGGTTATCAGTTGGATCTTGAATTCGTTGAGCAAAAACCTAGCTGATTGTGTTCTATTTCTTCATACTGCTTTTCAGATCTGGAAAGAACTATCTCAGCGTTATGAACAATCTGATGGTGCTCTTCTTTACAACATCCAACAACAATTATTCTCTCTGTCTCAAGGATCTGATGATTTTTCATCTTATTTTACCAAATTGACTAAAGTTTGGGATAAACTTCGTATAGTTCAAGGTATTCCACCATGCTCGTGTGGAACTGCTGGTGTCATTCACATATTTCTTGAGGATCAACGTTTAATACAATTACTTATGGGATTAAACGACTCCTATAAGATAATTCGGGGACAAATTCTCATGATGAAGCCATTGCCAACTGTTTCCGCTACTTATTCAATGATCATTCAAGAAGAAAGGCAACGCCCTATTTCTATTCCTACATCTATAAACACTAATGCTATTGCTATGTATGTCACTTATGATTCCTCCAAAAGAACTCTGGTATGCAATCACTGTAAGAAATCCGGTCATACGAAAAATCAATGTTACAGACTTATTGGATTTCCATCTTCTTTCAAATTCACTAAAACTAAGAAGGATGAACCAAAGGATGAACCAAAGTCTTCTGCTCAAAATGTAACTACCACAACTTGTGCTCCTTCAATCTCAGTTGATCAATATGAGCATCTCATTCAATTGTTCAACAAACATAATCCTTCTATTCAATCACACGCAAAGGCTATTATTACTGAAGGAGCTATGAATGGAGAAGGTA
Organism: Calendula officinalis; assembly: GCA_963853835.1. Lineage (NCBI taxonomy): Eukaryota > Viridiplantae > Streptophyta > Magnoliopsida > Asterales > Asteraceae > Calendula > Calendula officinalis. The sequence goes on from OY970831.1 coordinate 48,885,509, forward strand.
AACCTTTCTGTTTTTCAGAATTCGCTGCAAATGTTTATCGGTCATCTTCTTTACTTCATGTCACTTTTTCTTGGATTATTGACTCTGGAGCAACATATCATATGTGCTCTAATAAATCCTTATTTCTTTCTCTTACTGAACTTCCACAACCTCATTACATTGGGCTACCTAATGGATATCATGCTAAAGTTTCTATAATGGGAGATGTACAATTACATGCTTCTATTATACTTCATAAAGTTCTTTATGTTCCTTCTTTCAAGTACAACCTTGTTTCAATTCCAAGGTTTACTCCGCATGAACGCACTTTTGTCATTTTCACCACTGACAATTGCTTTGTGCAGGACCCCTCATCCAAGAATAAGCTTGCTCTTGACATGTTTGGAAAAAGAGTCAATGATCTTTATGATTTTTGATCATAGAGATATTAAAACTTCATTTTCATTTTGTTGTTCTGACTTTCCTCTTACTTCTGTTTGTAATAATATCAATAAACAGTCTGATGTTGTTCTGTGGCATCAACGATTGAGACATATTCCTTTTCAAAAATGGAAACATCTTTCTATTTCTAATGACAATAGTATTGATTCTGTTTTTGACTCTTGCATTACTTGTTCACAAGCTAAACAAACTAAGTTACCATTCCCAAAGAGTATTAGTGTTTCCAAAGAATGTTTTGATCTAATTCACATTGATGTATGGGGTGTAGTAAAACCTAGTAGGATTCACATGGCGGAACTTGAATCCCACATACCGGATCTCCACTAGTCAATGAGATCACAAGAAGAAAAAGATGATGAACATTACCTTTAGATTGCTAAAGAATGATCCACCTCTACTGCACCACCTGAACACGCTGCAAGACCGCGTTGTACCAACAAAGCAACACACAAAATCTTGTGTGTGTGTGTGTGTCGTGCGAACCAAAACCGAAAAACCCTATGGGGTTCTTTCTTGGTCGACGGATTCGAGAGAGAGGGAGGAAGTATTAGGGTATTGACGGTGATAAGTGATTAGCCTAAAACCCTTGTCCTTAGTCCTTATTTATAAGGACCTAAGTTACCTTTAGGTCCTTGGAGTTTAATTATGATTAATCTCATAATTAAACTTCCTATTAACACTTTAAACCCTTTGGACTTTTACTAGTTAATTAATTAACTATTAATTAACTGTCCGTTAAATATTTAACTTAATATTTAACCTTCCTCATAAATAATAATTAACTTATTATTATTAATTCTCTTCTTTATAATTAACTTAAGTAGTTAATTATTCCACACAACTTACTTTATTCGGTTGTCCATTATTGGGTGTGTAGTGGTGTGACCCTTTAGTGCCTTATAACTGTGACAACTCGACATTTTGGGTATGTTACTATATTTCATTTCTTACTTTCTATATTTAGAAAGTTTCTATTTTTAGAAACTTTCTCATTTCGTATCATTTCTAATTTTAGAAAGTTTCTATTTTTAGAAACTTTCCGAATTTCCTATTATTTCTAATTATAGAAAGTTTCAATTTTTGGAAACCTTCCTCATTTCATATCATTTCTATATTTAGGAAGTTTCTATGTTTAGAAACTTTCCTCATTTAGTTTCATTTCTACTTTTGGCATCCAAACACATGACTAGTTCACCGAACATTTAACATTTTCACCATACATCAGTGTTTGACTATTTTAGTCAACACAACATCTTATATTACTTGTGGTGACTTCATTTCATAAAAACATTTCTAAAAATAATACTTACGTATTATTTGAAACAATAAATCAAAATAATTAACGAAATGTGACTCGTAACAAATTTTATTCCAAACTGACACATCAATTGTTGTCCCGACCACTTTGTGGCCGAACCTAGTCCTCCTCCTCCTCTAAATTTCGTCCAAACCACACCAAGGTGGTGTGGTTATCATCTCATTTGAATCTTGAAGTGTTATCTCTATCCCTCTTGATTTTTATCTTTATCCTGAGTTTAAAGAGTCCTTATTTGGCTCGAACACCTACTTGAAACCCTACCCATCCACTATAAATTAAACCCCAAACCCTCTTATTTTTCTTTGTTGAAGTCGGCCAAGGGCAGCCCCAAACCGATGTCAAGCTTCCGTTCGTCCGAGTACAAGCGATCCGCAACTTTATTCGATTTTTGCTCGTTTTCTTGTCCGTTCTTGATCTCGATCCATAGCAAGGTACAAACCCAATCCTTTTTGTTTGTTTTTCTCCTTGCTTGAATTCTGTTTTGAACCCGAGACCATGGCCCTAGGCCATATGGTCTCGGTTAGCCATTGAAAACCGAGTATACACGCATGTATGCATTCGATCGTGTACATGTGTGTGTGATTGTGCTTAAAGCTTGTGATATATTGCATAAACCTTAGATCTAACCTAGATGTGACCGGATACCTAGATCTAGCCAAACACCACATGAAAACCTAAACTCTAGCCGATCTAGCCTCCAAACCCGAAGGGTTTTAGCCTTCGGCCAACCTTTGACCGAACACTAGCCGAACCCTAACCCTAGTTGACCTAGATTGACTAGATTTGACTTTTGTTGACCAAAACTTGTGTTAAACTGAAACCCTAGATCTAGTTGACTTTTGTTGACTTTCGTTGACTATATTGACCATTGTTGACCTCTAGATTTGACTAATTTTGACCCACAAGTCAAACCGGGTCAAGGCCGGATCTTGACCCAACCGATCAACCCAAACCCGAATACCTAATCGGGCCAAGGCCCGTACTTGGCCCATATCGATCTACCTTAGTCCATCGGGCCCAAACTTTAGTTGGCCCATTAGTATCCAAGCCCATTTGGACCAAAGCCCAAACCTTGGGCCCACTTATACCCAAACCGAACCCAATTGGGCCCAAGCCCAATGAATGGCCCAATCTAATCGGACCTAAGCCCAATAAGAGGCCCAAGTGGCCCAACCTAGTGGCCCATTAAACCCATCTAGGCCCATTAAGCCCATTAGGCCCAATAAGCCCATTTAGGCCCATTAAGTCTAACCCAAGCCCATTTCATTTCATTTCGAAGTCTATTTCATTTCATTTCATTTCATTTTATAAAGCCCAATGCATTTCATTTCATTTCATTTTATTAAAGTCCAATAACCCAAGTTCATTCGATGTTACAAAACATACAACATAACATTAAACGTATATCATATATGTTACATTATAAATAGAATCGCCTGTGTTAGCTTAGTCTAATTAGTAAGTTATATCGTTTAGGAAGCTAGGAGTCTCTGAAGGATTCCTCTGTCCTAATCTGTCGCTAAGCTTTGCCCATGTGAGTCCACAGACCCCTTTACTCTTTTTACTGCTTTTATAAACTTCGGGGTGGAAAACATAAACAATGCTACTACTTTACTATGACTGTACAACAATATCTATACATTTTCATTATCGCGTTGGCATGACAAACAATTATTATACTGGACTAAGGTGCCAGCAATCATTAACTAGTGGATCTAGACCATGGATATGCAGATAGTACTATTGGCTGACACTCATCCTCCCATCGAATGTTAGATCATTACTTGGTTTATCCAAGACATCTCCGGGAGTGTATATCCATAAAAGAATGATAACATACTGGAGTTGAGGTGTTGATTGTGGACTTAGGGGTTGGTATATTAGCCCAAGAGCCTTGCAAACTGTTGGGGATAACAGTCATGTGATGTCAAACATAACGATTTGTTCAACACTTTTTCATAAACAAAACTAGTAATTGTAGATCTTCTACAATTACACTTCATTATTCATACTTACTTCTCATATCATATGAGTGTTGAACCTTATACTTTTCAGTCATAAACTTATTTTCATAACAAACATTTTGGGTAGCAAAACACTTTACTTTTATCATAAACATTAACCCTGTGGATTCACTCAACATTATTTGTTGACCCTTTTATATTTATGTTTTTCCAGGTGATTAGGTGTACAGTGAGACTGGAGGATATGAGCAGTGGATTTGTCGTGAGCCATGAATGAACATTTACGTTTACGAACAATCACTTCATTTTAAAAAAAACTTACTATTTTTAGTAACTACTATTTTTGGAAACATTCCATTTTTAGAAGGTAAACCATTTTCATATGTTATTTACGTGGTTGTTTGTTTACTTAATTTTTGCTATGTAATCATGAACGTTACACCTCCGTTCTTCCGCAAAACATTTTAAATGAAGTAAAACTCATTTTTGGCGGGGTGTGACAGAGTGGTATCAGAGCTTAAGTTATAGTAAATTAGCAAGCCTAGTCTATAACTACAAAATATTTTTGGGAAAAACAAAAACTTTGACAAAACAAATGTTCATGGAACGATGAATCTCATATCCCGAAGTTTCATTGTTCTTAGATTAGAACATTGCCTTAGTTAGTATTGCCTTAGGGTAATATTTAGCATATCGTCTGAGTGCCTAATTTTATGTTCTATCAGTATTGCGACTTATTATCAGAATGTCGTTATCGAGTGTTATCGATATTTCGTCCGACTCCGAATAGGTTAGTGATCAGAGTACTGCTATGCCTAGAAGTATTCCTTCGTCTCAAGTTGTTCTATGGCATCGACGACCAAGAAGACGTCCAATTTTGTTTTGAAAGTTTGATGGCGGTATTTTATTTGTGTCTATGCCTGCGAAGCCGCATCGTAATTTAACTCTAAGAACCCCTCGACGACAAGAGCCAGTACCAGAATCAGAACCAATATCAGAATCGGAATCATAATCAGAAGAAGAGTCAGAGCCTGAAGAAGACTCTGAACTAGAAGATGAACCAGTAGAAGACGATGAGTCGTCACCGCGCGTCTAATTCAACTTTTCATTATACAAATATTTTATGTTCTTAACTATTTTAAAAAATTAGTTTTACTTAGTTATTTTCTTGTTACCTAGTTTGGCTGGACGTGTCATCCTTTTCAAAACATAACTATTAGGAAACGTTTTTAATAAAAGTCTTATTTTATTAATTAAAAGAGATCATCTATTTTGATTATTTAAAAATTTATTTCATACTATAATAAGTAATTTGCTTATTTTGCGATTACTACTACTACTATTACGTCTATTACTACTACTACTACTATTACGTCTACTACTACTACGACTATTGTATTTATTTTCCCCTTATTTCTTTTCGTATATTTCTACTATGTCTACTCTATAAAAATTTCTTTCTTTAAAATTTTCTTTATCGTCTTGTTCCTTATATGGGTTCCCCCGAGTTCAAGCGAATTGAGATATATCTACGGTCTACACGATCTCGTTCCTACTCACGTCACTACCGCTCAGCCTACGACTTTTGAAGATGATGTGAATCTAGCAACAAGACTGATAGATGATGCTATTAGAAGTGGATCGTTTAAAGACCAATTAGTTGGGTCTAGCAAATCATCTAAACCCTCTAGCAACGACAATGGGAAGCGTTACTACAACAACAATCAGCAAAACTACAAAGGGAACAAGTATCAGAAAATCCAGAGCTATGCTGCATTCAACCAGAACAACAACGATAAGTCGAAACCGTGTGCTGGAAGCAATCCCAAGTGTAACAAGTGAAATTGACATCATGATGATCAGTGTGAGAAGTTTTATATATGTGACCGTTGGGGTCACAATTTGAGAAAATGTACGTCTTATACTCCTCCTAAAATTCTCGTAATCATTGTCCAAAGCTACAGAAGAACAACAATAACAACAACAACAACAATGATCGTCAGAATATTCGTGGTCGAGCATTCGTCATTGGTGCTCAAGAAGCTCGCGAAGATCCCAATACTGTTACCAGTACGTGTATTATCGACATTTATTTTGCTTCTATTTTATTTGATTCGAGAGCCGATTTGAGTTTTGTATCGACCGACTTTAAAAGATTCTTGGAAATCGAATCATCGCCTTTAAAGGCCAGTTATGAGATTTAATTAGCAGATGGCAAGTTATTTTGTCTAGTGAGATTTTCTTAAGAGTTGTTAGCTTAATCTAGACAATCATAGATTCGAGATTGACCTTATGTTTATAGAGCTGGGTAGTTTTGATATCGTCGTAGGGATTAACTGGTTATCTAAAAACCATACTGATATATTATGCCATAACAAACAAATTCGAATCCCTTTAACAAATACATAAACTTTAATAGTTCAAGGTGAACAAAGAAACAAGAATATCAAAATCATAAATGCTATGAAAGCACAAAAATATCTTTGTAAAGGATGTCAAGCCTTTCTTGCTCATGTCGTTGACAAAGCAGTCCAAAGATCGTAAGATTGAGGACATTCTTATCATTCGTGACTTTCCTATTGTTTTCCCTGGCGAATTGCCTAGGCTACCACTTCAGAGACAAGTTGAATTTCATATTGTTTCGATTCCGAAAATTCACTCCTATCGCACGTTCTCCATATCGTCTTGCACCTTCTGAAATTTAAGAACTTTCTTCTCTGTTACAAGAACTTCTTGATCTTAGTTTCATTCGATCGAGTTTCTCATCCTGGGAGCTCCGATCCTTTTCGTTAAAAATAAAAATGGCTCAATGAGTATGTGAATTGACTATTGTGAATTGAACAAGCTATCATTATAAATCGTTATCCTTTTTCCCGTATTGATGATCTATTCGACCTACTCCAAGGATCGAGTTTCTACTCCAAGATCGATCTCCGTTCAAGCTATCGCTAATTGAAGGTTCGTGATGAAGATATACCCAAGACAACATTCAGAATTCGCTATGATCATTACAAATTCTTGGTTATACCATTTGGTTGACCAATGCACCTACTGTATTTATCGATCTTATGAATAGAGTGTGCAATCAATGTCTCGACAAATTCGTCATCGTCTTGATAGATGATATTCTTATCTATTCGCAAACAAGTGAAGAACATGAAGAGCACTTAAGAATCATTCTTGAGTTGTTCGAGAAAGAGAAGGTGTATGCCAAGTTGTCCAAGTGTGAATGCTGGTTGCGTGAAGTACAATTCCTAGGGCATGTCATCAACAAAGAAGGAATCCACGTTGATCCTGCAAAGATCGAGGCTATCAAGAATTGGCAAGCTCTAAAGACCCCAACAGAAATTAGACAATTTCTTGGTCGTACTGGCTATTAGAGAAGGTTCACTAAAAAAAAAATAAAAAAATAAAAAAATAAAAAAATAAAAAAACTCTTGAAGATGGCTAAAGAGTTAACGGTGTTGACGCAAAAAGATGAGAAGTTGTCTGGGGCGAAAAACAAGAATCGGCCTTCCAAATCCTACAATCCATAGTATTTTCCACGCAAATTCTATCTCTTCCCGAAGGAACCGACAATTTCGTAGTTGCTGTGATGCTTCGCACCAAGGGCTAGACTGTGTATTGATGACAAGGTGATCGCCTACGTTCCCCTACAATTGAAGATTCACGAGAAGAACTACACAACACATGATCTCGAGTTGGGTGCCGTGGTGTTCGCATTGAAGATTTGGAGACATTACCTCTATGGTACCAAGTGCATGATTTTTCACCGACCACAAGACTCTGCAACACATATTCAATCAGAAAGAGCTCAACTTGAGACAGCGCATATGGGTAGACTTGATGAATGATTACTAATGCGAGATCAAATATTATTCTGGTAAAGCTAACGTCTTAGCTGATGCCTTAAGTCGGAAAGAGCATCCCAAACCTCGTCGTGTTCGAGCCCTGCCAATTTCCATTCTTTCTAATCTATCCTCCCAATTCAAAAATTCCAAACTGAAGCCTTAGAGATAGAGAACATGAAGAAGGAAGCCGTACGTGTTTTGGAGAAGCAACTAGAAGCAAAGGTGGATGGAACCCTATACTTTATGGATAGTATATGGGTCCCTAATCATGGAAGTGTTCGCGACGTCATCCTAAATAAAGCTCAGAAGTCCAACTATTCGATTTCATCCCTGTGCTAACAAGATGTGCAAAGATGTCAAAGAACTTTATTGGTGGCCTAATATGAAGAAAGAGATTGTAGTGTACGTCAGCAAATGTCTAACGTGTTCGAAGATGAAAGATGAAAATCCGAAAACCGTCTAGCCTTCTACAACAACCAGAGATCCGTTAATGGAAATGGGAACAAAACTCAATGGATTTCATAACCAAGTTACCTCGAACGTCTAGTGGTCATGATACAATTTGGGTAATTGTTGATCGTTTGACCAAATCAGCAAACATTATCGCGATCAAGGAAAATGATCAAATGGAGAATCTAACAAGAATCCACTTGAAGGAAGTTGTATCTCGATATGGAGTGCCAATATCGATCATATCTAATCGCTTCATTTGTTTTACTTTTTGTTTTTGGAAAACATTGCAAAACTTTCTCGGTACTCGCCTCGATATGAGTACTGCATATCATCCACATCTATTTCTCGTTGTCTCTCCTGTTCGTTCTTTGTTTTAAATTTCGGGACAAAATTTCTTCAACCAGGGGAGAATGTGACAACTCGACATTTTAGGTATGTTACTATTTTTCATTTCTTACTTTCTATATTTAGAAAGTTTCTATTTTTAGAAACTTTCTCATTTCGTATCATTTCTAATTTTAGAAAGTTTCTATTTTTAGAAACTTTCCGAATTTCCTATTATTTCTAATTATAGAAAGTTTCAATTTTTAGAAACTTTCCTCATTTCATATCATTTCTATATTTAGGAAGTTTCTATGTTTAGAAACTTTCCTTATTTAGTTTCATTTCTACTTTTGGCATCCAAACACATGACTAGTTCACCGAACATTTAACATTTTCACCATACATCAGTGTTTGACTATTTTAGTCAACACACTATCTTATATTACTTGTGGTGACTTCATTTCATAAAAACATTTCTAAAAATAATACTTATGTATTATTTGAAACAATAAATCAAAATAATTAACGAAATGTGACTCGTAACGAATTTTATTCCAAACCAACACATCAATTGTTGTCCCGACCACTATGTGGCCGAACCTAGTCCTCCTCCTCCTCTAAATTTCATCCAAACCACACCAAGGTGGTGTGGTTATCATCTCATTTGAATATTGAAGTGTTATCTCTATCCCTCTTGATTTTTATCTTTATCCTGAGTTTATAGAGTCCTTATTTGACTCGAACACATACTTGAAACCCTAGATCCCATCCACTATAAATTAAACCCCAAACCCTCTTATTTTTCTTTGTTGAAGTCGGCCAAGGGCAGCCCCAAACCGATCTCAAGCTTCCGTTCGTCCGAGTACAAGCAATCCGCAACTTTATCCGATTTTTGCTCGTTTTCTTGTCTGTTCTTGATCTCGATCCATAGCAAGGTACAAACCTGTAACATACGTGTTCTAATTTTGAGTATTTTAATTGTTAAGTTAATTATAGGTGGTAAATGACAAGTTGTTAGGTTACGTTGGTTGAAAGTGTTGGTCAAAAATCTGTATTTTCGGTATTTGGATAAGTGGCATAGGTCAAAAAGGAAGAAAAATGTGAAATTACAGCATTTTGGAAGATAGCGGCGCTATCTTAGAGATAGCGGCGCTATCCTGTGTAAAAGGGGACAGCAACTCGAAATAGCTAAGGGGAAACGCGAAAAAGTTAGAGATAGCGGCGCTATCCCTGGAAATAGCGGCGCTATTTAACGCGGGGTCGAGATAGCGGCGCTATCTTGGGCAGATAGCGGCGCTATCTTGTGCTGTCAGACATAAAAACGGCATTTTTCCCCCTCTCAGCTCATTTCCTTCTTCTTAACGACTTGGTGCATGCTTCAGACGATTTTGATGAATCAAGGACGAATCTGGGTGCAAATCAAAGGAGTTTTCATCATAATTTCAAGCTATAAAGGTATGATGCTTAGTTTTTGCTCATGCAAGTGGTGTATTGGAAGAAATTGGGGGAAATCAAGAACTCTAGTTTAGAGATTGAGTTATGTAACTGAAATTGATGATTGTATGTTAATATATCAAGTATCTAGCTATGAGATTCGTAGTTATAATGTGATTATGCACAAATTTTAGATAGATTGATGGTCTAGGGTTTGGTTCATCATCAATTTGGGGGAAATTGGTGATTAGGGTTTATTCTAGTTGTGATTATGGATTAGGATATTGAATGAGATGTGTATAATTATGATAGTTAATCAATTGGAAGATTGTGGTGATTGCATTGACCAGTGACATTGGAATTGTGGTTAAAGGAGTTCATGGCTTGTGTTGGAAATTTCTTGATCCCAGGTGAGTTCATCTATGTACAACTGTATACTAGTAGTTATATATATCTAAATGCTACGTGTTTAATTGTTATTTGTTTATTGTTATCACATATGCGATGCCTAGAACATTGAATTGGTAATTCTAGTGATTTGACTGTAATATGATTAAATGATGTTTGATTCATTAATAGACTTTTGCTATGTGTATTGACTTGTAAGAATATAGTGAATATTTGTGGTATGCCTTGTGTATAATCTTTTGATAGATGTCATGATTGATGGAATATCCTTGTAGTGTCTCACTTAATATCGATTCATGTCGTATGGATTCCTCGTGTTATGTCTCGGTTGTATTGCCCTAGTATGAGATTCATTTTTATTGATTCGGGTTGTGATAATCCTCTTGCTCCGGTCTCGTGGAGTTATCGTTGTTATTGTTTCGTTTGATATCGAATATGAGTTACCCGTACGAATTCCTTGAGAGATGATTTCGTTTCGTGAGGACCCACGGCGGCTTGAGTATTACTTTGTGTAATATGTTGAGCGGTGGACGCGGGAGTACCTGGCGGAGGAGTGGTATGGACCGTGGTGGTGAAGCTGGATCATGGACTCGGTTAGGGGTGCCATGATCACCTTCATCGGCCTCATTCCCTAATGGCCTAAGGGGGAATGACGCACTTTGATTCGTTTGTATGGTATTGAAATCTCATTGATTCATGATGTGGTATTGTCTATCGGTTCCGGTGGTTACGTGATGATTCTCGTGTAGTGTTGATTCGGTGATTGGTTCTCAATTGTGGTTATTATCTTGCAAACTCTTGTTGATTCTTGCGATATAGTTGTATTCTCAATGTCAGACATTCAGTGATTCTTGTTGATCCCGGATAAGTGTTGGTACTCGGCTATGACGGATTCTCGGTAAATCTCATGTTAAGTTGTAAAGCTTCTCGGTCAGTTATGTATTGATGTGTACTTGCTATAATATGAATTACTTAAGTAGCTTTATACCATTTATATGTTATTATTACTTTGTTTTGTATATAATGCTAGTATTATTTTGTTCTTTATGAACTCACTAAGCTCGTTGTAGCTTACCCGTTTAGTGGACTAATTTTTTTTACAGGAAAAAAGAATAAGAGTAAGCATATAAGATCTTGAAGTTGATCGGAGGCTTAAAGGTTATACTTCGGGCATATATTTAGGTATGTGGGAGTTGGGTAGTTTTGTATTCCGATTTTGTAGTTAGTTGGTTTGTACCCATAGTCTTTGTTGGTAGTGAGATATTGGCGCGTTTGTTGTATTTTGTATAGTCGTTATCGGTTTAGAATGGTTAATTGTAATTAGATAATTATTAAATAGTTGTTGGTTTTGATCGGTGGGGATCCCTTGACCCGGTCGTTACAATATGGTATCAGAGCATTAGTTTGAGTGAACTAGGTATCATTGCGGTGCTTAGACTCAAACTTAGGTGTTGATGGTGTAAGTGTATGGATTATGGGTTTAGGATGGATACAAACCATAGGTTTAAGTCTAGAAAATGGGTAAAGGGTTAACAATAGGAAATGGTATGATTAATGATATACTTGTGTGGACTTAAATTTCGGTAAATCATGGATCAAATAAGTGGTAAATGTGATCATGGGGTTTCTGAATAAGAGGAATTTTATGCTTATCTTGAGGCATGAAACAACTTTGTTTAATGGAAGAGGAACAAGTGTTTGTTGTGAAGAGAGATTGATGAGTAGAATTGTTAATACGGTTCGTTCTATGTTTGAATAACTTAGAAAATGAGAGAAAAGTAAGTTGAGGCTAATGTGGTGATTGAATCTTTAAGTAAGAAATCTGGGGCAGTATCCTTTAAAACCTTTCGTAGTAGTGGAGCCATCGAATTTTCGGGTGTGCCTGATCTTGTGGAGGCGTTGTTGAGTATTGAAAACACAGACAAGGTATTCTATGTATCTCATGTCCATAGGGAAGATCAAAATGTTATGTGACCGCTAGGCTTTCAGGAAAGGCGTTGACCTGATGAATAGTTCGTATAAATATTAAGCGAGAAAGAAGAGGATCATATGATTTGGTAATCGTTTATAGTTCGTTTTCTTGATCAATATAGTTCTAGTGAGATGAGAACAAGGATTGAGAAGGATTTCTTGGAAATTAGATTAGGAACAATGTTGTTAGACGAATATGAAACAGTGTTTAATCTGGAGGCACAATTTGCCACAAAATTCATTCCAAAATGGAGTAAAGAAAGTGAAAATGCTTGTGGAAGGTTTAGATATGAAAATTATGATTTTTCTAGCAAATATGATATTCCTTTGTCGCGAAAGTTGTTGAATATGCTCGGAAGGGTGAGCTTGATTTGAATCCAAGTAGAGTGTTGATTCCTAAACCAAAAAGTTATAGAACGAAACAATTTATTTTTTTCCCCGCCGTTCAGTGTCAGTTTTTTTTCGAAACAGGTATAAGTAAGGTCTATGTGAGAATATATTATGTGTATAACTTTGATAATTTTGTAGTCGGGTGCAACCTGTAAACGTCGACATTGTAGTAGAAATCATAATGGACGATGTGAGAATTATCAAGAACCTTGAAGTGTTAGGGTTGTGGTGAAAACGGACATAAAAAGGTCTAGCTGTCCGTACAAGGATACAATTATTAGTCTTACGGAAAGTTGGGATACCGAAAGTGTCAATGCTCTACTTTCTAACAAGCCGTCGAAAGTGAAGTTTTGGTTCATTAGTCTTTTGTGACGGGTACTATAAGCAAAAGGAGGAGGTTCCTAAGACAAGAGGTTGTGTGTTCAAATAATCTCTGAGGAAGCTTACGAGGATGCTAACGTAAAAAAAAAAAATAATATTAAAAAAATGGTACATTTCTTGTTAATACTCTAATAGTTCGTAGATTGTTTGATTATGAAGAATCTGATTTCTTATGTGTTACTGGATTCGTTTAATTTTTTTTAATATTGTTTTCTTATCCGATAATGAATCTGTTATATATATTGATGTTGTGAAAAGTGGAACTTTTATGGTCACAAAGGATATGAGGATTTAAATATTGGAAAATTAATGACCACTAATTCCGTATTGATCTAGGGTTCATAGAATTTGTCAAGTTTAAATATTATTATTGGAACGGATTAGGTAATGAAGTATATAGAAAACCTTAGGTGTTTTGGAACAATGGACTGAAATTTGGTTGAAAGGGAATAACCCGAGTAAGTGTAGGGTGAAAGTAGAATCGTGAATTAAGGAACTAATTGGTCCTTGTAAGTGGTAATTCTTTTCCTATAAATACATTAGTGATGTAGAATGGATATTGTATACGGAGTTGATATTGATACCCTCGACGAGTTAGTTAGGCTATGAGTAAAACTTGAAACCCGAGAATAATAAAACTAAAAGAATGTTGAAGCGTGGAACTTGGATGAGCTAGGAACTATGATAAGATTAATCATAATATGAGGTTGGATTTTGATCATGTTAGTAGATGTTGACTAAACTGGAACTTAATTAGTATGAACTGAATATAATGTGGATATTGAGGTGGTTATAATGCAATTAGTTTAACATAAATTTCAGTATCATGCATTTGGATTCAATTGCGAAATAATTAGTTAAATATTGAACTTGAATCAATATAAAGTATTGGCTATGAATATAGAACAAGTAATTGGTTATGGTATGAAGTTTTGACCATGTATATGAGATCCAACTTTAACTTTGGGAATAGTATGAATTGAGAATTTGTTAAATTACATAAAATTTGATCTGGTCTGAGGAATAGTTTGGGAACAAAGTTATTGATAGTGGGGAAGTGTGTAGTAATCGGTTATGGATATTTAAAATTGGTAATGTACTAGAAATAGCACAAGATTCAAGGTTAATGAATATGTTTATAAGTAAGAATTATGAAGGAACTGTATTTTGTATCTAAGCCTTGTAATGTAATTATCAATTCAGGCATGACGAATGGTTAACTACTAACCGAGTTGACTTTATAGATTGCGGTTAACTGTAATAATAATGAATAGTTTAACAATGTTCAAAAGATTGAAATGAGTTTAATGCAGGGTAAGAGTCTGAAGCAAAGGATCATGTGATGAAATTTAGTTAAAGGAATGCCGACTAATCTCATGTAATGAATGAAAAGTATGGATACCGGTGGCGTAATTGGAATTAGTCCTAGAGAATTGTCATGGGAGATCGATTTATACCTAGAAAAGAATGGAAGGGAAGTTTGAATACACTCGATGAAATGGCTCCTTTGAATGATATTGACTGAAGTCAAAGTCAATATGATTAAGAATATGAAGAAATTGAAAGAGGTATGTAATTAATGAATACCATATTTGTTAAGTTAATTGTTAAATTTTTAATGATAATATTAAGAATTTGGCCTGTTTTAAGGAAGGAACGGTTAAACATAAATCTGTCATTATATGCGTATTGGTATGGCTAGAATGTAACTCGTTACATACTAAATTTTGAAATAGTATGGTTTTGACCCGTTTGAGTAATAATTTGGTTAAATGTGAATTGGTCAAAGAAGGTAGTCTTGGTTTTACATATAAAATAAGTGTCTGATTTTGACCATGGTATGAATTAAAGAATTGCAATTCATATGAATTTTTGGCTTGTTTGAGTGATCGAGTAATATGGAAGCTATTTGTTGATTGAAGGTATTTCATATGTTTATTGTTAATAATGTAGATATATTTGGCAAAACGGTTCTTTTGGACCTAGGTCAAATGTAGTAAGAAATTGGAATATGTAGCTAGTGTTTGTCAAGAGGGAAACAAAAGAATGAAATGTTCATAGATGGAATGGTAATTGAGGAAAGAAAAGATGATAAAATCAAGGAATTCTATTTCATTCAAGTCAACCTAATTTCGGGACGAAATTCTCAAAAGGATGAGGTAATTGTAACATACGTGTTCTAATTTTGAGTATTTTAATTGTTAAGTTAATTATAGGTGGTAAATGACAAGTTGTTAGGTTACGTTGGTTGAAAGTGTTGGTCAAAAATCTGTATTTTCGGTATTTGGATAAGTGGCATAGGTCAAAAAGGAAGAAAAATGTGAAATTGCAGCATTTTGGAAGATAGCGGCGCTATCTTAGAGATAGCGGCGCTATCTTGTGTAAAAGGGGACAGCAACTCGAAATAGCTAAGGGGAAACGCGAAAAAGTTAGAGATAGCGGCGCTATCCCTGGAAATAGCGGCGCTATTTAACGCGGGGTCGAGATAGCGGCGCTATCTTGGGCAGATAGCGGCGCTATCTTGTGCTGTCAGGCATAAAAACGGCATTTTTCCCCCTCTCAGCTCATTTCCTTCTTCTTAACGACTTGGTGCATGCTTCAGGCGATTTTGATGAATCAAGGACGAATCTGGGTGCAAATCAAAGGAGTTTTCATCATAATTTCAAGCTATAAAGGTATGATGCTTAGTTTTTGCTCATGCAAGTGGTGTATTGGAAGAAATTGGGGGAAATCAAGAACTCTAGTTTAGAGATTGAGTTATGTAACTGAAATTGATGATTGTATGTTAATATATCAAGTATCTAGCTATGAGATTCATAGTTATAATGTGATTATGCACAAATTTTAGATAGATTGATGGTCTAGGGTTTGGTTCATCATCAATTTGGGGGAAATTGGTGATTAGGGTTTATTCTAGTTGTGATTATGGATTAGGATATTGAATGAGATGTGTATAATTATGATAGGTAATCAATTGGAAGATTGTGGTGATTGCATTGACCAGTGACATTGGAATTGTGGTTAAAGGAGTTCGTGGCTTGTGTTGGAAATTTCTTGATCCCAGGTGAGTTCATCTATGTACAACTGTATACTAGTAGTTATATATATCTAAATGCTACGTGTTTAATTGTTATTTGGTTTATTGTTATCACATATGCGATGCCTAGAACATTGAATTGGTAATTCTAGTGATTTGACTGTAATATGATTAAATGAAGTTTGATTCATTAATAGACTTTTGCTATGTGTATTGACTTGTAAGAATATAGTGAATATTTGTGGTATGCCTTGTGTATAATCTTTTGATAGATGTCATGATTGATGGAATATCCTTGTAGTGTCTCACTTAATATCGATTCATGTCGTATGGATTCCTCGTGTTATGTCTCGGTTGTATTGCCCTAGTATGAGATTCATTTTTATTGATTCGGGTTGTGATAATCCTCTTGCTCCGGTCTCGTGGAGTTATCGTTGTTATTGTTTCGTTTGATATCGAATATGAGTTACCCGTACGAATTCCTTGAGAGATGGTTTCGTTTCGTGAGGACCCACGGCGGCTTGAGTATTACTTTGTGTAATATGTTGAGCGGTGGACGCGGGAGTACCTGGCGGAGGAGTGGTATGGACCGTGGTGGTGAAGCTGGATCATGGACTCGGTTAGGGGTGCCATGATCACCTTCATCGGCCTCATTCCCTAATGGCCTAAGGGGGAATGACGCACTTTGATTCGTTTGTATGGTATTGAAATCTGATTGATTCATGATGTGGTATTGTCTATCGGTTCCGGTGGTTACGTGATGATTCTCATGTAGTGTTGATTCGGTGATTGGTTCTCAATTGTGGTTATTATCTTGCAAACTCTTGTTGATTCTTGCGATATAGTTGTATTCTCAATGTCAGACATTCAGTGATTCTTGTTGATCCCGGATAAGTGTTGGTACTCGGCTATGACGGATTCTCGGTAAATCTCATGTTAAGTTGTAAAGTTCTCGGTCAGTTATGTATTGATGTGTACTTGCTATAATATGAATTACTTAAGTAGCTTTATACCATTTATATGTTATTATTACTTTGTTTTGTATATAATGCTAGTATTATTTTGTGCTTTATGAACTCACTAAGCTCGTTGTAGCTTACCCGTTTAGTGGACTAAGTTTTTTTTACAGGAAAAAAGAATAAGAGTAAGCATATAAGATCTTGAAGTTGATCGGAGGCTTAAAGGTTATACTTCGGGCATATATTTAGGTATGTGGGAGTTGGGTAGTTTTGTATTCCGATTTTGTAGTTAGTTGGTTTGTATCCATAGTCTTTGTTGGTAGTGAGATCTTGGCGCGTTTGTTGTATTTTGTATAGTCGTTATCGGATTAGAATGGTTAATTGTAGTTAGATAATTATTAAATAGTTGTTGGTTTTGATCGGTGGGGATCCCTTGACCCGGTCGTTACAAAACCCAATCCTTTTTGTTTGTGTTTTCTCCTTGCTTGAATTCTGTTTTGAACCCGAGACCATGGCCCTAGGCCATATGGTCTCGGTTAGCCATTGAAAACCGAGTATACACGCATGTATGCATTCGATCGTGTACATGTGTGTGTGATTGTGTTTAAAGCTTGTGATCTATTGCATAAACCTTAGATCTAACCTAGATGTGACCGGATACCTAGATCTAGCCAAACACCACATGAAAACCTAAACTCTAGCCGATCTAGCCTCCAAACCCGAAGGGTTTTAGCCTTCGGCCAACCTTTGACCGAACACTAGCCGAACCCTAACCCTAGTTGACCTAGATTGACTAGATTTGACTTTCGTTGACCAAAACTTGTGTTAAACCAAAACCCTAGATCTAGTTGACTTTTGTTGACTTTCATTGACTATATTGACCATTGTTGACCTCTAGATTTGACTAATTTTGACCCACAACTCAAACCGGGTCAAGGCCGGATCTTGACCCAACCGATCAACCCAAACCCGAATACCTAATCGGGCCAAGGCCCGTACTTGGCCCATATCGATCTACCTTAGTCCATCGGGCCCAAACTTTAGTTGGCCCATTAGTATCCAAGACCATTTGGACCAAAGCCCAAACCTTTGGCCCACTTATACCCAAACCGAACCCAATTGGGCCCAAGCCCAATCCATGGCCCAATCTAATCGGACCTAAGCCCAATAAGAGGCCCAAGTGGCCCAACCTAGTGGCCCATTAAGCACATCTAGGCCCATTAGGCCCAATAAGCCCATTTAGGCCCATTAAGTCTAACCCAAGCCCATTTCATTTCATTTCATTTCGAAGTCCATTTCATTTCATTTCATTTTATTTCATTTATAAAGCCCAATGCATTTCATTTCATTTCATTTTATTAAAGTCCAATAATCCAAGTTCATTCGATGTCACAAAACATACAACATAACATTAAACGTATATCATATATCTTACATTATAACTAGAATCGCCTGTGTTAGCTTAGTCTAATTAGTAAGTTATATCGTTTTGGAAGCTAGGAGTCTCTGAAGGATTCCTCTGTCCTAATCTGTCGCTAAGCTTTGCCCAGGTGAGTCCACATACCCCTTTACTCTTTTTATTGCTTTTATAAACTTCGGGGTGGAAAACATAAACAATGCTACTACTTTACTATGATTGTACAACAATATCTATACATTTTCATTATCGCGTTGGCATGACAAACAATTATTATACCGGACTAAGGTGCCAGCAATCATTAACTAGTGGATCTAGACCATGGATATGCAGATAGTACTATTGGCTGACACTCATCCTCCCATCGAACGTTAGATCATTACTTGGTTTATCCAAGACATCTCCGGGAGTGCATATCCATAAAAGAACGATAACATACTGGAGTTGAAGTGTTGATTGTGGACTTAGTGGTTGGTATATTAGCCCAAGAGCCTTGCAAACTTTTGGGGATAACAGTCATGCAATGTCAAACATAACGATTTGTTCAACACTTTTTCATAAAAAAAACTAGTAATTGTAGATCTTCTACAATTACACTTCATTATTCATACTTATTTCTCATATCATATGAGTGTTGAACCTTATACTTTTCAGTCATAAACTTATTTTCATAACAAACATTTTGGGTAGCAAAACACTTTACTTTTATCATAAACATTAACCCTATGGATTCATTCAACATTATTTGTTGACCCTTTTATATTTATGTTTTTCCAGGTGATTAGGTGTACAGTGAGACTGGAGGATATGAGCAGTGGATTTGTCGTGAGCCATGAATGAACATTTAAGTTTACGAACAATCACTTCATTTAAAAAAAAAAAACTTACTATTTTTAGTAACTACTATTTTTGGAAACATTCCATTTTTAGAAGGTAAACCATTTTCATATGTTATTTACGTGGTTGTTTGTTTACTTAATTTTTGCTATGTAATCATGAACGTTACACCTCCGTTCTTCCGCAAAACATTTTAAATGAAGTAAAACTCATTTTTGGCGGGGTGTGACAATAACATTGGACACGGTGACACGTGTACTTATCTGTGCACATAAATCCTTCATGGGGTCCATATAAACATACTACACATGATGGATACAAGTATTTCCAACAATTGTTCATGATTTTCAAGTAATACTTGGATACACTTACTATCACACAAGAGTTCCGCATTTTCTTTGATCAAAGCAGTTGTGACACTAATTCAGACACGCTTTAGTAAAACCATCAAGGTTATTCATACTGATAATGCATTTGAGCTTGGCACTAGTAATGAAGGTATTCAATATTTTCAAAGAATGGGCATTTTTCATCAAAAGTCTACTTCATACAACCCTCAACAGAATGGCCTTGTGGAAAAAAATCATCACCACATTTTGAATGTTTCTCAAGCCCTTTATTTTCAATCGGGTTTAGGTCACTCTTATTGGGGTGTGTGTAAAAATTGCAGTACACCTCATTAAAAGAATGCCCACCAAAATTTTAAAGAACAAGACTCCTTTTGACTTTTGAGATTCTACATAATGAAGTACCTTCATTCAATCAACTTAAATCCTTTGGTTGCTTATGTTTTGTTAGTACACTTCCGGTTGGTAGAGATAAATTCATGCCAAGATCTCATCCGTGTATTTTTATTGGTTATCCTTATGGACAAAAAGCCTATAAAGTCATGGATTTAGTTACTCATGTCATCACTGTAACACCTCAATTTTTAAAACATCTTTTAAATCATATTTTTCAATAAAAATATTATAAAGTCCAATATCCCAAAATACGGTTTAACAAAAACCATTAAAAGGTTTATCAGAGTATTAAAACCGGTGTTACAAAACAATATCATAACCATAGGATAAACGGGATATACCTACGAGCTCCCGAGCTGATCAACACTAGGCCACTTCTAACGGGACCTTCTAATCCTTCGATGTTGAACCTGAGTACATAGCCAAAAACAAAGTAGTACGTGAGACAAAATAGTCTCGTGAGATACATGGGTTTTCGACCCATTCTCAAATATAATAAAAGTCATATTCATTACTTTTCTTGATTTACTTATTAATTATCAACTTATATTCTTATCGCTTATTCATATATACTAGTAAGCTAACCGTAGCTTACCCATCACATAATCACATACATGTCAGCTACCCATAAGCTTACTCCTTTATCACATACGCCACGAATTATTCCGAAGCAAACTCCCCCGATGTGGGTTATCATCACAAGATCACATGGTAATTGGGGTTCTCCCAAACATACCAAGATCTCCAACTCCCACGTCTCGCGGGTTATCATAATCCCCCTTTTTATCGGGTTATCATAGTCCCCCTATTGTCGGGTTATCGTTCACATAGATATACTACCATTGCGCAAGGAAGTACCGCCCCAAGTAGTAATCTCAACTCCCCCATAAATGGGTTATCGTTATCCGGATATTTTCTTTACACACATAGTGAAATCATCAAATACGGGCCTATTCCCCAATAATACATACTCAATCATACATCAGAATGTATCTATTCTAATTATCATATTATTCTCGTTTCTTATTCAATTTCAATATTGACTTTACCAAGTCCTTTATTAAATAAAACATGTTTATCATTTATAAAAATCATATTTCTTTAACTTCTCTTTGATCATAATACAAATCTAGTACTAGTCACTTTGTACTTATTCTCCTAGCATATCATTCATTACTTTTATTAGTATAATATGTTAATCAGTACTTGATACTTGAAAATCATTGTCGTTAGCTTTATTAATACATATTATTAATAAACAAAATATCATACTTTCTTAATCACTACTCTTAATCAAACATCATATTAATAAAGAGTTATTAATCCCTTTTCATTATCATAATCTCTTTCAAAAATCATTAGCCATTAGACATACTTAAATAGTCTATTACTTGCATTTTCTTACCCTTTAAAAATCATATCTTTATTAAAAACATTTATTAATAAAGACTCATAAAACATCATAGTTTTCAAAATCATTTGCTATGTACTCAGTAAAAGTCTCATGTACTCACCTTAGCCAAGCTAACTCCAAATCGCGTCTATTAACACGAATCCTTGCTTTCCAACTTGTGAAATGTCACCAAACTTTAGGTCTTCTTGTCCTACCATCAATATCATCATAAAATCTAGTTATTATCCATAACTAGTTACCAATAACTTCATAACAACATTCTTAACCACCAAGTTCATCCAACTTGGTGTAAATCTCAAAACCCTAGATCAAGATTACACCAAGAAACCCCAGATCTATTAAGAACACAAGGTTCTTAAGCTTACAAAGAGTTTTCTACACTCATCTTAGTCATCTTCTCCAAAGATAACTTGGTAGATTACCCAAACCACCATATTTCTCCAAATAAAGTTCATAACTAGCTAGATAACACCAACAATCAAGAAATCTTACCTTTGAAGTTTGAATCTCCAAATATGATGAAGATTTGAAATAGGAATCATCAAAATCGCCACTTCTCTCTCTAGAATCGGCTGCACCACAATTGTGGATGAAAATGAGCAAACCCTAGCTTTTTCCCGTTTTTATCAGCAGCCAACAGTTCGCGCCGCGAAGGGGGCTTCCCGCGTCGGGAACTCCTCGTGGTCGGGAACGGGTCGGGAACTCTTTGATCAAAAACTCTAAATCCTCTGCCCAAAGTTCACGACCGCGAACTGCCCAGTGCAGCTAAGGCTGCAATTTTTGTTGTTTAATCCGACCCGGTTGCCATAATTTATCTGATTAAAAATTTCGGGTCGTTACAATCACAATTAGTAGAGATGTAAAATTTTTTGAAGACATTTTTCCATTACATTCTTTGAATTCTACTCATAAGAATTCAATTCCAAGTTGTCTTCCATCTTCATCACATGAACAAGTTGCTGATTCCTTACCTACATCTTCTACTGAGAATACCACTGATTTACCTAGAAGGTCAACAAGAACTAGACAAGCACCCACACACTTACAGGATTTTGTTTGTAATCATGTTTCATTACATGATGCACATCTTCATTGTGATCATACCATTACAAACCTTTGCATTGGTTCATCTTCAACCTTTGAGGATATCAGTTCTTGTGAATCTGCTTTTCATCATGCATTTAATGCTATTACTCACATTTCTGAACCTGCATTTTATAATGATGCTAAAGGGGATCCTCAATGGGAAGCTGTCATGGCTGCTGAATTGCATGCTTTAAAAATTAATAACACATGGGACATCATTAAATTACCGAAAGGAAAGAAACCCATTTCTTGCCGATGGGTCAATAAAATTAAATATAAAGCTGATGGTTCCATTGAAAGACATACGGCACGGCTCGTGGCAAAAGGATTTACTCAAAAAGCTGGTATTGATTACCATGAAACCTTTTCTCCGGTTGTCAAATTTAATACTATTCGCTGTTTGGTTGCTCTTGCTGTCAAGAACAATTGGACAATCCAACAACTTGATGTCAACAATGCCTTTCTTCATGGTGATCTCCATGAAGAAGTTTACATGAAAGTCCCACCTGGTCTTGAAGTACCTTTTTCCTCATATGTTTGTAAACTCAAGAAGTCACTTTATGGCTTAAAACAAGCATCTAGAAAATGGTATTCCAAATTATCCTCATTTTTACACACTAGAGGTTATCATCATTCCCCTAATGATTATTCATTGTTTTTAAAGTCTACTGGATCTCTCATCACCATCGTTGCAGTATATGTTGATGATATACTTGTTACAGGAGATAATTTGGAAGAAATTCCGTCTTTAAAACTTGCTTTGGATCAGTAATTTAAGATTACAGATTTGGGTTCTATTCATTTGTTTTTAGGTTCGGATTTTAACAATACTTCTAATGGTATGGTCATTCATCAACAGAAATATGTTAAAGATTTACTCAAGATATATTCTATGACTGATTGTTCCTCAGTTAATTCACCATTGCCTTACAACAGTAAACTACTTCCTGTCATGGATGACCCTTTGTCAGATCCAACAATTTATAGACAATTAATTGGTAAGCTTAATTTTTTGGTCCATACTAGACCGGATTTAGCCTATTCAGTTCAATATTTGAGCCAGTTTAATGAATCCCCTTGTCAAGCTCACTTTGATGCAGCCTTACATGTTCTTCAATATCTTAAAGGCACTGTTTCTCAAGGTCTTTATTTTAATAAAGATTCAACTTTTAATATCGAAGCATATTGTGATTCAGATTGGGCCGCATGTCCCATTACAAGGAGATCTGTTAGTGGTTACTTCATCTTATTTGGTAATAGTCCAGTTGCTTGGAAGTCAAAGAAGAAACTTACTGTATCTTTGTCTTCTGCTGAAGCATAATACCGGTCAATGAGAAGGCTATGTGCTGAACTTGCTTGGTTGACTCGACTTCTTCATGAATTCAACGTTCCTAATGTCACACCTATTCCACTTAAATGTGATAATCAAGCTGCTATACCTAGCTTCAAATCCGGTGTTTCATGAAAGAACCAAACATATTGATTTAGATTGTCATTTTGTGAGGGAAAAGTTGCAAAGTGGACTTATTTCATTGTCTCATGTTTCCACTAATTTGCAACTTGCTGATGTCTTAACGAAATTCTTTCATGGTACAAAACATACAGAGGCTATTTCCAAGCTGGGTCTTCAACCTTACCCTCCAGCTTGAGAGGGGGGGGGGGGGGGTGTTACACTTACTATCACTCCGTTAACTTAATTAGAGTTAGTAAAGTTTGTTAGATTTCTGTTACAACTTGTAATTAGTTAAGACGTGTATATATCTTTTCCCCTCTCTTGTACTTTGAACAATCAATTGAATGAATACAATTTGTTCATCATTCTCTCTCAATTTCATACTCTAAAAGTTACTAATTAATCCCTCCAATTTGATTAATTATATACCAACGATTATGCGTATTTGATATTGATATAGGTTTTATGTTTTAGTTGATTTGGGATTTTTTATGGTTTAGCAAAGGTATAGAGGCAAACAATTGCATCATCTTCTTTACAAGCGAAGGGTTAAGTATATTCAAGAATTCAGCTATGGTGAGTAACATTCATAATTCGTTCATATATAATAATTATTGTTTTGAGAATACAAAATGAGAAGATTAGAAATGATAATGGAAAAAGATTAACCAATAGTTAGTTAATTTTCTTGGTTTTTTTTAATCTAAATGTTTGATTTTTGTGTGTAAAAGTACCTTTAGCATTCAAGACTGAGCTACAAAAAACTAGTTACATGGTTGGGAAGTCATCTGTGCATAGTTTTGTAGTTCAGCTGATGGTACAATTAAGGCTAATGATCTTCATATTTATATAGCACAGTTCGATTATATCTCATTTACGTTTTTAGTGTCTTATTCAGTATTTTAAATTTAGATATTGCATATACGAGTGTCTTATTCAGTATTTTAAATTTAAATATTGCATATACGATCAGTTGCTTATAAAATAATATTTTGATAATATGATTAAATTAATGTTTTAAATTTAATGCAGAAGATGCAGATGATGAATGGGCGGATCTGAAGCTTATGTTTGACGCTCTCTCTCAGTGCTTGGCTTAACCTAAAGTAAGTTTTTTTTTTTTTCTTTTTTTTTGTATCTTGTTGATTATTGGGTAGCAATTTTGAAGCATTTACTGGTAAATGGGTGAAACTATGTTGGATATGAGGTTCGGACATGGGTGAAATGGGTGAACTATGTTGGACAATGGTGAAACGGCTCGAAAGTCATCCAAAATTGTTTTTAGCATATTAAATTATTTAATCTCCTCGGTGAATTTAAAAAATTTGGTTATTTTTGAAGTAAAGTATGTAAATATGTAATGTTGTTTGTCATATTTATACTTCGCGTATTATTAAAGTAATTTGGGACATGGGGTTCGGACTTTTTTTCATTCAAGTCAACTATATTGTATCTCTAACGGATCAAATGGGTAAAACAAAATGGGTCGAAAGTCACCCAAAATCCTATTTAAAAAAAATTCTAATGAGATAACATAACTTTTATTATTATGTTTGACAAACTAATTCTTAGAAACAAATTTAGTAACTACGAACAAAGATGGTTTTGGGTCAGTCTAACATCTGATCCGTACCAAAGTATTATCTGTTTTGTCCTATGACCGAACCAGTCCGATCCGCCCATTTTGCCACATCATTAAAAATGAGTGATTATCTACATTTTTTTGCAGCGTTTAACACGTAGCCACACGAAGACTTTGGAAGAATCCGCTTTAAAGGCAGAGAGGGATTTTGAATGGAATCAATTTAAGAAAAGCAACAATAAATTCTTTATATAGTATTAAATCAGACTATTCTCTTGTGCAACAAGCAAAGAAGGTGTCAAAGTAAAGTGTGAAAGTCGACATGTTGCTAGCACATAACATTTGGTTTCCCCATCACATTGTTTCAAGGTACTCGTCGCCGCATTGCGAGGGTACCTGCTAGTTATTTTTATAAACGTTCATATATTATTAAGGGTAATTAAATAGTTGGTCTTAAGTTTAGACCGATTAGTTAACCATAAGAGTCGAGTGGTATTCGTTTGAGTCGGGCCAGCCATAGGCCAAGGCCCTTGGGCTTTCGAGTTATGGGCTTGTTTAATTAATTTGTATCAAACCTTAAACCTAGTTTTTCCTTAATCTCTCATATGTGTGGCTGTTCGTAGATACTAGTAGGGTACCCGCGCAATGCGGCGGCGGATACCTTGTAACTATATTGTGCGGTGGCAATAATGATGGTGGTGCGTGGTGGGTGGCGACAAAGCGGCAGTAGTGGTTGTGGTGGTGGATGATGGTGGTGGTGGTTCAACGTCTACCTTAGTAGCTCAATAGGTTAGAACCCTTGCTGATAACATGAAGCATCATAATCCTTGACATGTATTAGCAATCACATTTAAACATAGAATAAATAGCAACAACGTCCAAGATTTCATGTTTTTCATAACATTCAAACCCGATAACCTAGCTTTAAAAATCAGAGGAAATTATAATCAAAAGATGACAATCGGCTCAAAATCCCAGAAATAACAACTTAATACCTTGATCCTTACTATAATGTATGTACCTTCTATAATCCCAGAGAAAAAAACTAAATACAATTTTAAAAGGGTGAAAGATAGAACAAATAACCAGTTGGTCATCGATTAATCTCTGATAGCAGATTGTCACACGTCGAGACTCGAGACTCGAGAGAGAGAGATAGAACCATAGATTAGATGGTGTGGGTGTTGGTAGAGTTATTATGGAGATGGTGAGCGTCGGCCACTATATTCGATTGCATGTTGGTGGGAATAAAGGCAGTGCGTTAGGAAATGTGATGCGAGGAGGCTGTAAATAATTATAGGACGTAAAAATAGGGAGTGAAACTTATTGGGTCGTTAATTGTAAAGAGGATATTAAAATTTGGGCTCGTTATTCTTATTTTGTTAAATGCGTGGAATCTGAATTTCGATTGTACGTTTTAGATTAACAAAACAGTCAATTTAATATTAACAAAACCATTTTGTTAATCAATATGGTTTTAGATTGGTTATCTAGTGTTGTTTTACCTAACATCAAGAATGATAAAATTGCACAATACACCATTAGTACCCATCTTTTTATAACATAATAAAGAAAACGATAAACATTTATAATATTAATTTCAATTTGGAAATCACAGTTAAATGAGAATGTTACATGTACCTCTTGAGCCTCAAATGTTGAATCCCCTGCATCCGGATAAAAAATTGTATACCAATTAAAACAGGGCCATTATAAGTTTAGAAGGTAATTCGGTTCTTTAAATAAATGGGTCGTTATAATACGAAGAAGTTTATGCTTAATTAGGTAACATGGAATCATTAAACCATGAAACAAATTAGTCAAATTTGGTTTAAAGTAGATATATTTTTGTTATTGATTTTGATTGTGCGTTTCATACTGAATTTGTTATCTATTTAATGTTGGTTTTTACTTTATTCTAAAACAAAGTATCATTTAGATCAATCGGTTAGCACACAGTCATAGTCGCAAAAGGTCTTGTGTTTGAATCCTGTAATAAATATTTTTTTATTTTTGTGGTGTTTAAGATGTTAACAAAAGCAGAAATAAGTTTAAGTTTAAATTTATTGACTTCTATACTTAGTAGTCCTAAACCCTTTAATAAAGAGTAAAATAGAGCATCTAGACAAAGTGTCGGCGAGAGGAAATGCTACATAATCTCTTTTTTTGGGTCTGTAGTATTTATCAGTTGTGACAATGGAAGTTTATTTGGAGCTGGTGATGATATTAAATAGATTAATCGGTGGTGGTGGTGGAGTTTTATTTATTCCTCACCAACATTAGTAATTGGAAGGAGGCAAGGCATATTACTTTTTTATTGATTTTCGCTGGTGACTATCTTGCAAATTGAAGTCGTGTACTGATTTTTGAAGAGGAGGGGGTGATAAATTGTTATTTTGAGCGTTGGATGCATCATAGGGCATTTTAATTATTTGGTGGAATTTGTGGCTGGTGAATTTTAATTAAGGGTGGACGACAAGCTTGTCAATTTATTTGAAGTCAACAATGGCGGTGGTGGTGATCGTGTTATTTTGGTTTGTAAGGGTATCATTCCTAATCCTTTTCTTTATCGTTTCGAGTTATTTAGTTTTGACCCAATGCGTGACCAAGTTTACTTTTTGTTGTATTTTATGTTGGTTCAACTATTAGAGTAACGTTAAAATCGTTTAATGAATTGTTCGTTTGCCTTTGTTATTGACTGTTGTCTTCGTTTTATCGTTTTGGTTTACTCTTAATTGTTTTGGTTAGACTAAATAGTACATGTGTACATGTCTTGGGTTGGGTTAATTAGTAGTGTAATGTTTTGAAAACCGTTGGATAATTTGAGTGCTTGGTAGTTATTTTTAAATCGCATTTTATAAGCCTAAGGGGAAACCGAACCCGAAGGGTTCTTGGTTTCCCAATCAGGAAACTTTTAACAACCAAGTTTTAGAAATCAATTATATTCAGAGAAACTAAGATTTTAAACTGTCGGGTTTTCATTTTTGGGATGCTCGGGTTTTATGGTAACGGGTCGGGTTGCTAAAACGAGTTTTAGATTTAAACACCTTTTTCTAGCAGAATCTGCCCCTCTGTTTGTGACTGTTTTTAGTCAGCTTAAAATGTGTTTTTGGATTTTTGGCCCGTGAAAGTGCCTAGTTTTCTGAGTTAGCTTTCCGTTGCCGCAAAACGCTCGTCAATCTGATTTACGGTTTAAATGTTATGCCCGTTTTAAGTTGCTGCTGTTAGGGAGTTGACCTGTACAATAGGTCTGACTTGTGAGCCCGTTTTGAGCCCATTCTGTTCAGTTTCAAGTTCCCGAGTCTTATAATAAATCACATCTGAGTTTTGGCTATAAGCTTATTTGGGATCTCCTCCAGTCTAAGTTTTTGGGATCTCCTCCCATTTGAGTTTTGGCTTACGCCTATCTAAGGTGTAAGGAGGGGCGATCGACCCGAATCACACAAGCGCGCTATATAAATTAAAATCTGAGTAATAAAATATGAGAAATAAATCTGAGTAAATAATTGAGTAGATACTGAGTAGGAGTACACCGATGTGCCTCATGTGTTGTATGTTATGATTGTATGCATTTTGAGATTATTCACGCAGTTTCCCAGCTGACCCCCTATTTCCCCCCACTGTTTCAGGTACCCGCAAAGGAAAAGAGAAAGTGCATGGTTGACCGATGTATCTTCTGAGAGCTAATGTGGACAACATTTATTATTTTTAAAACTTTTTTTTTTATTTAAACTTTTTCCGTATTAAAAACATTTTTAAATGTTAACAATTTTATTGGGATCTAATTTTATTGGGACCTTTTTAATTAAATCTTGTATTTAAAAATTTAAAAATTTTTACAAATTTTTGGGTGTTAAATTTGTGCTAGGCCATTCACCAGCTGGCCTCGGGCCAGCTTTGATATATTTTTGAAGTTCAAATGAGATAGCCTTTTGTGCCACAACCAATTCAGCTCTTCAGTAGAATGGGAGAACAAACAAACTTCTTGATTGTTTGGATTCATGTCCAGTGTATATACATTGTTGTTTGTAGGGGCAACCAACACAACTTTCCCACTTCTATCTGTGACAGTTCCTCTGTATTCATTAAAGTTTATTGAAAACTTTGCATCACAAAGTTGACTTATGCTAATAAGATTATGTTTCAGCCCGTTCGCGTAACCAACTCTTGTTATTTTTATAGCTCCATTGGAAATGCAACCATAACCTTCAGTTGAGCCTCTACCATTATCACCAAAAACAACAGAAGGACCATCACATACTTTGAAATCCTCAAGCAGGGACTTACAGCCAGTTATATGTCTTGAGCAACCAAAATCTAAATACCAGATATGTTTGCTTTGATCGCCCTGCACAAAGATTAACACAATTAGTTCTTTTTAGGAACTCACATTTGCTGTGGGTCCTTGTGATTTCCTGCTGGAACTCATTGGGGTTGGTTTTTTAATCGAATCACGAGCTGGGTTTGGAACCCAAAATCCCTTTCATCTTCTGTTACTAGAAATAGCCACATTCTGAACGAGTGATGTCAATTCATTGACATTTCCTTTCAGCTATTTGACAACATAAGCTGAAGAGGGACTTTGAGTAGTTTTAGAACTACTCTTACCCTTGTTCTTTGCAGCCCAAGTACGAAGTCCAGCTGACTCACCCTTGAAGGGAGTAAGAACAGTTTTTTTAGCGGTTGTCTTGCTATTCTTCCTTTGAGATCTAGCAGAAGAGGCAACAGGTGCGGAACCCAGAATGGACTTACCTGGTTCAACAATTACTACTGTAGGTTTCCTTAAAACTTGAAGGGTTTTGTTGTAACTGATCAACCACTTGGGTCAACCTCCTAGTCACTTGGTTCGAACCATACTGACAAGAACATTGTTCTTGTGGGTTAAACCAACTAGCTAGTTTAATCCCAAAAGCGGAACTGAGATTAAACTTAATCCTTAAACCCTAAAGGATTGGGGATGTTGGAAATCTAGACAAGATTAACAAGAAAGAAACCTTGTACGAAAAACTCAAACACGCACTCACACACTTGTGTGTATTCGACGGCCACCAAGAACCCTAGGGTTCTTGGTGTCTAATTCGAACAAGAGGGGGAAGGGAAAAAGGGTTTTCCAAATCATACCTTAATCTTGCTTAAGTAAGTCCACTGATGATGAACACGACGAGTGATCCTCTAGTTGATCCTTGTAATGATCTTGATCTTCAAAGAATTGAAGAACACGAAGAATGAACGAAGAACAATTGAAGAACACAAGCCTTGTATTCTTCCTTGTACTTAGCCGAAACTTCAAGGGAGGGAGGAAGTATTTTCGTGTGGGACAAGGGAAAGCATTAAGAGAATAACCCTAGACATAAGCCTTCTATTTATAATAGAATATCTTACATTTCGGTCCTTCTAGTTTAATTAAGATCAATTTCTTAATTAAACATCTCATTTTACTCTTCCAACCCTCATAGTTTATCTAGTTATTATTGTTACACTTAATTATTAAATATCTAGTATTAATACACTTACTATTTCGGTATATACATACATGAAATATATTCTTGTATTTATACTTTTAATAATTAATTATATAATAAACTTTATATAATCTAAACAATAATATTATCCAAACACCATATGATTTAATTACATTAAATCATATTATGGATAATCTGTAATTAACACATTGTATATTTACTCAACTAGTAAATGTACAAATACCTGTATTAATTAGTTAGATAAACTAATCTAGTAATAAGTTGAACTTACTTAATACTTAACTGATTCATAAATGACTATTATGAATCATTCCTCTTCCAATTATCATTACATATGTTACTCGTATTACATGCACTCACCGGTGTGACCCTTAAGTGTTTCGTAGGCATGTATGTATCACCATAGGTTGACTAACTGTGCACATAATTCCAACAGACTCCCACTTGTGCCAGTTCGTAACCTTAGCTTGATGACACGAGCTACAGTGGCCCTCTAGATAGACACGTAGGTAACCAACCCCATAGAAACAGCTTTGTAACCCAGGTATAGTTTTTGAGAAACTCTTTCAATAGCGTCGCCTAGTAAAGAACACTCCGTCTTTACTTCTTGGGTAACGTGTTAGGTTCATCCCTTGCAACACGATATTTGTGATAATGAATACGAGTATGGTAGAACTTATCAACTCCTGTATTCGGAATCGTTTCTTGACCTCTTGATTTAAACTGTTGTGATAAACGACAAAGAACAAATCAATTCGCTTTGGGCATGCTCATGCACTTATCAGTTTTTCATCATGTCAAGGGACCCATAAATATCTCTCCTAAAAAGGAGGCGCAATTACCATCTTTTTATATTTCGATTTGAAATACAACTTCCTTTGTACCCAGTAAGGCCTTGTATGACAACCATGTTTCAGGCTTGTCTAAGACGAACCAAAGTACATTAGTCATTGTATCCCAAACCAAATACCTCAGGCTTAAGGACAATCCTAGTGAATAATACTTTTGAACGTTTCAACCACGAAGTATTATCACGATGGTCAATCCAATATTCGTCGAGCTCCAACAGAATATCACCGATATTTGGTTTACACAAAAACTTGTGTAGCTATCTTCGAAGAACTTCGAATCTACCACCAAATACCGTGATGACGTTAACGTCCCATCAAGGTTCCCACCAAGACGAGTAGTCACAGATTATATCTTTTGAATAAAGATACTTTTATTCATGGATGTTCTTAAAACATACAAATTCTAATTAACAATGACACTAATTCATGTATTATTCCTAACTTGAGATAGATACCGAATTATTACAGGTTCATTACTTATTCTTTGCGTTCGTGTTGATTACTCAATGACTCCTAATTGTAACTTTTATCACTAATTACAACTTAGTCATTTCTATTAAACTAAAGACATAAGATGAGTATTTTGGTAAAATACTATTACTTTTGCTTTTGCTAGATTTTGTTCATGCAACATTAGAACATATTCCAGTCTTGCCTTTTTATATGATTCGGTAAACATAGAAGGATTGTAAATTAACTCCTTAGTTTCTTGAATCTATAAAATTTGCCTTGTGGCTAAATCTCTTTTCGCTACTTGATTTGTAGATACTTTTAATAGTTAAAGAAATATCCTTAAATGATTAACTTATCCATTGGATTGTGAATATCCCATTAGATATGCAACAATTAATCACAAGACTTGTGATCACGCTATTTGGCTTGCAATAGTCTAATCAATGATCATTTATTATTTTTCTTAACTCTTTGGCTAACGACATGGTAATTCTTTGTTGGTAATATCTTACTAACTTACTAAATTCATTAATGCCTTTAATGAATTATGTTAGACATAGCTCCCACTAAATTTTATGGAATTTAAGCATCACTTAAACTATCACTTTGACATAGTCAAGACTTTGACTTTCTTGGTCAAGAACTTATAGTTTAATCATTTAAGAATTTATTAATCATTAAAGTCATCCCTTGGATTTGCGAATATCCAATATTCGTGTTTAGGGAATTATGACTTCCATTGACTATTGTATTTAACAAGTATGAAACTCTTGAAAGAGTACTTCCAATTCTTAAATGCTTGAGTATTCTTTAAGAACTTTGTTTAATGCCAAAGTCATCTCTTGGATTTCTTAAATATCCGTTATTCCTATTAGGGAATTATGACTTGATTAAATATTGAATTTATTACAAGTATGAAACACTTGCATTTAATACCTTTAGTTCTTAAATACCTTAATATAGTTTGACCTCTTTTAAGAGTTCATTTAATACCTAAGTCATTCCTTTGGATTTGCGAATATCCAACATTCCTTGTTAGGGAATTATGACTTTATTAAATCCTTTATCACAAGTATGAGACACTTGTAATAATACTCTTAAAGTCCTCCTTGATTATATCCAATACAATCATACTATATTAATACTAATACTTTAAAACGTACTATCATAAGTAATGACTATTACTTAAGATGTTTTAACTAAGTTCAATAAACTTTGAACTTAATCATTCCATAAAAACTCTTAAATACTTGTATTAGAAAAACTTTCTAATTTCTAGTATCTAAGTAATTTGAGCTTCTAAGATATCATCATTCATTCAACAATCAAACAAATATAAATCATGACATTATTAGTAAATCAAAAAACTTGACTTACAAATTTAGTCATAAAACTTGACAAGTGTAATTATCACACATGCACACATTATAATTCAACCATGGATTCAATCTTGATACAACTAAAAACTTGTTTTAACATAAAATAGAATAAATTTGTCTTAACAAAATGAAATTGTTTTCCTTGAATCCAAAATGAAAAATACTGAATTATAAAACCAAAAACTTGGTGTACGTGGGATCATCTCATCTCATGCTTAGTCATCTTCACTTTCCATCTCATCTTGCAATAAACGATTGCAAAGGTTGAGTTACTCGTAATAAACTTTACAAGTAGAAAGCGAGTATCTAGAAGTTGGTCAAGTCAACTGAGGAGCAAACATTGCCTCCTGCCCTTTGACCCTCGCCACAACCAAGACACCGTCTCTCGGTCCTTGCTTTGTTTGGCTTTACCTTCTTGACCTTTTGTTTGACTTCATTACCCTTAGGCACGTCTTGGCTGGGATCAGTTCTACCCTTTCCCTTTCCACTGCGCCTCTTTCTCTTTTCACTACCATCATCAGTTACTACAAGATCATTCTTAAACTTGGTCCCCAAACTCAACTCATTAGTCTTGAGCATGGAATGTAGCTCATCAATGGATTGATCCATGTTATGCATGTTGTAGTTGACTACATAAGGCTTATAGTCATCTGACAACGAGTTGAGTATCATTTATGTTGCTAATTGCAACGGTACTGGGTGTCCTAGTCATTCAAGATGATCCATGTGCTCTTTCACTTTCATGACTTGAGCATTCACTGATGATCCCTTAACCATCTTGCAAGAATTGAACACTCTACAAGCATAATATGCTTGTCCTGGTTTATTTCTAGCATTCGCGGCAGGGGCATTTAATATTGCTTTTTCTAGGACATTTCTTTTTCTCTTAGGCCTAAGCATAATCCGAAGATCACGCTTCCAATTGAGAAACTTTGACCCGGTCAATTTATCCTTTTCTAGAAACAAGCGTAGTGAGAGATTATTGGTACGTGTCGTTATGGTTGTTGCTGTCATCTACAAATCAAACTCGGTTTAATTAGTAATCATCAACAAACATTCTCTAAAATATATTATAAACCCATAATTAATATTTTAGGCCTAGGATCCATATATCACATTCTCGCCGCAAGGTTTGGGCACTTCCCGACGAGACATGTTGTTTCTGGTGGGTAACATCCTTACCAATTGCACCAATACTTGATTTGATTCCTAGGGGTCGTAGAATCAATAGACTTTTAACTTACTACAACTTTGTACAATTTTATTTCACATTTCTAAGTTACAATAAAGTCTAGTATGTTTATTCTACTCAAGTACTTTTTGGGCCGGGACTCCCGATTATCACTAAAGTAGATCAGACCATCTAAGACAGTGCGATGTTCTGCGCCGGGACTCCCGATTATCACAGAACCCTACGCACCCTAACACTCGCAATGATTTGAATCCACATATAAGGTTCTTTCTCCTTACAGTATGAATATCGTTTAACAAGTGAGGTGTTCCATTAGGTGGATAGTACTTAGATCTAATATTTTCTTGGGTTTGTTTAAGTCTTAAACTAAACTTGAACCTTATTCCAATCTTAATCCTTTATTAAAAATGTGTGACTTGTGTATTCAAGAATTCCACAAGACACCTTTTTAAACCTTAAGAACTTTTTCCTTTAAAACTTATAGTTTTAAAAAGTTGCGCACTTTATATGTATACCTAAAACGAGGTGTACAAAACGTTTTACTAGGTTTTGTAAGAAACATTTTCTTTAATAAAACTTGCTCGTTTTATTTACTTGAAAAACTTGAACCTTATGTTAAACTTTTAAAACGTGAATTTTAATTCTCTTATGATTCATAAACTTGAATCATAATCATAGTTTAACACACCTTGTTTTTCACTTGTTTAATAATAAAATTAAACACTTATTTTAACTTATTAGATTCGACCAAAACTTATGTCTTAGCGACACATTTATAAAGTTTGTGATTTTCTTGTGTAGCTCCCACTAGCTCCAACAACCATGATGGAACTTAAGCAAACACAATCACCGGTCTATACTTGGTGAAACTAATAATCTTATTATATAAAGACTATATATAATAATTCTAGTTTGTTTAAACATTTCTTACATTTAACTTGAACTAGCTAAATATAGGTTATAAAGTTTTCGTGTTATTTAACCTTTGATCTTTAATCTAGCATATTACATGACTTGTAAAATACTTATATTATACTTGTATAATTATCTAGTTATAATAACTTATAACTTTATACACCTTATAATAATAATTTATATATAACTTTGTATATTACTAGTTTATCATATAATCTTAACTTGTACAATTTCTAGTTATAATGACTTATAACTTTGTACTTTCTAATTTTGATTATATAACAACTTATACAATAACTAGTTATACTATAACCTTTAAGATCAAAATAACATTTCTTTTTAATGTTCCATTTAATCTTGTATTTAATATATATAATTTATTTCTTTAAATAACTTATAACATTCTAATAAGAATATTATACCTAGTTTATACATATGTATTTTAACTTAGACTAATTAAAATACGTACAAACTATTTTATCTTTTAAAATTCATTTTCTTTTAAATATTTTTAAAAAATTCCGAAAATACATATTAATATTGTAACACCCAAAATTTCACGAAAAATTTAAAACTTTTTGAGTACAAGATTTTAATAAAAATGGTCCCAATAATTGTAGTAAATAAATCCCAATAATAAAGTTGTCATTTAAAAATGTATTTAATACGGAAGAAGTTTAATAATATAAAATGTTTTAAGATAGTAAATGTTGTCCACATCAGCTCGGGGAATATACAGCGGTCAACCGTCCACCTTCTTTTTTCCTTTGCTAGTACCTGAAACAATGGGGGAAAATATGGGTCAGCTGGGAAGCTGAGTGAATATACACAAAATGTAAACAATCATAACATACAACACATGAGGGCACATCAGTGTACTCCTACTCAGATTCTACTCAATTATTTACTCAAATTTATTTCTCAGATTTTATTACTCAGATTTTATTACTCAGATTTTATTACTCAGATTTTATTACTCAGATTTTAATTTATATAGCGCGCTTGAGTGATTCGGGTCGATCGCCCCTCCTCAGACCTCAGATAGGCGTAAGCCAAAACTCAGACGGGAGGTGATCCCAAAACTCAGACGGGAGGTGATCCCAAATAGGCATAAAGCCAAAACTCAGATGTGTGTTATTATGTTATTATCTCTTTAACATAATTATCTCAGATAGCTCAGATCACAGACAACTCAGATCACAGATAACTCAGATAACAGATCAAACTCAGATAGCAATTATAGTGCAAGTAATGAAACATATAAGTCATGTATGTATAACGTTATCACTGAATACACGGTGAGAATACTCACCTGTAATACGTAAGCTCCAAAGGGTCCTCGGCACTCTAAGGCGCTGCTCGGTTACTCCTAGACGATCCTAAAACATAAAATAAAACCCCGAATTAAAATCCAACCCAAGGGCTTATTTTAGAAAAGCTGGCAGCACCCGTCAGTCTCACGGAAACTGCCACAACTCCCAAACGGCTCATTAGATTGTTCCCATCTTTTTATCACAAAAACTAGACAACCAGAACTACAAATCACTGTGAGACGGTTACTGGCCAAAACTCACTCTAAGGGCTCAAAATCGTCCTTCAATACAGACGAGCCGCACTTGCCAATCTCCTAACAGCAGCAGATTAAAAGAGTTATAACTTTTAAACCGTAAGTCGGATTGACAAGAGGGTTGCGGTATTGGAAAGCTAACTCAGGAAATAGGGTCCCAACGTGGGCCAAAAGTTTAAAAACGCATTTTTACCCAGTTAAAACCTGTCCCGAATAATATGGCAGAATCTGCCAGAAAAGTTGTGTTGATTTAAAAAACCATTTTAACAAACCCGACAATCCAACCCTGCCGGGACACCCCGAGGCTCGGCCTCGGCTGTCCGATTAACAACCTTACACCTGCTTAACAACGATTAACAACTTGAAGGGAATTTAGGACAATCTAGCTACCCGGACGACAAAACGACTAATTAAAACGAGACACCAACCACAACTCGACTAAACCGATTTAAGAACCTGAACCAAACAAATAATTGAACCCTCCCAACAGATTAACAAGCAGCCCCAATTGGGCTTGGTTTCAATTCAGTCATTGTCTACAAGCCACGATAAAATTAGCAATCGAATCCAAAACAGAGACAAGCAAGCGGGAAAAGAAAAGAAGGAAGAAATTCTACCGACACAGTTACGGCTCGATCAAACAGTCTCAGCCCCGCTAAATCCCGTGCTCGGCCACATCCACACTTCTCGAATTCTTCTGTTCGAACCCACACAACCCGTAGCCCAAGAATACTTAGAATCAGATTAAGGGGACAATGATTTAATGAGAAATCAACTGAAACAAATCCTTACCAATAACGAACAACACTCTTGACCACGAACTCGGTTTGGTCTAGGGCTGATGTAGACCTACAAATTCTTTGCTAGAATCCGCAAACTGCA
The DNA here is from genome assembly GCA_963853835.1 of Calendula officinalis. Taxonomy (NCBI): domain Eukaryota; kingdom Viridiplantae; phylum Streptophyta; class Magnoliopsida; order Asterales; family Asteraceae; genus Calendula; species Calendula officinalis. The sequence continues at coordinate 48,923,694 of OY970831.1, forward strand.
ATACGACCACCACAACAACACTTGCTTCCGGTTTTCTTCACTGGTAGCCGACGATCACCATGGTGGAGAAAGAAAGTGTCGGATGTATGTGATGGTAGGGTTGAACGAATGAAAGCTGAAAAATGCAACAGCCGCTGAAAGTGAGGTAGGGAAGATTAGGGATTACGGCAATTAAGTATTATGCATGTGGGTGCATTAAAGCTGGATTATATGACAGGCCCACAAATCTCGGGCTTGGGTTTCAATACCCGCCAATCCAGAAATACCAATAAGGAATTTGGCCCCCCTTAAAGCTTCGAACACCATCAGGCCACAAGGAAAAGAAAAAGGCTTTGGTCGTCTTCTTGCTTCTAATAATCGGTTTGTACATAGAAAGAATAAGTGTAGGGGTTAGGCCTTGGCCTTCGGCCGGCCTCAAACCGACGACTAGCTCACAGAATAAAATGTCGCGTAAAATAATTGTATAACGAAACGTCACGATAATGAGACGTCACAAAAATAGTTAACTCATTGACTATAAATTATTTATATAAGTTTACACATAAATGCACACATTTATTACTCAGTCAATACACATCGCTTAGAAAACGTAATTTAGATTTAATTAATGTTAATGTTTAATCACCCGAAATTTCGGGGCGTTACAACTCAACTCCACTTGAAATAGACTTCGTCCCCGAAGTCATTGCTCGGAAGAACTCAAGGTGACCTACTCGATCAGAATGAATTCCGACTCTCGCAACTGCTCATACAAATTTTCCATCTCTGGCGGCGCAAGACGATTAGGCTAACATTCGGAACGCTCTCTAAGGATTCTCAGTTTATCATTGAAAATGGTGTCGATACACACACACACACACACACACACAACAAGTAATCAACTGCGGCACCCGAAGGTGTATTCTTGCTTTCACAACCGGACACGTTTCCTGCACCCAGCCGTTAACGTCGCGTTGAATCTTCGATTCAACTCCACTTGGAAATTTGCTACCGATTTATTGATGATGATAGATGATCTCAGCGTAGTAATAGGACATCCAAACCATTTTCACAACCACAGGGCTCTCTCTCGTGGCGTTAAGGATAAGGTTTATGGGGAATTACTCCCCACACGGTTCACTCAAATGATCATTAAACATTTTAGAACATGTAAAATCTCATTTTTTTTTTTTTTTTTTTTTTTTGGAAATTCTCTATCATAATAGCTCAAAAGGGTCCTCTATTCTATGGGACAATAGTTTGCTTAAGGAAAAACATTTTAGTGGTTTACACCGCTATCAACTAACACAGAAACTAGCAAATTATTCACAAGGAATGTACATATCACACAGGATTCACATATACTCAAGTATATAACTCAGAAATATGATCTGGAAATATGACTCATAAGTCTAACTCAGAAATGAACTCAAAACATATCTCAGGAGTATAACTCGGAAATCTATCTCAGAAATAAGCTCAAAAAATATAACTCAAGAGCAAACTCAGAAATATAACTCAGAAATATGCTCAGAAGCTATCTCAGAACTAAATTCATAAAGTAATAGTATTTTCTAGCAATAGTATTATATATAAATCACATTTTTACTCATTATTATGACTACTATCGTGTCCCATTTTACTAGCTTATAATACTAGGACTGATAAATTATCTCTCAATCCGCGTTATTGATTCTCAGAATAACTCTTCTTTAACTATTTATCGTTACCTCACTCTATTAGGTTTGCATATTACTCATTTTGAAAACCCTCTAATTAGCTCAAATTAACAATCTTGTCATTTAATTCTCTTTAATAAGTTCTCATTCTAGTACATTTAGTGGTTTCTCGATAATATTTTAATAGATGTTTTCTCATTCATCTAGTTTAATGATCCTTAATAGTCTGTTTCCATGATATTACACAATTTTAAATGTCTCTTGATTATTTTGACCATATATTTACTCATTAAATTCATGTTACCCACTATAAATTCCAATAAAATTTCATACTCTTATTTTAATGATCTCAAATTACTCAATTAATTAATTTACTATCTTCTCATCTTTCAGAAAATCTCGTTAATTCAATAAAATCTTATTGTTTAATTCACTTATTGTATTCCTCGTTTTCTCGCTTCACTAACTACTCTCGATTCAGTAATTTAAAAATAATAAAAATATTATTTGATAACTCTATATATATATATATTACTTAATTCAATAATTTCGTTTGATCATTCTCCCTTACGCAATTTAATAATTACTAACAATTAAAATTTCTCATTAATAAAAATTTTATAGTTATCAAAATTTTAAATAAACTTCTCGTTAATTTACCACTTTTCTTCTTTAACTCATTTTAATAATTTGTCCACTTAACTCGAGACTCAAAATTACTTAGTAATCAATCAAAAATAAAATTTCTCATTTAGCACGTTTTAATACTTAATTACCAACTGGAATTAACGACCTCATTTTAACTCATTTCCTCAAAATTTCACTATAGCGATTTACTCATATCCGACTCATTAAATTCCATTACTTTAATTTAATAATTTCTCATCATCTCATATATAAACACACTGGAATATGCTTACTTATCCCCTTATTTATATAATTATTATATTACTTGTTACTTCTCATTTGCACAATTTCATTCAACTCAATTAACTTGATTTATTAATTTTTTCCATTAATCCTGATTTATTAATTTGTTATAAACTCTATATTTACCTTGTAGAATAATTTTAATTATTCTCAAATACTCGATTCGGTAGATACTCTTATAAATTCTCTGATCAATTATATGCATCTAGATTTCACACTTTAAAATCCTTACACAGATCATGCTCATATTTTATAAATAATACTTAATGATAATTATTTCTTGGTAATTTCTCTTTTTACTCCTACTCAACTTCACTTGGAGAAAAACTCGTCCTCGAGTTTGGAACTGGCATTCTCTACCCAAATAAAACAAACAAGCATATAATCACTCGAGCAAGTAGGATATACTGATTTCACAATAACAAGCATTGGTCCATTGTTCTCCTCAAAATCTTCTCGTAACCAACCAAAAGTCATGTGTGTACACGGTAATAGGGGCCCTCTATTACTTTCGACACCTACTTTTGCTTGGTCACGAGTCAATCCCAAAGTTTACAACTTCTCACACATAAATCAACAGCAAATCACACTCAGAAGAAAGAAATTTTATTTTTTTGATACAATTATGCACTCAGCTTTGTGAACTCAAAATCATACAAACAATACTCAGAAATGCACTCAGCTTGAGGCACTCAGCCAAAATATTTTATTATGATCTTAACTCTTTAACTCGGAAACTAATATAACTCATAAGCTCTTTTAATTCATTTTTAAATAGATCATCACCGAATTCATGATGATAGTATCCCGTTAGAATAACTTGAATAATTCCTGTTTAATTCGACTCGACAATTCTCGATTAGTTAGTATAATAAACTTATGTAGTTTATTCAATATCTCTAGGTTGATTTAATAATTTCTCATTGAACTTATTATAAAAATAAAAAAATTTTAATGTTCACACTCACCTATTTGAATCCCATACTTTTAAAAGTTTTCTCATTTGATCTCATTTTAATAAATCTCAGTTTATTATTTTCTCAGCAAAAAGATTTTTCTCAATACATCGTGTCTCATCTCTTTATAAAAGCATTTTCCTTTTTTTAGTTGTCTAATGATTTCATAACACTCGAAATTCTCAGAAATTAAAAAAAAATTAAATTAAATTTGATAAATAAGTGAAAAGGTTCCACTAACAGAATCTCAAATGATAATTCAACATTTAAAAACATGTTAAATCCAACTGAAATTTTAAAATTAAAACTAAAACGACTCTCAAATAAATGCCAATTTTAGTTAAGATTTCTCGTCTAGCTCATATGTAAATAGTTTGAAATAATTATCGATTTAAAATAATATATATATTTTTTTATTTTTATAAAAATATTCTCGGTATTTTCGCTTTACTCGACTTGATAAACCATCATAAAAATATTCTTTAAGTTAGTTGATAATAAAAATATCTTTCATTTACTCGTTTCATAGTTTACTCGTCTCAATAACTCTTTCTATTAACTGGTTTTCCAAAACGAAAGATTTTAATATTTCCTCAATATGAAAAATTTATTACTTCACATTTCTTATTTACTAAAAACATGTTCTCATTAAATAATTTATGATATTTATATCATAATTTCATATCCATTTATTACCCCTTTTGATTAAAGTTTCTCAAAATTATAAAATATTACAGATTAATAAAGTTTTATGTAATTATAATTTTTTAGTGTGTATCTTGCATATGCACTCAGTACTACACCCGGAAAATATACCCAAAAAAGCGATTCACGTCGCGAAATACACTCAGGGTTATCCTCAGAATAATAAAATTTCATACGGGTTATATAAATATATAATTGTAACTCTTAGCGTCCACGACGCTAAATACACAGAGAATATTATCGCCAAAACTCTTTTATAAATTCTCTCTTGCATCATACTATTCACAAAATCTCATAAATAAAAATGAATAAAACTCTTAAATATTACCGGCAACAGGAAAGCGAGAGGTTGACGTGACATGCTGTATGCTTGATGTGGAAACTTAGTTAGAAAATATTTTACTCCATTTTCATTTCAAAACTCGAGACTCAAACTTGAGTTTGAATTCACCCCTTGTGAATCCAAATCCCTCTAGTCAGAGCTCTGATACCAACTTGTAACACCCAAAATTTCACGAAAAATTTAAAAGTTTTTTAGTACAAGATTTTAATAAAAATGGTCCCAATAATTGTAGTAAATAAATCCCAATAATAAAGTTGTCATTTAAAAATGTATTTAATACGGAAGAAGTTTAATAATATAAAATGTTTTAAGATAGTAAATGTTGTCCACATCAGCTCTGGGAAGATACAGCGGTCAACCGTCCACCTTCTCTTTTCCTTTGCTAGTACCTGAAACAATGGGGGAAAATATGGGTCAGCTGGGAAGCTGAGTGAATATTCACAAAATGTAAACAATCATAACATACAACACATGAGGGCACATCAGTGTACTCCTACTCAGATTCTACTCAATTATTACTCAAATTTATTTCTCAGATTTTATTACTCAGATTTTATTACTCAGATTTTAATTTATATAGCGCGCTTGTGTGATTCGGGTCGATCGCCCCTGCTCACACCTCAGATAGGCGTAAGCCAAAACTCAGACGGGAGGTGATCCCAAAACTCAGACGGGAGGTGATCCCAAATAGGCATAAAGTCAAAACTCAGATGTGTGTTATTATGTTATTATCTCTTTAACATAATTATCTCGGATAACTCAGATAGCTCAGATCACATATAACTCAGATAACAGATCAAACTCAGATAGCAATTATAGTGCAAGTAATGAAACATATAAGTCATGTATGTATAACGTTATCACTGAATACACGGTGAGAATACTCACCTGTAATACGTAAGCTCCAAAGGGTCCTCGGCACTCTAAGGCGCTGCTCGGTTACTCCTAGACGATCCTAAAACATAAAATAAAACCCCGAATTAAAATCCAACCCAAGGGCTTATTTTAGAAAGGCTGGCAGCACCCGTCAGTCTCACGGAAACTGCCACAACTCCCAAACGGCTCATTAGATTGTTCCCATCTTTTTACCACAGAAACTAGACAACCAGAACTACAATTCACGGTGAGACGGTTACTGGCCAAAACTGATTCTAAGGGCCTCAAAATTGTCCTTCAATACAGACGAGCCGCACTGGCCAATCTCCTAACAGCAGCATATTAAAACAGTTATAACTTTTAAACCGTAAGTCGGATTGACAAGAGGATTGCGGTATTGGAAAGCTAACTCAGGAAATAGGGTCCCAACGCGGGCCAAAAGTTAAAAAACGCATTTTTACCCAGTTAAAACCTGTCCCGAATAATATGGCAGAATCTGCAAGAAAAGTTGTGTTGATTTAAAAAACCATTTTAACAAACCCGACAATCCAACCATGCCGGGACATCCCGAGGCTCGGCCTCGGCTCTCCGATTAACAACCTTACACCTGCTTAACAACGATTAACAACTTGAAGGGAATTTAGGACAATCTAGCTACCCGGACGACAAAACAACTAATTAAAACGAGACACCAACCACAACTCGACTAAACCGATTTAAGAACCTGAACCAAACAAATAATTGAACCCTCCCAACAGATTAACAAGCAGCCCCAATTGGGCTTGGTTTCAATTCAGTCATTGTCTACAAGCCACGATAAAATTAGCAATCGAATCCAAAACAGAAACAATCAAGCGGGAAAAGAAAAGAAGGAAGAAATTCTACCGACACAGTTACGGCTCGATCAAACAGTCTCAGCCCCGCTAAATCCCGTGCTCGGCCACATCCACACTTCACGAATTCTTCTATTCGAACCCACACAACCCGTAGCCCAAGAATACTTAGAATCAGATTAAGGGGACAATGATTTAATGAGAAATCAACTGAAACAAATCCTTACCAATAACGAACAACACTCTTGACCACGAACTCGGTTTGGTCTAGGGCTGATGTAGACCTACAAATTCTTTGCTAGAATCCGCAAACTGCAATACGACCACCACAACAACACTTGCTTCCGGTTTTCTTCACTGGTAGCCGACGATCACCATGGTGGAGAAAGAAAGTGTCGGATGAATGTGATGGTAGGGTTGAACGAATGAAAGCTGAAAAATGCAACAGCCGATGAAAGTGAGGTAGGGAAGATTAGGGATCACGGCAATTAAGTATTATGCATGTGGGTGCATTAAAGCTGGATTATATGACAGGCCCACAAATCTCGGGCTTGGGTTTCAATACCCGACAATCCAGAAATACCAATAAGGGAATTTGGCCCCCCTTAAAGCTTCGAACACCATCAGGCCACAAGGAAAAGAAAAAGGCTTTGGTCGTCTTCTTGCTTCTAATAATCGGTTTGTACATAGAAAGAATAAGTGTAGGGTTTAGGCCTTGGCCTTCGGCCGGCCTCAAACCGACGAGTAGCTCACAGAATAAAATGTCGCGTAAAATAACTTGTATAACGAAACGTCACGATAATGAGACGTCACAAAAATAGTTAACTCACTGACTATAAATTATTTATATAAGTTTACACATAAATGCACACATTTATTACTCAGTCAATACACATCGCTTAGAAAACGTAATTTAGATTTAATTAATGTTAATGTTTAATCACCCGTAATTTCGGGGCGTTACAAATATAAATACATCTTGTTAATTTTAACCGATAAAATTATCACTTCCTTTTTATCCTTAATTAAATTTAATTAATTAAACCCTTATCTTGTTTTTGATCAATTAAAACTAGGTTTCAATTTTCTTGATCAATAACATATTTTAGTTAAAAGATTAATCCTAATCAATCCTATTTAAACAATAATCTTTGTTTAAATTTTAGGATAGATTATAATTTTAATAGATTTTTTAAACTTTTTAATTTAAACCTTATTAGATAAAGACTTTATCTAGATTTCTAGGTTCAAAGATAGTTTCAACAAATCTACTAAAACAATAATTAAACCTATTAAACATGAACTTGTTTAATTATCTAGGTTCTATATTATTATTTTAATTAATCCTCTTAACCAATTAAACTAAAATAGTTTAATGTTCTTGGTCATAGGGTTCTTTAGGGTTTCGAAATTCTTAAGCCTAAGAAACTTTTTTACCAATTAAACTAAACTAGTTTAACATACTTGGTGTCCAAGTTTCCTCCTAGATTTCGAAATCTAAAGGTAATAGCAAAGAATCCTTTTGACCAATTAAACAAATCTAGTTTAACATACTTGGTCCTAGGGTTATTTGTTGATCTCGAAGTTTCTAGGGTTAGAATCCTTTTGACCAATTAAACTAAACTAGTTTAATATTCTTGGTCCCAGGCTTCTTACCCTTGTTCGAAATTTACAAGGAAGAAAAAAAATTTGGAACAAAAAAAACTTTAAAAACTAAATTAACAAACTTTGTTATTCTTGTTTAGATTTCTAAACCAACGCTTTGATACCACTGAAGGGTTTCATTGTAACTGATCAACCACTTGGGTCAACCTCCTAGACATTTGGTTCGAACCATACTGATAAGAACATTGTTCTTGTCGGTAAAACCAACTAACTAGTTTAATCCCTAAAGTGGAACTGAGATCAAACTTAATCCTTAAACCCTAAAGGACTGGGGATGTTGGTAATCTAGACTAGATTAACAAGAAAGAAACCTTGTACGAAAAACTCAAACACACACACACACTTGTGTGTATTCGACGGCCACCAAGGACCCTAGGGTTCTTGGTGTCGAATTCGAACAAGAGGGGGGAGGGAAAAAGGGTTTTCCAAATCATACCTCAATCTTGCTTAAGTAAGTCCACTAATGATGAACACGACGAGTGATCCTCTAGTTGATCCTTGTAATGATCTTGATCTTCAAAGAATTGAAGAACACGATGAACGAACGAAGAACAATTGAAGAACACAAGCCTTGTGTTTGTTAGGTCACAACACCCCTGGTTTGTTAGTTAATTGATTAGATTGATTATACAAGAGACAATTAAAGTGTAAAACACAGTATTAGAGTCGGTGTACAAATCCACTAAGTGTGGTATGCTGCGGAAAAGCAATACCACTGATCAATTACAAGATATGAAAGTGTAGAGTGAATTGGTGAGTACTCCTTTGCAAGATGATCTCTATTTATAATGTTATAGAGATCTTACATAATGAGCAAAGGAGTAACCGAAGGACTAAGCAAGGAAAATGACTAAGATCAAGGGATTTGATCTTAGTCCGTTACTATACTGAGTATCACTCAGTCCTTCTACTCAGTCCTTGTACTCAGTATCACTATCTGATACTGAGTGCTGATACTGAGTTCCAATACTGATCACTCAGTATCAGACCTAAACTTAGCTATATTATTCTACATATAAATCAAAGCTAGTCTAGGTTGTTTTGTTATCTTAAGATCTAAAGGGGCAAGGCTTTTTGCCTTAACAATCTCCCCCTATCTAATGATAACAAAACAATTACAAAGAGATAAACAAAAATTACAACAGCATAGGTAACAATATCTTCTTCTTCATTTGCTGTTGATGGCTTCATTCTCATAGAAGACTTCTTGTTTGATGTGGACAAACTCTTCTCTGCTTTTGAGTTCATCCCTTCTGCTATTCAGTACTGCAACAATCTTCTTTCTGAACTTAGAGTCTTCTTTCTTGGTGATCATCCATTTCAGTCCAACAAGGTGACTGATTTGAGCTCTTGGAAGATCTTCATCAGAAATGAAGCATTCTCTATCCTCTGAGTCAGTATACATATATCCAGAAGTTGGATATATGACACTCTTTTGATCCTGAAAGACAAGATTAGGAGGAAGAGGATACTTTCTAAGATACTTGTATGTATGAAGGCACTCTGGTCTGTTGTTTGAGTAAGCCTCAGTCATCACACTGAGTGTTCTGTACTCTATTTCATGAAGTAAGTCCTTCTCATAACATACTGCAGCTACTGCACAGATCTCATCCAAGACTATTTGATCATAGGTTGATTTCTTTGGAAGCTCTTTGATCAGTCTTGTGATCTTCACCCAGTCTTGAAGACCAATTCTTTGAATATCATGAATAAATATCTTCATGGGGGGACTGGTTAAGCCAGTACAAGTGATAGTAATTCTTCCTTCTTTGAGCTTCACTTTTACTTTATTGACATCCAGATTTAACCAATGTATCCCCCTTACATTTTGAAATGTTTTGGTCCTCAAGAACTCCTTTCTTTGTTCCTTATACTGAGTCCTAGCAGCAACCATATTCCAATAATGTTGAATATCGTCTGGACCCTTTCTTGAGATTCTATGTGAAGGACCAGGAGTATCAGTATCTGGGTCAGATTCTGGTTCAGTTTTGACTCCCAACTCTTGCTCATATAAAAATCTTTCTTGTTCTGCCTAGAGTTGTTGAGGAGTCAGTCTTGGAGCCTGCTCGGTATCACTGTCCCTTGTAAGAACATGTCTTCTTTGTCTTGTTACCAGAGGAGCAGATTCCTCACTTGATTCAGAAGAAGTGAGAACAGCATTGATAGGTCTTCTTGATAAGGAACTCCTTCTTCTAATTACCAGATTTTCTGGTTCTTCATCATCCGAGGATGATGATGAAGAACTTTCTTGTTCTACCAGATTTAGTGCATAGTTTACTAAATCTGGTTCTTCATCTTCATCATCAGCAATAGGCCAGATGAAAGGCCTATAGACCACAATTTGTAAATTATTCTCTTCAAGAGCAGGTGGCTCAGAATAAGTTTGCTGTGGTTGGTCAGTATGAGTCTCCCCCTGAGCAGATGGCTCAAGTGGATCTTGAACTTGTAATGCTGACCTTGTTCTTTGTCTTCTTCTCTCATACTGAATGCGAAATGGCTCAGTATGAGGGCTTTGCTGATGTTGTTGTTGTGGAGGTTGATCTTCATTCAATCTTCTTCTTTTCTCCCCCTGAGCAGAAGGCTCAGTTTGATCAACCTCAGTATCTCTTTGTCTCTTCTCCCCCCTTTTGTTATCATTTGATGAGGAGGGAAGAGGATCAGTATCACCACCCATGTCCCCTTCAGGTTGTTCAAGAGAAGGAGAGGGCATGGGCTCAGTTGCAGCATCAGTATCACCAGCACCTCCTTCTCCTTCTTCATTGTGGTCACCATGTGAACCTGGTGGAGTTTGTGGAGTCTGCTGTGGTTGTTGAAGGAGTGATACTGACTGTTTTATTAAGTCAATATCACCACTCATCTTGTCCATTCTGGCTAGTATTACATTTTGAGTTTGTTGGATGGCCAGAATGTGCTGCATGATTGCTTGCAGAGTCACTTGGTCTGCTGCAGACTGAGATGCCTGAATGCCCTGCACAGATGGTGCTAAAGAAACAAAAAATATAAAACTGGTTAGAAAGAAAGGTTTATCAAATAGAATTGTGGTGTTGTTTAATTCTACAATCATATAAACAGAGTTTGTGAAGTCTGTATTTCATCTGGTATAGGATGAAATATTGTGGACTTGTGCATAGCATGTGTAAGAAGATTTTAGTAAAGGTGAGTGTGAAAATTTAAGTAGCTCAGTATAGGATAAGTCACATTTACTAAAAGGTTTGGGTGTGGGAATTCGAAGTCTGGGATGTGCTTCTTGTTATTTTCAATGTTTATCACTCGGTATGAGAGTGATAACAGAAATGTGGCTAAACCCCATGGGATATTTTTGGATTTTGTGGCTTAAGGGTTTGAGATCATTTCTTGAATGATGCTACCCAACTCAAAAATAAGTTGGACACTATTCAAGCAGCACCAGTGGGTGTCAGTATGACATCAACCACCATTGTCTCTTTAAATGTGGAGACAACTGTAGACTGACAATGATCAATGTAGTGTGCTCAGTATATGAATTTTGCATAGCAGCAGTGGGCTAGCTATGTTGGCCATAAAGGGATATATATTTGAAAGATCGTTTGAGACTTTGGTCAGTATTGAGTTGGTACTGGCCAATACTTAGTCTCTATTTGGGAATGAAATATATATATATAAGTTTAAGGGCTTTTTAGAAATTCATACCTGAGACTCTGTCAGATTCTCTTCTAGCATCTGCAGAGGTCGGTGCAGGATCATGTGTTTGTTGATGTGCAGCACCAACATCTTCAATACCGACCTCTATGTTATGCTGAGCACCTTCCATTGTAGTTTGTGCATATTGAATCTACACATCAAGAGGAACATGAGGTTCCTCAATTGGTTGAGCAGATGGAGGTAGTTCTGGACTTGGAAGGTCAGCGGTGGCTGCAACTAGGCTTTGAGCTTGAAGAGAGGCAGTTAATGATGGAACATTTGCAGGCTGCACCTCCTCAGATGATAAGTTTCCCATAATGATAGGAGAGAGATTCCTTCTTCGTCTATGAAGAACCAATGGTGTGTCTTCTGAGGACTCAGTTTCAAGATCGGTTTCAATATGAGGAGCAGCAAGATCTTGTGCAGGTGGAGAGATAGTTGGTTCTTGAACTTGTGGGACATCCTGCATCTCAATATCTTGACCAGCCTGGGCTCCATTGCCACTACTATCATCATTATCATCATCACCATCATTGTCTGACTCAGTATCAGACATATCTTCTTCATCATTTATATGTTCTTGAACAATGGCCCACATAGGAGGACTTAGAAGAGGCTCTCCTTCTCTTGGCCTATAAAAGAAAATCTTCTCACTAAGCGGTGGAAGATCAACTCTTGGACTATGAAAATCATCATAAATGTGTGTGGGCATTGAGTGTTGAAAGATGAGTGATAGAAATCTGCAGAAAGGGACATTGCATTCCCTTGTGTTTGCTCGGACCAGAGTAGCTAATTCGTTGAAAATTAGGCGAGCAAAATCAATATTTCTTCCATAGTACAGAGCATGTACTATTTGCATCCCAAATTCGTTTATTTGGTCCAAAGCTCCCGTCTTGTGGGTCATACATCGAATTATTGTTGTGATGAGAATACCCCACATAGGACCAAATTCATTTCTTTTGATTGTGCCCGTTGTTCCTCTTCGACCCAGAAATGGCAGTACAGAGCGTGCCTCTGATCTATCAACAAATGGGTCATACTGAGCTTGGGCGGGAAGTCTCAGTGCTTCACGAATGATTGCAGTAGAAACAAAAGCTCTTCTTTGATCCCTAATTACCCATCCAGCAATCATATCTGGAGAATCGAGTGTGGCAGAGTACCAAAACTCGCATAACATTTCTGGGTAAATTGCTCGAGGAGATAATGTCAGTGCACGAGCAATTGGGCAATGCTTCATAAAAGTCACGATGTTCGTGAATTCTTGGCATACCCAGGCTTGAGGAATATTGAAATTTGCTGTGATGTTGTTCCTCGCAAACCTGGGTACTTCATTATTTCAGAATTGGATTTTCGATTCAACGTTTGGAGCAACAAAAGTGTAATTCGCCATCTAATTGCCCTAGTAAATACATAAACCTTTTTCCACATTATCTCGAATAAAGTGGTGTCTGATATCAATGTGCTTGGTTTTGGAGTGATAGACTGGGTTCTCTGTGATAGCAATAGCACTCTTGTTATCACAATGAATAGGAGTCTTATGAAAGTTGAACCCATAGTCTAAGAGTTGATACTGCATCCATAATAATTGAGCACAACAACTTCCTGCAGCAACATATTCTGCTTCTGCTGTGGAAGTTGCTACCGAATTTTGTTTCTTGGATGACCAGCCAACTAGTCTTCCACCTAGGAATTGACATCCTCCACTTGTGCTCTTTCTGTCCAATTGACAACCTGCAAAATCTGCATCTGTGTACCCTTCAAGGTCAAAGTTTGAGTCTTTGGGATACCAAAGACCCAGGTTAGGAGTACCTGTAAGATATCTAAAGATGCGCTTAACTGCTTTCAAGTGTGATTCTTTAGGATCAGCCTGATACCGAGCACACAAACATGTGGCAAACATGATATCAGGCCTACTAGCAGTTAAGTAAAGTAAGGAACCAATCATACCTCGGTATGTGGATTGACATACTGGTTTATCAGTTTCATCCTTACTTATCTTATCCTGAGTACCCATAGGAGTGTGCATGGAAGATAAATTTTCAAATTTGTATTTCTTTAACATGTCATGCACATACTTACTTTGATTTATAAAAGTGCCATCAGGCTTTTGTTCAACTTGTAAACCAAGAAAGTAAGTAAGTTCTCCCATCATACTCATCTGATACTGAGTTGACATTATCTTAGCAAACCAGTCACACATTGACTTGTCAGTGGAACCAAAGATAATATCATCTACATATATCTGAATGAGTAAGATGTCAGAACCTTTCCTTTTTGAAAATAATGTTTTATCAATTTTACCTCTTGTAAACTTATTTTCAATAAGATACTCAGACAAGGTGTCATACCAGGCTCTTGGAGCTTGTTTGAGCCCATATAGAGCTTTATCAAGCTTGAAAACATAATGAGGAAATTTGGGATCAACAAAACCTGGAGGTTGTTTAACATAAACTTCTTCTTGTAGTTTTCCATTTAGAAAAGCACTTTTGACATCCATCTGATAAACTTTGAAATTCTTAAAGGCTGCATATGCAAGATACAACCTAATAGCTTCAATTTTGCAACTGGTGCAAAAGTTTCATCATAGTCAATGCCTTCTTCTTGCCTGTAACCTTGAGCAACTAACCTTGCTTTGTTTCTGATGACAACACCATCCTTGTCCATCTTGTTTCTGAACACCCACTTAGTACCAATAATAGTTTTGCCAGAAGGAGGTGGTACTAGGTTCCAAACTTTGTTTCTTTCAAACTCTGTGAGCTCTTCTTGCATAGCCTCTACCCAATCTTCATCTAATAAAGCTTCATCAGCTTTCTTTGGTTCAATGGTAGATAGAAAACTTGAGAAAAAACAAAAGTTTGCAGTTGCTTGGGTTGGAAATTCTAATTTTCTTCTTGTTTGGACACCTTCTTCAATAGGACCAATAATGTTTGAGTGTGGATGGTCTCTGTGTTCCCTTAAATTGTTTCCTAAGGGAGCATTTGAAATAGGATCAACAATATCTTGTTGATTTGGTGTGATGTCTGTCTGATACTGAGTGGAATTCTGATCAGTATTAGACAGTGCAGGTTGCTGTTCATCTTCATTTTGCAGAGTTGATGTGGATTCTTGTGAAGTGTTGGATGTTTCACCTTCTTCATAAATAGAGTGGTTCAGATTATTAGTTGGAAACTCAGTATGGAGGTCCTCTGATATGGGAACCTCAGTATTAGTCTCATTTGAATGATACTGAGTTTGAACTTGATCAGTTTCATTAAACTTATTAGGAATAAAGTGTGGATGAAACTTAGGCTGTTCAGCAATGGAGTGTTCTGGATTGCATAGAATATCTATGCCACTTATGTCTTCACTTGCTGAGGTAGAATGCTCATTCTGATCTTCATCGAATGTGACATGAATGGATTCTACAATCATCTTGGTTGAGATGATATACACTCTGAAAGCTTTAGAGTGTGGAGAGTAGCCCATGAACACACCTTCATTTGCTTTGGGAGCAAATTTATTGAGATTTTGTTTTGTACTGAGTACAAAACATTTACTCCCAAAGATGTGGAAATATTCCACATTAGGAATCTTGCCATTGTATAACTCATATGGAGTCTTCAGATGTCTTTGGACTATAGTGGCTCTATTCTGAGTGAAGTTTGCACAGTTTACAGCTTCAGCCCAGAAACTCAGTGCCAGTCCAGCATGGCATAATAAAGTTCTTGCAGCTTCAATCAGTGTTCTGTTCTTTCTTTCTACAACACCATTTTGTTGTGGTGTGTAGGCTGCAGAGAAGTTTTGAATGATTCCTTTTTCTTCACAGAAATCTGCTAATACTGAGTTCTTAAACTCAGTACCATGGTCACTTCTAAGTTGCTTGACCTTGTTGCCTTTTTGAAGTTCTCTCTTTTAATAAAGGCAATGATTTCGGTTGTTGCATCTGACGTAGTCTTGAGGAAGATGACCCAAGTATATCTTGAAAATTCATCAACTAAGACTAGAGTATAGATCTTTTTGGCCAAAGATGGTGTGCTTATGGGGCTAAAAAGATCCATATGTATCATAGTAAGAGGTTCATTGATGGAATGATTGACTTTAGATTTGAATGAACTCTTCTTCTGCTTGCCCATTTCACATGCTGAGCATAACTTATCTTTTGAATAAGTAATTGTGGGCAATCCTCTCACCAGTTTCTTCATACTGAGCTCGTTGATATTTCTAAAATTGATGTGAGAGAGTTTCTTGTGCCATAGCCAATGTAATTCTGGCTTGACTTTAGAAAGCAGGCATACTCGAATAGTTGGGTCTATTTCAGATAGGTTGACCACATATACGTCTTTTTCTCTTCTAGCAATGAGTACAGGCTGCCCTTTATCATTGTAGATGATTCCTGCAACCTTTCTGAATCGAGCTTCATTGTCATCATCACACATCTGGCTGATACTGAGCAGATTGTGTTTTAGACCCTCTACATAGGCAACTCTTTTAAAAGTTATGTTGTCTGCCTTGATCACACCATAACCTCTTGTCTTTCCCACCGAGTCATCTTCAAACTTGACAGAAGGACCCTTCTCTGGAGTATAATTGAGAAAGGTATTCCATACTGCCTGTCATGTGTCTTGAGCAGCCACTATCTAAGTACCACTTTCTGTCACCCTGCACAAGACACAAAATAAGAGTTAGTTCTTTTTAGGAACCCATTTTTGAATGGGACCTTTGGTGGGATAAACACAATTTGACTTGATCTCTTTATGTGGAGAGGTCGGTATCACTTCAGGGGTAACTTTAGAAGTTTTCTTTGGTGATACTGACTTAGTTTCTCTCCTTTTCTTTGGTACTGAGTACCTAGGACTTGAGAGATCAGTCCAGCATTCATCTCCCTTATGACCAGTATGATGACATCTATAACATTTTCTAGGTCTATTTCTAAACATATTTTCATATGGTATTTTAGAAAAATGTTTCACTTTTGGTAGGTCAGTATGAACGAGTTTTGCAAATTGTTTACTTAAAGATTTGACCTGATCACCAAGTGTTTTTAAAATGTTAATTTTGTTATTTCTAAAAGATGTATTAACATTGTTTTTAACTGGTTTAGGAGATGGAGGATCTGGTTGCTTATTTTTATTTGGCAGAGAAGTCTTTCTAATATTATTAGTGGTAGACTTCTTGTCTTTGCCAACCAAAGACCTAGTTGAAGTTGTCTTTTGTTTATCATGTTTTGAAGGAACAACTTTAACAGGTTCTTTAGATGTCTCAGTATATAATGTTTCTGTTCCTGCAACTTCTGTATTTGATGCAACATGTGAGATAGAAGTTGTCTTATTATCATTATATAATTCAAAAGTTGTTGTATTAAATAATAATTCAAAAGGTGGAACAGCAGAAGTGTCATACTGAACTATTGGTAGCTCGGTATCAGAAATTTCTGTTATTTGAAATTCAATACTGAGTTCTTGTAGCTCAGTATAGCACTTTGAGCAGATGGAAGGACCAATAGGTTTTTCTAAAATCTCATTTTCTTAATCATCTGACTCAGTTTGACATCCAACTTCACATAAAGTTTTAGCTTTTACAAAATTAATAGGGTTCATAGTAGAAAACTCTTCAAATAAATCAGCAAAATTGTTCCTGTTTTTAAATTGAGGATCAACACCAAGGGCAGCCCTCACATTTTCTGGAAATTGTTCATTTAAACATTTATTTAATTTTATTGAAGCATTACCCCAAGATTTACACTGTTTTTCAAATTTCTCTTTTTCAAGTTTGTGTAAATGAGCTTTATCAGCTAATCTTTGGTTAATGTCTTTTAAATCTGAAAAGTTTAGTTCTAAATCTTTATATTTTGCTAATTTATCCAAGTTTTCATTATTTACCCTTTCAAGTTCTTTAATTGTTAATTTTAAAGCTTTTTCTTTTTGTACAGAAGTTTTAAGATCAACAAGCATATACTCAAAAATCTTGGTTTTTTCATTCACTGAATAAGTTTGAAAGGAACTTACCTTGTACAACTGAGTGGAATCCCAATCAGTATGAACACTCATCCTCTCAGCCTCTTTGATATCCTTTTCAAAGGAACTCTTCAAATCATCTTCAGTGAAAGCCATAAAGGCTTTATTCTCAATCTCTTCTTCATCATCACTTAACTCTTCATCCATCCAGGCTTCTGAGTAAAGTGCTTGATGAGGTGCTCCATTTCCTTCTGCCCTCTTTCCCTTGCTCCAATTCTTTAGCTTGACATATTTGTCTCTATATCTTTTTGCTCGGTATGCAATCTTGTCATTTTGGTCAGTCTCAGAAGACTTGGTATGACAATTTGCAGCAATATGTCCAGGCTTTCCACACCTATAGCACAGACCTGATCTTGGGTCAGTATTAGAAGAGCTAACACCAAGCCTCTTCTTCTTCAACTGATCCAGCTTCATAGACATGAGAGCCATTTGAGTTTCAAGCTCTTCTGCCTCAGCATCAGCAAGATCAACTTCTGGTTCATCTGGCTCAGTCACAGTATAAGCCTGTTGCACAACTAGAGCCATACCAGTGGAAGACTTGTCAGTTTTCTTCCAGTTGATCAGTCTTGCAGCATTATTCTCCTCATGATTCAGCATTAGACCATACAAAGTTTGAAGAGTGTATGACTCAATGTTGTTAGCAGCATTGACAGAGTTTGTCATGTCAAGAAATTGTTGAGGAAGACTATCCAGGAACTTTTGAACAAGCTCTCCTTCCTCTTTCACAATGCCTACACTGATTAAATCATGGATAACGGTATTGAACCTGTTATAGAGAGTGGTGATGTCTTCATTTGGAGTTGAAAAGAAATTTTCATATTTCCTTCTCATGTTGTTTTTTCTTTGCAACTTCACCTTTGCTGTACCTTCATAGGTGACTGATAGGCTATCCCACATAGCCTTTGCTGTTGGCAATTTCATAATTGCATTAAGTATCTCTTTGGTAACAGTATTATCAATCACCCCTTTAGCTCTGGAGTCTAAAGCATACAACTGACGGTCAGTATCAGTCCAGTTGTGCTTTAGTTTAGGTACAGATCTTATGCCCTCAGGAGCATCATCAGTAGCAGCAACAGGTTCCACAGTTTGTGGAATGATGGGACCATCATTTAGCACAGTGAGCATCTCATGGTGAATAGATTCAAGATACCACTGAGCTTTGAGCTTCCATTGATGGAAGTCTTTTCCATCAAAGATGGGTACTCCCTTTCCAGACATAATTGGTGCAACAATTGTACACATTTTGGATTTTTGAGTGTTGGAGGGATAGATGTAGGAAATGGCTGCCAGGGTTATAGATCGACTAAATAAGAGATTATTTAGCCTGCTCTGATACCAGTTGTTAGGTCACAACACCCCTGGTTTGTTAGTTAATTGATTAGATTGATTATACAAGAGACAATTAAAGTGTAAAACACAGTATTAGAGTCGGTGTACAAATCCACTAAGTGTGGTATGCTGCGGAAAAGCAATACCACTGATCAATTACAAGATATGAAAGTGTAGAGTGAATTGGTGAGTACTCCTTTGCAAGATGATCTCTATTTATAATGTTATAGAGATCTTACATAATGAGCAAAGGAGTAACCGAAGGACTAAGCAAGGAAAATGACTAAGATCAAGGGATTTGATCTTAGTCCGTTACTATACTGAGTATCACTCAGTCCTTCTACTCAGTCCTTGTACTCAGTATCACTATCTGATACTGAGTGCTGATACTAAGTTCCAATACTGATCACTCAGTATCAGACCTAAACTTAGCTATATTATTCTACATATAAATCAAAGCTAGTCTAGGTTGTTTTGTTATCTTAAGATCTAAAGGGGCAAGGCTTTTTGCCTTAACAGTGTTCTTCCCTGTACTTGGCCAAAACTTCAAGGGACGGAGGAATATTTTCGTGTGGGACAAGGGAAAGCATTAAGAGAATAACCCTAGACATAAGCCTTCTATTTATAATAGAATATCTTACATTTAGGTCCTTCTAGTTTAATTAAGATCAATTTCTTAATTAAACTTCTCATTTTACTCTTCCAACCCTCATAGTTTATCTAGTTATTATTGTTACACTTAATTATTAAATATCTAATTAATTATTCAATACACTTTAATTACTTTAAATCATATTATGGATAATTTATAATTAACACATTGTATATTTACTCAACTAGTAAATGTACAAATACTTGTATTAATTAGTTAGATAAACTAATCTAGTAATAAGTTGAACTTAACTTAATACTTAATACTTAACTGATTCATAAATGACTATTATGAATCATTCCTCTTCCAAGTATCATTACATATCTTACTCATATTACTTTCACACACCGGTGTGACCCTTAAGTGTTTCGTAGGCATGGATGTATCACCATAGGTTGACTAACTTTGCACATAATTCCAACAAAACTATGGCTAAAGTGTCAGCTGGTGATACTTCATCAATAGGGTCAGCAGGATGATCCTTTGGAGACATATCAGTAGTATAGGTGTTGGTAGATTTAACAAAATACCCAAACACCAACTCTTCAACTGGCACAGAAGTATCAGTTGATGAGTAGTATGGATCATCCATAAAACTGTCAGGTACAGCGGCTGCAGTGAGGAAATCTCAACCGAGTACAACTTGTACTTGACTAGGAATCTGTGAATTAACAATGTCACTCACACGTTTGGATGAACAATTCCATGATTCACAAATCTTTTTGATAGCTTCAAGTTCTTTAACCTTTTCACTAAATCATGTTGAAGAACCGAGTTTATAAATTTTGTTACAGCAAGTTCTTCTTTTAAAGAATTGTAATCAACCAGACTTTCTTTTAGAAATACGTTTTCTCTTAAAACAGAATTATGTTTATCCAAATATTCACCTTTCAGATGATCAGTAATATGTAAGTCGCATATTATGGAATCAACAACTTCCTTGGCTTCTTTAGCCTCAACAGAAGTGAGAGAGGTTACCTTTTTATGAACTATATTGACCCATTGGTAGAAATTAGCATCCTCAGCTGTAATGCTTTCATCAGCACGAGCCATCAAGCACATTGTGGCCATTGGTTCGTCATCATCCTCAGCAGAGCTATCATCAGAATCATCCTAATCATGAGTCTCAGCGACTAGTCCCCTGTCATCAACCTTGCCTTCAAGAGCTTTCTTTTATTCAAGAATCTTCTTTGTGAAAGCTTGAAGCTTCTTGTATTATTCTTCAATTGACTCACCATCTGAAGATGATGAACTAGCTTTCTTTTTCTTGCAGTCGTTAGTATAGTGTCCCTTTTTGTTGAAGTTGTAACATGTTATCTCTGATATATCAGGTGTACTTCCAGAGGGTTTGGAGGGTACAATTGATGAGATAGGCCTTCTACTTGAACCTCTAGCAGAAGAACTAGACTTTCCTTTGAAAAACTTTCTATTTTTAACAAGAAGAGCAAGTTCGATTCTAAGAGCTTCATAGTCTTCATCTTCATCAATCTCTTCAGTACTTACCTTAGTCACTGTGAATAAATCAATGGCTGAAGTTTCATTTGCTTCATCATCTGAAGGAGGATATTCAATCTTGCTTGGTTTGGTTAGGGAGACAAGAGCAGCTGAAGATCCTGAGGTTGTGGCTTTTGAGTCCTTTGGTGGTTGAAACTTGTTGAGTACAGTTCTCTCATGGCTGAGAAGCATGCCATAGAGAGAAGAAAGAGTATAATCTTTAAGGCTTGCTGACGTACTCATACAAGTAATGATGGTAGCCCATTCAGAGGGAAGAGCTACCATGAACTTGCACATCTTAGACATATCATACTTCTCCACACCATGAGACATTAGCTCGTTTAACAGGATGTTATAACGATTAAACGTCTAAGCTATATTCTCACTGGGCTTGGATTTAAACAGCTCGTAGTCATGAATGAGCATGTTTTTGTTGTGTTCACGAACAATAGATGTGCCTTCTACCTCAGCCAGTCGTTCCCACATTTCTTTAATATAGTCACAAAAATGGATGTTGTGATACAGTTCATCACCAACTGCTTGAAAAAGCATATCCCTTCCTTTATTCTCAAGATGGACAAGATGTTTGTCAGCGTCTGACCATTGAGCTTGTGGCTTGACAACGTAGTGTTCAGCTACTTCAGCAGTGTCATGAATAAAGGTTTGAGGGATGTATTTACCTATGGTTATATTATCCTGAAGTCTTGGTGTTATAGGTAATAATGTGAGACAACATACGAGATTTCCACATGGGATAGTTGGTTTGAGTTAATTTGAGAGGTTTTCCAGATGATGGAAGCATTGAGATTGTTTCGGCCATAACAGATGCTTAAAGTTGATGGAAAACAACTTTAACACCTGCTCTGATACCTGTTGATGGATCCCAACAACACTGACGTGTTACGTTATGACTAAGTAAAGATGAATAAGTAAAGAACACACAATCTTTTTCAATGATTAAGAGTTTATTGAAACAGCTTAATACAGTACAAAGTTGCGGAAGATAGAGAGTATAGGCTCACTAAAACTTTATACTTGAAGTGTCACTTTTGACTGCTCATAACTAAGATTCTATGCTAAGGAAAGTTCAGTTGATAACAGACAGCTGTATTTATTGTTTGAGTAATAACTATGAAGGAGTTAATATCAAACAATAACAAACTCTCAGAGAATATTCTTGTACTATGAATGCTAAAAGGTGTGTGTAAATGCAAGCGTTTACGTCTCTATTTATAGCCCAAGAACCATGTTTCCTTCCTCACAAGTTCATCCACGTGTTGACAATTCATTCATTGATGTCGACGTGTCCACGGAAACATTAAATTCTTTACCATGGGTTAAAATCCCGAAAGTACTTTTTGTCACCTTCTTTTTACCTTTTTCAGACGCACAGTGAAAATGTGTACTTATGAAAGTACAAAAGAAGTTGACTTTCCCTTTTTATGTTTGGGAGAACAAAGGATGAAGTTCTGAACATATCTTCTATTCCAAAATAGAAGATCTTCATCGGTTCTCTCTGTTTTAGGTGGGAAAGGAAAATGTTCAAAGTGTCAAAAATATTTTCCACTAAGTCTTAAACTGCAGCAGGTACCATCACCTGATTCCACCTTCAGATGGCTAGTCTTCTTCGGGTTTCTGTCCTTCGGCCATAAACTCGAATTATCTCTCTTATGCAACTACTGATTTAGACTTGAGTCCTTGAGCTAAGTACATACTCAGCTGAAGGTTTATGAATATACTTGTACTTCAGTTGTACATACTTCAGCTGTTTTATTCTTCTTGGCTATTTGATCATCAAATCCTATTTACTTAGTCCGGGGACTAACACAAATTATAATTTGCTTCGGGTTTGGATAAAACCAAACCATCCAAACGAACACCCCTAGTTTGGAGCATTATATAGGTGATTTTCGGTTAAAACAAAGTAACAACGCAACAGAAAAGATTTAAATCACCGAAATGGATCTTGATATTAATCATACAATTAAACTAATGATAAAGACAAAGAGTTAGGAAGAACAATTCAAACCCTTGAAGCCTTCGTAAAATCGTGTACAATGAGGTGAAGAACTCGAAGATTTAATGGTATTGATTCACTCCAAAGCTAGTCCACACTACACCAATCTAGAACACCAAATAGGATGTTCGCCCCTTACTTAAGAAATCAAAAATCACAACCAAAGAGGAAGCACGTCAAAAACCAAAAAAAGAGAGGAAGTTTCGTATTGTTTTCTCGTGCGACTGCCACCACCCAAAAAACCAACAACCACTCTTTTACTCTTTTGTTTTCAGCCGTGAATAGGGATCAAGAGGATTAAGGTTTTTAGTTAGCTTGCCTAATTCTGCCTTATTTTCTAATTGTAATTTACACTTAGCTCCCTTGTTTCTTAGTTCTCGTTTTTGGCACACCAACTAGAGATGCAAACGGGTACAGGTAATAACGGGAACCCGCGGGTCAATTTTGCATTCCTAACACCAACTAAGTTTCATGCTTAACAATGTAACACAAAACTTTAATTGGTTAACTTATATAAATAATATAATTACACTAATTATATTACATATATTTAATGGAGTTTGGTGTATAAGTGTGTGACCCTTTAGGCTCACATATATCTAGCGATATAATTATTTTTCATGAAAGTGAAACATATTCCAACAGCTCCCACCGACACATGTCATAACAATGAGTAATTATACAAGCTAAGGTCAACGTCTACCGACACACCAATGCCCCTAGAAGTACATGAGGTGAGTTTCAGAAAAGTCCAGGTTTAAAATTTTATCAATCAATTATCCTTTTGTTGCTGATACTATGTTGAATTTTAGACACAAATTAATGTCATTCTAAAATTTCAACGATTCTGTTTCTCGATCTATATATTGAAATAGATTACCAAACTAATCAAGATTCATCTTGATTACCTTTGGGTGTGGCCACACAAACATCTATTCAGTTCATCGAAGGGCCTAGTAGTATCTAATCAATTACACGTGGAGGAACAAATTCTTTATTGACTGCACGTGTTTGTTATATGATTAACATCACTCCTGAAAATGGTTTTTATAGTAGCCTTATTCAGGACAACATTTAACCATATCAAAGATTGACACTCCACATACGCAAACCTACTTGCATCTCAAGTCTAAGGATAAGTGACACAGCCTTTTGTGAGATTCACTTGTGACACTAATCCATGATGTGAACTCTCATAGGTTGGGTCAGTCCAATTGTGCATCAGAATGAACAACATGTGAGTTTGATGACATTATCATTATATTCATACTAAGATCAATATCATCAATGCTCTCAAATTTGTCTTAGTAGTATTCTCATATTATTAATTGACAATGGACGATATAGAATATAAAACACAGTAGATAATCAAGGATATAAACATGCAAATATAGAACACAGTAGATATTCATATAAAAACGATCATACCAAGTATATCAATTCATTATAGTTAAAACTGCTCAATGTTCCATTATTCAAATACTAAAACAGATTTACATGAGACTACTAGCTGGTCGAAGTCTAATGTTCCTAGCATGCTCAGTATGTTTGGTACAAGACGTTGTCTTCATAAAGGGATCAGCTAGGTTGTCATCTGTATGAACTTTAAGAGGACGTATTTCACACATCTCGATTAATCGTTCGAATGTTGTGAACCTTCGTAAATAGGATCGAGCGTCCCTCGACCTATTTCAAAACCATCATAAGTATAGGAAGTATACTTAGTTTCAGTTTGGTATCTCCACCATAACCAAGGAACATATATCCAGTATTTCAAAAATACTTCAATGTGTTATTAACAACAGTCCACTGACTCTGTCGTGGATTCTGTTGGTATTTTCTAGTAAGGTTTCGTGAGGAGGTTACATTAGGTCTAGTGCACCTTACAGCGTACATGATGAATGCAATAGCCGAGGCATAGGGGATTACATTCATTCGCTTCACCACATCAGGTGTGGAAGGTCCTCGAGTCGTACTCAAGTTTACATTGTGTTGCATATGAGGACTTCCTCGTATGAAAACATCCATTCTAAACCGTTTTAGAATTTTCTCAATGTAAGCACTTACTTAAACCAATTAACCGCTTTGATCTATCACTATAGATCTTTACTCCAAGTATGTATGTCGTATTCCTTTAATCCTTTATGGAAAAACATTTTCCAAGCCAGGATTTTCATCTTGTAGCATTGGTATATTATTTCACATGAGAAGCATGTCATCAACATATAGGATTAGAGAAACGAAACTCCTTCCACTAGCTTTCAGATATACACATGCTTAATTAGGGTTTTGGGTGAAACCAACCGTTTTGATTTCATCCTTAACCAAAACTCATAGTCATACTACGATACTTTGGCTATAATTATCCTAACTTTAGTAACAGGCGAGAAGGTTTCATCATTTTCAATCCCGTAGGATTGCGTGTAACCTTTTGCTACTAAAAAGGCTTTATAGGTGTGTATATTTTCATCCATGTCAACAGTCTTACCGTTTTGAGAAAGATCAACTAAGTTCAAAACTTGATTGTCTTTCATGGATTTCATTTTCGCATTCATAGCTTCAAGTCATTTGTCGAATTCAAATTTCTATAATGCAACTTGATAGTTAGAGGGTTCGTTATGATCCTCGAAACTTTGGTCCTCAACATCGACATAAACTTATATCGTTCAGGTGCATGAGGTGCCCGAGCAACAATAATTTTGTTCTCTGGCGGGTAGTAAAATAGTAACGAAGATACACTTGATAGATCTGGGCTCAAGTTTGTTCGGCGTGTCTCGTTTCACGAGATCCTCACAACCCCGGATCTTCAGGTAAGACAAATTAGGGACTTTCCCATGCCATATTTCATATGGTGTCTTTTCAACCTTATGGTCGGAACCATATTAAGTATACGAGTAACATACTTCATTCCATGCCCCTCAGAAGGATAGTGGAAGAGTGGTAGGACTCATCATAGATCGAACCATGTCAAGCAGGGTCCGATATCTCCTTTCAGACACACCATTATCTTGCGGAATGTATGGAGGAGTGAATTGTGAGACAATCTCACATTATGTTGGATGATCCAGAAACTCTTGACCCATGTACTCTCCTCCTAGATCAGGACGGAAAGCCTTTATTGTCTTGCCGACTTGATTTTCTACTTCACTTTGGAAATCTTTGAACGTTTCAAAGATTTCATTTTATGTTAAATCAAGTAAACATAACCTTAGCGACTGAGACCATCAGTGAAAGTGATAAAGTAGGTAGCACATTCCCTAGTCTTAGTTCTAAAAGGGGCACATACATCAGTATGTATGAGTCCAAGTAGGTCTTTAGCTCTTTTGCCTACATGGGAGAAAGACTTTCTTGTTATCTTTCCATATATACAATAGAGGCATTTATTAAACGATTCATCATTATTTGTTAAGAAGCCCATCGTGTTGCAGCCTCAAAATGCGTTTCTTGTTTATGTGGCAAAGAAGACAATGCTCTAGGTAAGTGGAATACAAACCGATTTGGATTATGGAATGCTAAATTTGTATATAGAACTATCGTTTGAATTAGGATCAAGCATATCAATTTCAAATATACTATTATGAGGAATAGTTATAAAAACATGTTATTTTTCATGAAACAAAATATCATAATCCATAATACTTTAAATAAATCATTATTCAACAAACGATGAAGCTAAATAATGCATAATTGACAATTGTTCAAAATAATAATTAACGCATTAGGAAGGATAAGATCACAGTTTCCATTCTTTTAACTTTCTACTTCACTTTTAATCTTGCACAATTGTTCCACAACTAATGTCATACACTCAAGATTTATTAGGTAAAATGTAGAGTTCTATAATGAAGATACCTACTGTGCTAGCCAGAATACATTTGTCCTTCATCAACTATGCCAAGTAGGCAGGACAGTTCCTCCTTTAATGGTCGGTTTCATCGCAATGATGAAAATAAATATCCTTTGCAGGGTGCTCCTTTTTAGCAGGTGGTGGAATTGTATGTTTGGAAAAGTAAACTAGCTCACCCTTACCTAGACTATTGCCTTTGTGCTTGCGGTTTACCTTCCCTGATTGCTAATAAAGTATTGGGTAACCCTTGCTCAGCCAGTTTTACCATAGCATTTAATTCACCAGTTGTCTTCCCCATGCTATGTATTTTTAAAACTCTTTTCAAACTGGTCATAGTCCTTGGATAGTGAGGTAAGAGTCAAGCTCATTCCAAGAATTTGTGGCAAGGAGTAACCAAGACGCTCCTTTTGATCAAGATATCATTTCATATGCAAGATTCATATGCAAGATGTAAGTGCTAACTGATTGGCCGTCCTCCTACTTGTAAGCGTGGAATGCTTTAACTGTTTCGAACAAGTCATGTTCTGCTTATTGGTGAAATATCGTTTTCAACTAGCTTATCGTGTCATATGCTATGAGTTCCTCGAAGTTCTTTCGGATCTCGGGGTTCATGCTGACAAGCATAGGAGTAGAGACTTCTTAGTATTCGTTAAACGTTTCGGTAAAGGCTTGACGAACAGCAGCAGAAGCATTGGAAGTGTGGCTTTTCGTAGACTTCTAAACTCAAACCTAGTCTTACTTATTCGAACCATAAGTGATATGAACATGAATTTGTTCATATCGGTTGAACCAATTATCTAGTTTAATCCCTAGACAGCGGAATTGAGATTAAACTTAATCCTTAAACCCTAAAGGATTAGGATCTTGGAAATCTTGACAAGATTAACATACTGCCAAAATACTCGAACACACACACAAGCTTTTGTGTGTGTTCGTCCGATCGCATGAACCGAAACACACAAGTCTTGTGTGCTTCGGTCGAACAAAGAGAAAAAGGGAAAAGGGGTTTCCCAGTTAATACCTTAGTTTCTCAAGATTGATCCACCAGTGATTTGCAGGACGAGAAACCTTCTAGCCGGTTACTTGCAACGATGATCTTCAAGGACGAAGAACGAACGAAGAACACGAAGAACAATTGAAGAATACCAAGACATGGTGTTCTTCCTTGTTCAGCCGAATAGGGAGAGGAAGGAGGGGCTAGGGTTTCAAACTAGGGATCAAGTGGAATAAGGGAACCCTAAGTCTTCTATTTATAATAGAAGGACTTTCACTTAGGTCCCTTCTAGTTTAATTAAGTTCAATACTTAATTAAACTTTCTCTTTTTCGTTTCTAACCCTTATAGCTTAACTAGTTATTATTATTACACTTAACTATTAAATACTATGTATAATACACATATATAATTTCGGTACAAATACCGAATATATATATATATATATATATATATATATATATATATATATATATATATATATATATATATATATATATATATATATATATATATATATATATATATATATATATATATATATATACTTATATTATACATGTAATAATGAATTATATAATAAACTTTATATGATTTAGACAATAATATTATCCAAACACTATATGATTTAATTGCTTTAAATCATATTATGGATAATGTATACTTAATACATTATATATTTACTCAACTAGTAAATACATAAATACTTATATTAATGAGATAGTTAAACTAATCTAGTAATAAGTTAATCTTAACTTAATACTTATTGATTTATAATAACTATTATAAATCATTACTCTCCGAGTATCATTGCATAACTACTCGATTATTACATGCACTCACCGGTGTGACCCTTAAGTATTCTATAACCATGGATGTGACATCATAGGTTGACTAACTGCAGAGGCCCCTAGACAGGCGATACAAGATAACCAACCCCATAGAAACTCTTATACGCAGGTATAATTTAGAAAAACCTTAATAACGTTGTCTAGTAAAACAAACAGTCTTTACTTCTTGGGTAACATGTTAGGTTTATCCCTTGCAGAACGATATTTGCGATAATGAATATGAGCATGGTGGAACCTGTCAACTCCTGTACTCAGAATCATTTCTTGACTTCTTGATTTATACTGTGTGATAAACGACAAAGAACAAATCAGTTCATTTGGGCATGGCAATACACTCTATCAGTTTTCCATCATGTCAAGGGACCCCGAAATATCTCTCCTAAAAAGGAGGTGCAATTACCATCTTGTGTATTTCGATTTGAAACTACGACTTCCTCTGTACCAAGGTAAGGCCTCGTATGACAATCCTTTCACGGAGTATCTAAAACGAGCCAAAGTACATAAGTTACCGTATCCCAAACCAAATACCACAGGCTTAAGGACAACCTGTGTGATTAATACTTTTGAACTTTTCAACCACGAAGTATTATCATGGTGGTCAATCCAATATTCGTCGAAACGATAGAATGTCACCGATATTTGGCTTACAAACAAAACTTGCGTAGCTATATTCGAGAAACTCGAATCTCCACCAAATACCGCGATGACGTCAACTCCCCATCAAGGTTCCACCAAGACGAGTAGTCACGGATTATACCTTTTGAATAAAATAAATTTTATTCAATGATATTCTAAAACATACAAAGTGTGAATAACAATGATACTAATTGTTGTACTATTCCTAGCTGTACATACATACTGGATTATTACTGGATCATTACTTATTCCTGGTTTTGTGTCAGTTGCTTAATAACTTTTATAATTGTAACTTTATCACCTAATTACAATTTAGTTATTTCTATTAAACTAAAGACATAATTAAACAAATATTTGAAAAATACCATGACTCTTGTCTTTGCTAGATTTTATTCTTGCAACACTAAAAACATATTATAGTCTTTCTTTTATGAAATTCGGTAAACTTAAGATTGGAAATTAACTCCTTACTTTCTTGAATTTATAAAATTCATCTTGTAACTAAAACACTTGTAGTTACTGATTTGTAGATATACTATTACTAGTTAAGGAAATATCTATAAACAATAAACTATTCACTAGATTGTGAATATTCTATTAGATTTGCAACAATCAATCACAAGACTTGTGAACATGTTATTAAGTTTGCAATAATCTAATTTACGATCGTTTATCATTTCCCTTAACTTCAGTCAACGACATGATAATATTTTGTTGGTAATATCTTTTGACTAACTGAACTTACAAACAATATAACTTCACAAGTCATGAACTTGATCTCATGACTTCGCGAAGATATCTTTATCGAGTAGGACCTTATAAACCTCACGAATTTATTATATTTCATTTGAAAAATTCACTATGTTTCGAAATACATTTCATATTTATTGTACTATGTTTATTAAAACTTTAATAAATATGCTACTCTTAGCTCCCACTATCTTTTATGAAAACAAGCATTTCTTAAACCATTACTTTGACTAAGTCAAAATCTTTTACTTATTGCATTCATTACAAGTAGGGAACATTTAGTTTGACCTTTTAAGAATTTATTTAATGTCTAAGTCATTCTTTTGGAATTATGACCTTATTAAATACTTTATTACAAGTATGAAACACTTGTAACAATACATTTAATTCTTAAAGTCTATCTTGATTATAATAAGAGTAAATTACACTGATGGTCCCTGTGATTTGACAATTGTTTTGGATTTGGTCTCTAAGTATCATAAATTACACCCGTGGTCACCGTGGTTTGGACTTCGTATTGGTTATGGTCCCTAATACTAACAGCCGTTAAAATTTGTTGTTAACTTTCTTTTAATGGCTAAAATACCCTTGACTTTATTTTTTACATTTAATTTTAAAACTCATCTCTCCTCTTTCTTCTTCCTCCTTCTAATCATATTCATTTTCATTTCCCCATCTCTCTCTGTTTCTACTTCAACAGCTGCCATAGACAACTTCTTTCTTTTCTTTTCTTTTTCTTTTTCTTCAGATGCCATGAGAAGATTGAGTAGAGTTTAAAAGCAATCAAGTTAGTAATTTCAATCTTATTCCACTTTCATCTTATGAATTCGCTCTTCAGTTTTTGAATTAAACATAAGCTTCATCTCTATTTCTACTGTGAACAATTGATGGCTGCCATCGTCAAATCGGAGCCTGGCGAAAACTTCAACCACCGTCTCCATCTCCGGAACTCTCTGACGGTAGTTTGTTTAACTTCTTATACGTCATTATTTGGATGTACACAACCTTCATCAGTTGATTCAATCGAAATGGTAGTTTGGATAGATCCATAAGATCGTACACATTGCTGGTAGGGTTTAAGCTTAAGCCCTTGATCTTCAAATTGAGGTATTTGAATATACAGACACACAAAAAGGATGACTTTATAAATGAACTGGTTATACGAAAGAATGATAATGGAGAAGAGATTGAAATTCACCTGGATAGCTGGATTGTGAGAGTAGAGACGGCGGAGAGGAAAGTGTAAGAATGAAATTGATATTTGGTGAGATGTTTTTAATAAGGTAAAGGGTATTTTAGGTATTAAACAAAATTTAACAATCATTTCTAAACGACTGTTAGTATTAGGGACCAAAACCAGTATGAAGTCCAAACCACAGTGACCACGGGTGTAATTTTTGATACTATCATGAATAATAACTATTATTTAAGATGTTTTAAATAAGTTCAATAAACCTTGGAACTTGACTTTTCATAAAACTCTCAAATACTTTTTATTAGAAGAACTACATTAAATAATCAAACAAATGTTGGAATTATGTTGACAGTTTGTCAATCTATGATGACACGTCCATGCCTAAGAAACACTTAAAGGTCACACCGGTGGGTGCATGTAATACAAGTAAGATATGCAATGATACTTGGAGAAGGAATGATTTATAATAGTCATTATAAATCAGTTAAGTATTAAGTTAAGTCTAACTTATTACTAGATTAGTTTAACTAACTAATTAATACAAGTATTTGTACATTTACTAGTTGAGTAAATATACAATGTCTTAATTGTAGGTTATCCATAATATGATATAAAGCAATTAAATCTGTTAGGTCACAACAACCCTGGTTTATAATGTTAATTGATAGAATATTATACTTAGAGAAATATTAAAGTGATAACACAAGAATATAGTCAATGTATAAATCCACTAAGTGTGGCTTGTTGCGGAATAACAAGACCACTGATCAATTACAAAAGATGTGAATGTGTAAAGTAAATTGGTGAGTACTCCTTTGCAAGATGATCTCTATTTATAATGTTATAGAGATCTTACATAATGAGCAAAGGAGTAACCGAAGGACTAAGCAAGGAAAATGACTAAGATCAAGGGATTTGATCTTAGTCCGTTACTATACTGAGTATCACTCAGTCCTTCTACTCAGTATCACTATCTGATACTGAGTACTGATACTGAGTTCCAATACTGATCACTCAGTATCAGACCTAAACTTAGCTATATTATTCTACATATTAATCAAAGCTAGTCTAGGTTGTTTTGTTATCTTAAGATCCAAAGGGGTAAGGCTTTTTTCCTTAACAATCTCCCCCTATCTAATGATAACAAAACAATTACAAAGAAAAACTAAACAAAATAAGCTACAGGCTGCAAAGTCTTCTTCTTTAGTCTTTGTTGATCGATTCAAACTCGTAGAAGACTTCTTTCTTCACATGGATGAACTCTTCTCTTTTCTTCAGTTCATCTTGCCTGTTCTTTAGTACAGCAACTATCTTTTTTCTAAACCAAGCATCTTCTTTCTTGGTTATCATCCATTTAAGGCCCACCAAATGGCTGATAGGAGCTGTTGCCAAATCTGCTTCAGTAATGAAGCATTCCCTGTCATCTGAGTCAGTATACATGTATCCAGATGTTGGATATATGGTACTCTTTTGATCCTGAAAAATGAGATTAGGGGGAACAGTATATGTGGGAATTATTCTGAAAGTATTAAGACACTCAGGTTTGTTGTTCCTCATAGCTTCAGTCATCACACTGAGTGCCCTGTATTCTGCTGCATAAAGAATGCCTTTTTCATAGCATATAGCAGATACAGCCCAGATTTCATCCATCATCACTTGGGCTTCAGAAGATCTTGAAGGCATTTCCTTGATCAGTCTAGCAATTTTTATCCAATCATGAAGTCCCATATTTTGAATGTCATGGAGGAGAAACTTCATTGGAGGACTGACTGGCCCAGTACAAGTTGCAACAATTGATTTATCAACAGTTTTGACCTTTATTTTGTTGACAAACTCATTTAGCCAGTATATGTCTCTTACAGTTAGAAATGCTTTCTTCCTCAGCATACTCATCCTTGTTTCCCTATATCTTGTTCTTTGTGCCACAATGTTCCAATACTGTTCAAGTAATTCATCTCCAGTTCTTCTTACAGTATGAGATCTTCTTGGAACATCTTCAGACTCAGATTCAGGTTCTTCCTTAACAGGGAAGAACTTTTGGGCCTCAATCTCATCCTCAGCTTCACTCTTTTCCTCAGTAAACTGAGCAGATCTTCTAGGTCTTGAGATCAGAGGAGCTGGATCTTGTTCTTCACTAGATTCTGAGGACATAACCACATTTGTCATTCTTCTGGTTATTGGTCTTCTAGAAATTCTAGAAGGTCCTTCAGCTTGAGATGAGATAGATTTTCTTGTATGCTTTTCATCATCTGAGAATGATGATGAAGAGGTTTCTTTATTTGCTTCATCCAGTGCAAAGTTTAAAAAATCTTCTGATTCCACTGGATGTTCTTCATCTTCATCATCAGCAATGGGCCACATAAAAGGTCTATAGACCACAATTTGCAAGTTATTTTCTTCTAGAGCAGATGGCTCAGTATAAGCTTGCTGTGGTTGATCAGTATGAGTCTCCCCCTGAGCAGATGGCTCAAGTGGGTCTTGAACTTGTAATTCTGACCTTGTTCTTTGTCTTCTTCTCTCATACTGAATGCGAAATGGCTCAGTATGAGGGCTTTGCTGATGTTGTTGTTGTGGAGGTTGATCTTCATTCAATCTTCTTCTTTTCTCCCCCTGAGCAGAAGGCTCAGTTTGATCAACCTCAGAATCTCTTTGTCTTTTCTCCCCCTTTTTGTTATCATTTGATGAGGAGGGAAGAGGATCAGTATCACCACCCATGTCCCCTTCAGGTTGTTCAAGAGTAGGGGAGGGCATGGGCTCAGTTGCAGCATCAGTATCACCAGCACCTCCTTCTCCTTCTCCTTCTCCTTCTTCATTGTGGTCACCATGTGAACCTGGTGGAGTTTGTGGAGGCTGCTGTGGTTGTTGAAGGAGTGATACTAACTGTTTTATTAAATCAATATCACCACTCATCTTGTCCATTCTGGCTAGTATTACATTTTGAGTTTGTTGGATGGCCAGAATGTGCTGCATGATTGCTTGCAGAGTCACTTGGTCTGCTGCAGCTTGAGATGCCTGAATGCCCTGCACAGATGGTGCTAAAGAAACAAAAATATAAAACTGGTTAGAAAGAAAGGTTTATCAAATAGAATTGTGGTGTTGTTTAATTCTACAATCATATAAACAGAGTTTGTGAAGTCTGTATTTCATCTGGTATAGGATGAAATATTGTGGACTTGTGCATAGCATGTGTAAGAAGATTTTAGTAAAGGTGAATGTGAAAATTTAAGTAGCTTAGTATAGGATAAGTCACATTTACTAAAAGGTTTGGGTGTGGGAATTCGAAGCCTGGGATGTGCTTCCTGTTAATTTCAATGTTTATCACTCGGTATGAGAGTGATAACAGAAATGTGGCTAAACCCCATTGGATATTTTTGGATTTTGTGGCTTAAGGGTTTGGGATCATTTCTTGAATGATGCTACCCAACTCAAAAATAAGTTGGACATTATTCAAGCAGCACCAGTGGGTGTCAGTATGACATCAACCACCATTGTCTCTTTAAATGTTGAGACAACTGTAGACTGACAATGATCAATTTAGTGTGCTCAGTATATGAATTTTGCATAGCAGCAGTGGGCTAGCTATGTTGGCCATAAGAGGATATATATTTGAAAGATCGTTTGAGACTTTGGTCAGTATTGAGTTGGTACTGGCCAATACTTAGTCTCTATTTGGGAATGAAATATATATATATAAGTTTAAGGGTTTTTAGAAATTCATACCTGAGACTCTGTCAGATTCCCTTCGAGCATCTGCAGAGGTCGGTGCAGGATCATGTGTTTGTTGATGTGCAGCACCAACATCTTCAATACCGACCCCTCTGTCATGCTGAGCACCTTCCAGTGTAGTTTGTGCATATTGAATCTCCACATCAAGAGGAACATGAGGTTCCTCAATTGGTTGAGCAGGTGGAGCTTGTTCTGGACCTGGAAGGTCAGCGGTGGCTGCAATAAAGCTTTGGGCTTGAATAGATGCAGTTAATGATGGAACATTTGCAGGCTGCACCTCCTCAGATGATAAGTTGCCCATAATTATAGGAGAAACATTCCTTCTTCTTCTTCGAAGGACCAGTGGTGTGTCTTCTGAGGACTCAGTTTCACGATCGGTTTCAATATGAGGAGCAGCAAGATCTTGTGCAGGTGGAGAGAT
This sequence comes from Calendula officinalis, assembly GCA_963853835.1. NCBI lineage: Eukaryota > Viridiplantae > Streptophyta > Magnoliopsida > Asterales > Asteraceae > Calendula > Calendula officinalis. The sequence goes on from OY970831.1 coordinate 48,959,223, forward strand.
AGTTGGTTCTTGAACTTGTGGGACATCCTGCATCTCAATATCTTGACCGGCTTGTGCTCCATTTCCACTATTATCATCATTATCATCATCATCATCATTTTCTGACTCAGTATCAGACATGTCTTCTACATCATCAATGTGTTCTTGAACAATGGCCCACATAGGAGGACTTAGAAGAGGTTCTCCTTCTCTTGGTCTGTAAAAGAAAATCTTCTCACTGAGTGGAGGAAGATCAACTCTTGGGCTGTGAAATTCATCATAAATGTGTGTGGGCATTGAGTGTTGAAATATGAGTGAAATAAATCTGCAGAAAGGGACATTGCATTCCCTTGTGTTTGCTCGGACCAGAGTAGCTAATTCATTGAAGATTAGGCGAGCAAAATCAATGTTTCTTCCATAGTACAGAGCATGTACTATTTGCATCCCAAATTCGTTTATTTGGTCCAAAGCTCCCGTCTTGTGGGTCATACATCGAATTATTGTTGTGATAAGAATACCCCACATAGGACCAAATTCATTTCTTTTGATTGTGCCCGTTGTTCCTCTTCGACCCAGAAAAGGCAGTACAGAGCGTGCCTCTGATCGATCAACAAATGGGTCATACTGAGCTTGGGCGGGAATTCTCAGTGCTTCACGAATGATTGCAGTAGAAACAAATGCCCTTCTTTGATCTCTAATTACCCACCCAGCAATCATATCTGGAGAATCGAGTGTAGCAGAGTACCAAAACTCGCATAGCATTTCTGGGTAAATTGCTCGAGGAGACAAGGTCAGTGCACGAGCAATTGGGCAATTTTTCAGAAAAGTGACGATGTTCGTGAATTCTTGGCATGCCCAGGCTTGAGGAATATTGAAATTTGCTGTGATGTTGTTCCTCGCAAACCTGGGTACTTCATTATTTCGGAATTGGATTTCCGATTGAACTTCTGGAGCAACAAAAGTATAATTCGCCATCTGTGATTTTGATTTGAAAGAATTTGCTTGCTAAGAGAAAGTGAAATCGTTAATCGCAGAGAGAATTTAAGATGAAAGAAGAAATAACAGTTAAAAAAAATTTGAAGTAAAAATAAACGGTTATTTATAGGAGATTTGAAAGATAAATAAGGTATTGGGAAGTAAAAACGGCTGATTTGACTGCCTTATCCTCTGCCAACGGTAACTTTCTTATTAAGAAAGGTTACCGTTTGAGCAGTATGAGGATTAAGCTCGGTGTAAGAGCCGTCATACCCCAATACCGAGTAAAAAAAATTTAATTAAAAAAAAATTTTAAAAATATAAAAACAATTAATTTACTCTTGAAATTAATAAAAAAATTAAAATTTTAAATTTTGATGATAACAGACTAGTGATACTGAGTAGTCAGTATCAACAGGAGTGATACTGAGCGCTCAGTTTTAAAGAAATTTAATAAAGATTAAGGATTCAACATACCTAATTGCCCTAGTAAATACATAAACCTTTCCTCAGAAGAGGTTTAGTAAATACATCAGCCAATTGTTCATTTGTTGGTACATAATCTACTTCAACCTTACCCTTTTCCACATTATCTCGAATAAAGTGGTGTCTGATATCAATGTGCTTGGTTTTGGAGTGATGGACTGGGTTCTCTGTGATAGCAATAGCACTCTTGTTATCACAATGAGTAGGAGTCTTATGAAAGTTGAACCCATAGTCTAAGAGTTGATACTGCATCCATAATAATTGAGCACAACAACTTCCTGCAGCAACATATTCTGCTTCTGCTGTGGAAGTTGCTACTGAATTTTGTTTCTTGGATGACCAGCCAACTAGTCTTCCACCTAGGAATTGACATCCTCCACTTGTGCTCTTTCTGTCCAATCTACAACCTGCAAAATCTGCATCTGTGTACCCTTCAAGGTCAAAGTTTGAGTCTTTGGGATACCAAAGACCCAGGTTAGGAGTACCTGTAAGATATCTAAAGATGCGCTTAACTGCTTTCATGTGTGATTCTTTAGGATCAGCCTGATACCGAGCACACAAACATGTGGCAAACATGATATCAGGCCTACTAGCAGTTAAGTAAAGTAAGGAACCAATCATACCTCGGTATGTGGATTGACATACTGGTTTACCAGTTTCATCCTTACTTATCTTATCCTGAGTACCCATAGGAGTGTGCATGGAGGATAAATTTTCAAAGTTGTATTTCTTTAACATGTCATGCACATACTTACTTTGATTTATAAAAGTGCCATCAGGCTTTTGTTCAACTTGTAAACCAAGAAAGTAAGTAAGTTCTCCCATCATACTCATCTGATACTGAGTTGACATTATCTTAGCAAACCAGTCACACATTGACTTGTCAGTGGAACCAAAGATAATGTCATCTACATATATCTGAATGATTAAGATGTCAGAACCTTTCCTTTTTGAAAATAATGTTTTATCAATTTTACCTCTTGTAAACTTATTTTCAATAAGATACTCAGACAAGGTGTCATACCAGGCTCTTGGAGCTTGTTTGAGCCCATATAGAGCTTTATCAAGCTTGAAAACATAATGAGGAAATTTGGGATCAACAAAACCTGGAGGTTGTTTAACATAAACTTCTTCTTGTAGTTTTCCATTTAGAAAAGCACTTTTGACATCCATCTGATAAACTTTGAAATTCTTAAAGGCTGTATATGCAAGATACAACCTAATAGCTTCAATTCTTGCAACTGGTGCAAAAGTTTCATCATAGTCAATGCCTTCTTCTTGCCTGTAACCTTGAGCAACTAACCTTGCCTTGTTTCTGATGACAACACCATCCTTGTCCATCTTGTTTCTGAACACCCACTTAGTACCAATAATAGTTTTGCCAGAAGGAGGTGGTACTAAGTTCCAAACTTTGTTTCTTTCAAACTCTGTGAGCTCTTCTTGCATAGCCTCTACCCAATCTTCATCTAATAAAGCTTCATCAGCTTTCTTTGGTTCAATGGTAGATAGAAAACTTGAGAAAAAACAAAAGTTTGCAGTTGCTTGGGTTGGAAATTCTAATTTTCTTCTTGTTTGGACACCTTCTTCAATAGGACCAATAATGTTTGAGTGTGGATGGTCTCTGTGTTCCCTTAAATTGTTTCCTAAGGGAGTATTTGAAATATGATCAACAATATCTTGTTGATTTGGTGTGTTGTCTGTTTGATACTGAGTGGAATTCTGATCAGTATTAGACAGTGCAGGTTGCTGTTCATCTTCATTTTGCAGAGTTGATGTGGATTCTTGTGAAGTGTTGGATGTTTCACCTTCTTCATAAATAGAGTGGTTCAGATCATTAGTTGGAAACTCAGTATGAAGGTCATCTGATATGGGAACCTCAGTATTAGACGCATTAGAGTGATACTGAGTTTGAACTTGATCAGTTTCATTAAACTTATTAGGAATAAAGTGTGGATGAAACTTAGGCTGTTCAGCAATGGAGTGTTCTGGATTGCATAGAATATCTATGCCACTTATGTCTTCACTTGCTGAGGTAGAATGCTCATTCTGATCTTCATCGAATGTGACATGAATGGATTCTACAATCATCTTGGTTGAGATGATATACACTCTGAAAGCTTTGGAGTGTGGAGAGTAGCCCATGAACACACCTTCATTTGCTTTGGGAGCAAATTTATTGAGATTTTGTTTTGTACTGAGTACAAAACATTTACTCCCAAAGATGTGGAAATATTCCACATTAGGAATCTTGCCATTGTATAACTCATATGGAGTCTTCAGATGTCTTTGGACTATAGTGGCTCTATTCTGAGTGAAGTTTGCACAGTTTACAGCTTCAGCCCAGAAACTCAGTGCCAGTCCAGCATGGCATAATAAAGTTCTTGCAGCTTCAATCAGTGTTCTGTTCTTTCTTTCTACAACACCATTTTGTTGGGGTCTGTAGGCTGCAGAGAAGTTTTGAATGATTCCTTTTTCTTCACAGAAATCTGCTAATACTGAGTTCTTAAACTCAGTACCATGGTCACTTCTAAGTTGCTTGACCTTGTTGCCTTTTTGAAGTTCCTCTCTTTTTATAAAGGCAATGATTTCTGTTGTTGCATCTGACTTAGTCTTGAGGAAGATGACCCAAGTATATCTTGAGAATTCATCAACTAAGACTAGAGTATAGATCTTTTTGGCCAAAGATGGTGTGCTGATGGGGCCAAAAAGATCCATATGTATCATAGTAAGAGGTTCATTGATGGAATGATTGACTTTAGATTTGAATGAACTCTTCTTCTGCTTGCCCATTTCACATGCTGAGCATAACTTATCTTTTGAATAAGTAATTGTGGGCAGTCCTCTCACCAGTTTCTTCATACTGAGCTCGTTGATATTTCTAAAATTGATGTGAGAGAGTTTCTTGTGCCATAGCCAATGTTAGGTCACAACAACCCTGGTTTATAATGTTAATTGATAGAATATTATACTTAGAGAAATATTAAAGTGATAACACAAGAATATAGTCAATGTATAAATCCACTAAGTGTGGCTGGTTGCGGAATAACAAGACCACTGATCAATTACAAAAGATGTGAATGTGTAAAGTAAATTGGTGAGTACTCCTTTGCAAGATGATCTCTATTTATAATGTTATAGAGATCTTACATAATGAGCAAAGGAGTAACCGAAGGACTAAGCAAGGAAAATGACTAAGATCAAGGGATTTGATCTTAGTCCGTTACTATACTGAGTATCACTCAGTCCTTCTACTCAGTATCACTATCTGATACTGAGTACTGATACTGAGTTCCAATACTGATCACTCAGTATCAGACCTAAACTTAGCTATATTATTCTACATATTAATCAAAGCTAGTCTAGGTTGTTTTGTTATCTTAAGATCCAAAGGGGTAAGGCTTTTTGCCTTAACAAAATCATATGGTATTTGGATAATATTATTGTCTATCATCTCATGCTGAACTCCCAGAACCAGAACAAGAACACATTGCTCAACCACCACTGAACTTGGAACCACATGTTCCATTGGATGTTGAAATTGCTTATGAGCAACATAATCTGGAAGCAAAAGCACCACCAACAGAACAAGAAAATCTGGAACGTGCTGGAGGTTCAAATCAACACACAAATGATCCAGCACCTATCTCTGTTGAAGGGAGAAGGGAATCTGACAAAGCCTCGGGTATGAATTTCTGATAATGCCCTCAAACTCCTATATATATAAATATTATTTTTTTTTTCAAAACAGGAGACTAAGTATTGGTCTGTACCAATTCAATACTGAACAAAGTCTCAAACGATTTTTTTAAAATATATACTTTTAAGGCCAACATAGTTAGCCCACTGCTACTATGAAAAATTCCTACGCTAAGCACACTAAGATCATTGCCAGCCTACAGTTGTCTTAACATACAAAAAAAGACAATGGTGGTTGATGTCACACTGACACCCACTGGTACTGCTTCTATCATATCCAATTTATGTTAAATTGGACAATATGATTTAAGAAATGATCACAAACCCTAAAGCTACACTATCCAAATAAAATTCATGGGGTTTAATCCACATTTCTGTTATCACTCTAACACCTAGTGATAAACATTGAAACAACAAAGAAGCATATCCCAAGCTTCGTTTTCCTAAACCCAAACCTTTTCAGAAAAATTGACTTATCCTACACTGAGCTACTACACATCACAGTCACCTATACTGAAAACCTTCTTACACATGCTATGCTCAAGTCCACAATATTTCATCAAACACCAGATGAAATACAGACTTCAAAAACTCTGTTTAAATGATTTTAGAATTAAATAACACCATAATTCTATCTGATAAGCCATTCCATACTAACCAGTTACTATTTTTTTGTTTCTTTAGCACCATCTGTGCAGGGTACTCATGTCCAGCAGACTCCAGTGGAAGAGGTTTCCTTGCAAACAATCATGCAGCAAATCTTGGCAATGCAGAACACACAGAACACTATACTGGCCAGGATGGATACCATGAGTAATGAATTTGATTCATTAAAAGAATATGTTGCATTAATCCAACAACAACCTCCACTGACTCCACAAACTCAACACAGTGGAGGTAATGAAGATCAAGGTGGAGATAATGATGATACTGAGCCAAGACAATCACCCACAAATGAAGATCAAGGGGGTGATACTGATGCTGCCACTGAGCCTATGCCATCTCCTACTCATGATGACACTCAAGGAGATGTAGGTGGTGATACTGAACCTTTTCCCTCCCCATCCAATGATAACAAAAAGGGGGAGAAGAGAGAAAGAGAAGATGAGGTTGATCAACCTGAGCCATCTGCTCAGGGGGAGAAGAGAAGGAAAATGAATGAAGATCAACCTCCACAACAACAACAAGCACAGCAAGTTACTGAACCCCTTAGGTTTCAGTATGAAAGAAGAAGGGAAAGAGGAAGGTCGTTCATGGAACAACATCAGTCTGAGTCATCTACTCAGGGGGAAAATGATACTGACCAACCTCTGCACGCTCATACTGTGCCATCTGCTCAGTATGAGAACAACCTGCAACTCATTGTGTACAGGCCGTTTGTGTGGCCCATTTCCACAATCATCAGAAGACAACCTCCTCTTCCTCTCAATACAAACTCTCCTTCTGAAGACTCAGAAGACAACATAGTGGTGCATGCAAAAAGAAGAAGAGCAGTAAATGTCGTGCAAACTTCAGAATCATCAGAGGATTCCAATCCTTTAATCAGAAGAAGAAGCCAGCCCAGTCACGAACAGGCTCCAATACTGATCACGCTGCAAACTAAACAACAAGAAACAACAACTGGTCCATCAACATCCAAGCCTCACAAAAGAAAGAAGGATATTGAGCTTGAACTAAATATTCTTCACCAAAGAACTCTTTATAAAGAAAACAGGATTGAAATTTTAAGAAGCAAAAGGAATTTTCGAGTGAGAGACATATGCAGGATTAGCTTTGATGTCATAGACTCTACAATCAAGGCAGATACTGAAGAAGGCACAATTTATGTTATCTGCTATGGTGAATACCGTCCTCCACTCAAAATCCCTGTTCATGACATACAAGATCTAGGACTGCAAGATTGGACAAAACTGATTAACACTGTTCACAGCATGGAAGCTAAAACATCTGCAGTGAACATAATCTTTGATGAAGTATGTGTAAACGTCCAAGTATGCTATGAGAAACAGATCCTAGATCAAGATTAGTATAGAAAGTTTTGTGTGATGACTCAAACTTTCAAGAAGGACATTCCTGGTTGTCTCTACACGTACAAGAATTTCTACAAGGTCCCACAAGGGGAAATATTTCAAAATCAGAGGAGCATTTTATATCCTCCTGGCTATATGTATGTTGATGCTGAAGACAATGAATGTTTTATCTCTAAAAACCAACTCATGAGGACTCCTATTAGTCATTTAATAGGATTGAAATGGATGATCAAAAGAAGAGAAGATGTTTGGTTTAGAAAGAAAATCATCAGTACACTGAGTCAAAGATTTGATGAGCTGAAGAGGTCTGTGGAATTTGCAGAAGTCAAACAGGAGACCTTCTATGAAATAGAAGTGTTAAAAAGAAGATGAAGAAGATGACTCTGCAACCTTTTTTTTTATTTTTCGTACTTCTCTTTGTAATATTGACTTGTTATCATTAGATAGGGGGAGATTGTTAAGGCAAAAAGCCTTACCCCTTTGGATCTTAAGATAACAAGACAGCCTAGACTAGCTTAGAATAGTATGTAGATTAAATTAGCTAAGTCTTGGTCCAATATTGAGTAACAGTTTCGGTCACTCAGTATTGGAACTCAATATTGACATCCAATACTGAGTACAAGGACTGAGTAAACATTTCCTATTTTACTTGGCCAGATCAAATCCCTTTGATCTCGGCCACTTTCCTTTTCCAGTCCTTCAGTTACTCCTTGCCTCTTTTGTGAGATCTCTATATCATTATAAATAGAGATCACTTGGCAAAGGAGTACTCACCAATTTACGCTTTCACATATAAACATATTGTAATTGATTAGTGGTATTGCTATTCCGCAGCATACCACACTTAGCGGAATTATACACTTGAATCTAATATTGTGTTAATCACTTTAATTGTCTTAAGTCTAATTAATCTATCAATTATACAATCAATCCAGGGTTGTTGTGACCTAACAAAGAGACTGACGAGCAATTAGTGTCACGTTACATTGGGGGTCTACGAATCAACATCATGGATTCTGTAAAAATGTTTGACCCGGTGACAATTTCTGATGCATACCAGCGTGCATTGGCTTTTGAGAAACAGAACCGGCGTGTTGCAGGTTCATCTACTTCGGCCAATAATGGGGGTGCTTCTGGTTCGGGTTCTCATTTTGCACATAGTCAGGCAAAACCAGTTGGTGGCAATACTGGACCGGTTGAAAAGGGGGTTGGAAGTAGTGGTTTAAAGTGCTTTAACTGTAGTGAACCTGGTCACCGACAGTCTGAATGTAAGAAGGATGGAAAGAGGCACTTGTTTGTTGAACCGGAGGATTGGGAAGAAGGTGATGAAAATTATGAAGAGGTTCCAGAATTTGATGAGGAACCCGAGTATGAAGAAGAGTTGGTGTCAGGAAATGTGGGGGTGAATTCGGTGGTAAGACGTTCTTGTTATACACCAAAATCGGTTGGTGATGATTGGCTCCAACATAACATTTTTCAGTCAACCTGTACCATTTTGGGTAGGGTTTGGACTTTTTTGATCGACTCTGGTAGTTGTGACAATTTGATTTCTGAAGAGCCAGTTCAGAAATTGGGATTACAAACAGAGAATCGTCCCAAATCATACAAGTTACAATGGCTCAAGAAAGGGGGTGATGTAACTGTAACTAAGTTTGCTGTTGTTCCATTTTCTGTGGGAACAACTTATAAGGATATGTTCGCTGTGATGTGGTGCCCATGGATGCCTGTCATTTATTGTTGGGTAGACCTTGGGAATATGATCGTAACGTTACCCATTATGGGAGAACTAATACTTATAGTTTTCTATTTGGTGGTGTGAAGATAACATTGGTGCCTAGTAAACCCAATGAAGTAGGCAACAAACCTACTGGTAATTTGTTGACCCTTTCTCAGTTTGAAGACGAGTTGGAGATGGGGAGTGGTGTTTTTATGCTCATCGGGAAGGAAGTTGTTGAAAATAGTGAAATTCCTGAAAACATGATTCCTTTACTTGAGGAATTCTCTGATGTTTTCCATGATGAGTTGCCTGATGGGTTGCCACCTTTGTGTGAAATCCAATATCACATTGATTTGGAGCCTGGTTCACAATTCCCTAACAGGCCACATTACCGTATGAGTCCGGGTGAACATGAGGAGTTGCGACGGCAGGTGGAGGAGTTGGTTTCTAAGGGCCACGTTCGTGAAAGTATGAGCCCTTGTGCAGTTCCTGCTCTATTAACTCCAAAGAAAGATGGCACATGGCGTATGTGTGTTGATAGTCGAGCCATCAACAAAATTACTATAAGATACAGGTTCCCTGTAACACCTCAAATTTTAATACTTCCTCCGTATCAAAATTAGTGACACAAATTGGGTTACACATTTTTTGAGGTAAAAGATTAAAGTAGAGGTTAAAATAGATTAAAGTACATAATTAGTGGAGAATGGGTCCCACTTTTCTTGAATAAAGTGATATTAATGAGTTTTAAAAGTAAAAGTAAGGGTATAAGGGTAATTTCAATTTATTAAAGAGGATAGTTAGTGGGTATGGGTCCCACTATTTTTACCAAATAAGGAAAGTTTTCAAAGTGTGTCACTTATTTTGATACACCCCAAAATGGAAAGTGTGTCACTTATTTTGATACGGAGGAAGTACAAAACATTTGGTATGAAAATATACCATTTTTATAAATATACCAAAATATACCATTTTTATAAATAGAAGAACGGTTCCAAAATATGGATTTACAAAAACCTTTGGTATGAAAATCAGAGTATAAAGTTTGGTGTTACAAAAAATATCAAAACCAAAGCTAAGCATAAATCCACTCTAGTGTTCTTCTATTCTAGGCCCCGCATCTCTATCCATGCGTACCTAAATTTTCGATCCCGAACCTGAGTACATAGCAAACAAACAAGGAGTACGTGAGACAAGAAAGTCTCGTGAGCTACATGGGTTTTAGACAAGAGGATATCAAGCAACAGATTATATAAACATAAATATATAAACAAACACGTCAATTCAGTCTAGTCAACCTATTGTGACCATATCGATCTTGCTCCCTAGCAATCATATCTAGCTATCAGAATCCACCGCACTAACTAGAAGCACATTTACTTATTAACCGAAATCCATCGCCATTAATAAGTTCCATATTAGCTTATTAACCGAAATCCATCGCCATTAATAAGTTCCATATTAGCTTATTAACCGAAATCCATCGCCATTAATAAGCTTCAAGATACTGGCAAGAGGGATTCGCCCAATCTACCGATACCTGCCTTACTCGCCGGAATACGTCCAGTTATCAAGACAACTAACGTGGATGAGTCGATGGGAATCCACCCAACTGCCCCTCAATCCACACCTCATGACCGGGGGTCCCCCCGCGTCATCACATCATCTCAATCTTACCATGACTCAACAGTCATGTCAATCTAGCTCTCGGCTATCACATCAATCATCAACAAGTTAGTCCAATATTATCAATAATATATCACTAACTAAACCACTACAAGTCTACACAAATAAGCAAATAGACCATAACACGAATAATAAAAACATATTTCAATGGCTATGTACTCAGTAAGGTCCACACGTACTCACCTTAGCAAATATTGCTCCAAAGTGTTCTTCACACCCAATTCTTTGCCCCAACAATCAATCAACCTTCCAAGACTTCACCAAAAGACTAATACAACAATCACAAGATGTTCAACATCACACACCACCAATAATATATCCATTTATCTCTAGATACCCCTTTAATAACATTTTCCCCCAATTTTGGTTATTTATAAAACCCTAGGTTTTATCAAATCTTAAGATTCTTACAATCTTAACCATACACATGTTTCCTTTGTTAAAATGCCATCTATCAAGTGTATACAACATTTATTTCACCATGTAAGAAAACCCCAAGAACTAGGGTTTCCAACCCAAGCTTCAAGATCCATAGATCTTGAGCTACAAAGATCAAAGAGTGAAGATATACCTTTAATTTTCCACTAGGAGAGAAATCTACCAAGGATTTGTGAAGAAATCACCCAAAATCAGCTGCTATGCTCGAAAATCGCCGAGAGAGAAAACTAGGGTCTGGATATGGCATTTATGGCTGAAATCCCGTATTTAATATCTGGTGGGGAGAATTCGCGACGCGAACCCACAGTTCGCGCCGCGAACTATGCGTGCGTGGACTTCTTCGCGTCGTGATCTGGGTCGCGAACCTCATTCGATCAAAACTTCCAAAATCGCTGGCCACCACTCACGATCGCGAAAATAGAGTTCGCGTCGCGAACTCCCCATCTCGGCAGGGCTGCAACTTTTGTTAATCGCTTCCACCCAGTTTCGTCCATAACTTTCTCATACGGTGTGCAAATGACACGAAACCAATTCCTACGTTCTTTAAACGATTTATCCTTATTTATCATTTTTTATAAAATTTATTTATTCACAAATTTCGGGTCGTTACAACTATCTACCCCTTAAGAAGATTCCGTCCTCGGAATCTCATCATAGTTCACGAAATCCGAGTACCTCTTCTGAATCTCGTCTTTGACTTCCCAAGTCAAATTTGGTCCAAGAGAATGCTTCCACTTGACCAATACCAACTCGATCTCTTTATTACGAAGCTTCTTTGTCTTTGTCTCTAATATCGCCTCGGGCTCCTAAATCAACCGGTTCGGGGCATCAACCCACAACTCTTGCAATGGAATGATATTTTCCACTTCACCACTAAACTTCTTTAAATAACTTACATGAAAGGTGGCATGCACACCTTGAAGCTCGGGTGGAAGTTCCAACTTGAATGCTTGAAGCCCGATCCGATTCAATATCTTAAACGGTCCAACATACCTTGGACTTAATTCTCCTTTCTTTCCAAACCACATCACACCCTTCCAAGTGGATACTTTCAACATGACCATATCCCCGACATCTAAGTCATATGGTCTCTTCTTCAAACCTGAATAACTTCTTTGTCTATCTTGAGCGGCCTTCATGTTGGCTTGTATTACACCAATCTTTTCGTTCGTCGCCCTCACGATCTCGGGACCCGTGAGCTTGGTCTCTCCCGCTTCTAGCCAACAGGATGGAGTTCTACATTTCCTCCCATACAACGCCTCATACGGTGGCATTTTGATACTCGAATGATAACTATTATTATATGAGAACTCGACCAATGGTAAATGCTCATCCCATTTACCCCCGAAATCTAAAACACACGATCTTAACATGTCTTCAACCGTTTGAATTTTTCTTTCACTTTGACCGTCAGTTTGTGGATGATAGGTCGTGCTCAACCGCAACTTTGTACCCAATTCTTCTTGCAACGATCTCCAAAATCTCGAGGTAAACCTCGCATCTCTATCGGACACTATCGATAACGGAACCCCGTGGAGTCGAACCACCTCATCAACATAAAACTTAGCCAACCTCTCAAGTGGCAAAGCTTCCCGAATGGCTAAAAATAACACAGTCTTGGTCAACTGGTCAACTATGACCCAAATGGCATCATAACTTACTCGTGTTTGGCAACCCAACTATGAAATCCATAGTTATGTCTTCCCACTTTCCGGCCGGTACTTGCAATGATTGAGCTACCCCATACGGTACCTGATGCTCGGCTTTCACTTGAGCACACGTGGCACACTTCGAGATGTACTTGGCCACCCTCATCTTCATCCCGGGTCACCAATAAACCCGTTTCAAATCTTGATATGTCTTTGTACTTACCGGGTGAATTGAATACTTTGACTTGTGCACATCATGCAACAACTCTTTTCGGATACCCCCGAACTTGGGAACCCAAATTCGACCGCCTACGGTTTTCAACCCTTGCACATTTTCCACAAAATGTTGGTTCTTTCCCAACCGTTCTTGTCTTAATTCTTCCTTTCCCATAACCTCCCGTTGGGCATTCTTGATTCTTTCAATAATGCTTGAGACGACTTCAATACGGGTTAACTTTCCTCGGTTCGGCTTCTCATAGACCTTTCGGCTTAAGGCATCGGCTACCACATTCGCCTTTCCCGTGTGATACACAATTTCACAATCATAGTCGTTGATCAACTCGATCCACCTTCTTTATCACATATTAAGATCTTTTTGTGTAAACACATATTGTAAACTCTTATGATCCGTATACAATGTACACCGAGTACCATATAAATAATGCCTCCACAATTTCAAGGCAAACACAATCGCCGCCAACTCCAAGTCGTGTGTGGTGTACCTCGTTTCCGCATCCTTTAATTGTCGTGAAGCATATGCAATCACTTTCCCCCTTTGCATCAACACACAACCGAGCCCTTGATTCAAGCATCACTATATACCACAAAATCTTCCATACCATCCGGTAATGAGAGAATCAGAGCATTACACAACTTTTCCTTCAATAAGCCAAACGCCTCCTCTTGCTTCTTATCCCACACGAACTTCTTACTTTTTCTAGTCAACTTTGTGAGTGGGACCGCAATTCTCGAGAAATCTTGTATAAATCTTCGGTAATATCCGGCTAACCCAAGGAAACTTCTTACTTCGGTAGGAGTTTTCGGTGCTTCCCAATTAGACACCGCTTCAATCTTCGAAGGGTCAACTTTAATACCATCACGTGACACCACGTGACCTAGAAATTGTACTTCCCGCAACCAAAAATCACACTTCGAGAACTTGGCATACAACTTCTCCCGTTTCAACACATCCAACACAAGTCTCAAATGGCTCTCGTTTTCTTCCTCGGTCTTTTAATAAATCAAAATATCATCAATGAACACAATCAAAAACTTATCGAGAAACGGTTTGCAAACCCAATTCATCAAATCCATAAAAATAGCCGGCGCATTCGTGAGCCCAAATGGCATCACTAGGAACTCATAATGACCATACCGTGTACGAAAAGCCGTCTTCTCGGTGTCGCCTTCCTTCACCCGAACTTGGTGATAACCCGACCTCAAATCTATCTTCGAGAAGTAACTGGCACCTTGCAATTGGTCGGACAAGTCATCAATTCTCGGCAACGGGTAACGGTTCTTCATATTTACCTTATTCAACTCACGGTAGTCGATACACATTCTCATCGAACCGTATTTCTTCTTAACAAACAACACCGGGGCACCCCACGGTGACGAACTCGGACGGATAAAACCTTTATCTAACAATTCTTGCAACTGAGTCATCAACTCTCGCATCTCGATGGGAGCTAAACGATACGGAGCACGAGCAATCGGCGTCGCCCCCGGCACTAGATCAATCTTGAACTCAACTTGTCTCTCCAGTGGCAAACCCGGTAAATCATCAGGGAACACCTCGGGAAAATCCCGAATGATTTTAACATCACCAACCGCCTTCTTTTCCTTTCGGCCATCTAACACATATGCAATAAACGATGCACAACCTTTTGATAAATATTTCTCGCCTTGATGGCGGTTTTCACGTTAGGCATGTGATGTCGCTTTTCCCCATACACATACACTTTCTCGGTCTCGGGAGTCTTGATCGACACTATCTTCTTATCACACAATATCTTGGCTCGGTGCAAACCCAACCAATCCATACCAATAACCACGTCGAAAGCCTTTATTCCCATTGGCAATAAATCGACCTTAAACTTTTTCCCATCTATTTCTAATTCACAATTTCTATAAATACATCCAACCATTGAGGTTTTTCCATCTGCTGCCTCTATCTCATACCTTTCATCTAACTTTTCGGATGGCACATTCAACTTACAACCAAACTCATGAGACACAAATGAATAATTGGAACCCGAATCAAACAAGATATAAGTGGGCAAGGAGTTAAGGAATAAAGTACCTGACACCACATCATGTGCCTCCTTCGCCTCCTCCCGGGTGAGTTGGAAGGATCGCCCCTTCACCTTCGCCGGTTCCACCTTCTTTTGAGCTGTGGGCACAAGTGACTCGGCCCCTTTCTTCGGGCATACGTTGCTATAATGCCTCTTTTCATGGCATGAATAGCACTCCACATCGGCCGACAACTTGGTCTTACAATCCCGGGCTAGGTGCCCCATCTTACCACAACTATAACAAGCTTTTGATTCCCCTCGGCATACGCCGGTATGATTCTTCCCGCACTTCTTGCACGAGCCAACACTTCCTTGTTTAGAAAAGCTCGATGTGAACTTCCCTTTCTTGAACATACCCGAGCCACTCTCGGCTTTCCTTTTCTCGTCCACATGGGCCCTCTCGGCAACCCGTGCCACATTCACCCCCTCAACACCCCGGGCGGCACTAATAGCCTCATCAAGCGTGACCGCCCTCTTGACCTCCAATTGGTAATCCCACGGTAGTCCACTAGCATACCGGACTACCCTCAACCTTTCATCCGAGTAGGTTTTAGCAACAAACGGGAGCAATCCCGTAAAGTCCCTCGAGTACTCTTCCACCGACATATCACCCTTCTTTAGGGTCACAAACTTCTCATGCATCTTTTCCAAATCCCTTTCGGGACAAAACTTCTTCTTCAACCTCGTGGTAAACTCATCCCACGACATTGCTTCGATCACCTCCCTCCTGAGGGTCTCATATACGATATCCCGCAAAACCATGGCATCTTCTTTCAACAATTGTGACGCATACGTCACCATGTCGGCTTTCTTGCACTTACTACTTCCGATGACCCGCTCGGTCTCCCGGATCCACCTCATGGTCACCTTCGGGTCCGAACTACTCGTGTACACACTTGGCTTACAAGCCATGAAGGATTAAAACGAGCAACCTTCTTTCTCATCGGGCCTTGCCCTATCATCAATTTGACCACCCATAGAGGATTTCCCTTCACCAGTGCCACTACCCCCGGTTCTCTCATCCGACCTAGCCTCGGATTCACGGTCTTCCCCCGATTTTTCATGATTTTTGATGATAGGTGCACCTCATCGGCCACCGTCCCCTTGATTTGATCGATTATAGTTTGGAGGTCCGCCATGGTTATCGGAGTCTTATTAGCTCCGACCTCCGATTCATCAACTCGATGCATTGACGGTTGACTATGTTGCTCACCCACAACCTCTATACGAGGTGCCTCTTCCTCCCGCACTTCCGGGACTTTCCCACTTCTACGAGTATTCGCCATTTCTTTCGTTCAAGATTATACGAAATACCATTAACATTTAGTACCTCATGTACAACCCATTAGTCTCATAAGACTCAATATCGTAATCACAACAACTTATATAGGTCCCCTAGGTTCAACCCTAAACTTATCATAAAGCCTCAAGGTCAACCTACCGATCTCAAGGAATCTTACATTCCTATAGCTACAATCTAAGACTAGGATGGTCATCTAACCTACTTCACTTAAACTATAGCTCTGATACCAAGTTGTAACACCTCAAATTTTAATACAAAACATTTTACCAAAATATACCATTTTTACAAATAGAAGAACGGTTCCAAAATATGGATTTACAAAAATATTTGGTATGAAAATCAGAGTATAAAGTGTGGTGTTACAAAATATATCAAAACCAAAGCTAAGCATAAATCCACTCTAGTTTTCTTCTATTCTAGGCCCCGCATATCTATCCATGCGTACCTAAATTTTCGATCCCGAACCTGAGTACATAGCAAACAAACAAGGAGTACGTGAGACAAGAAAGTCTCGTGAGCTACATGGATTTTAGACCCAAGGATATCAAGCAACAGATTATATAAACATAAATATATAAACAAACACGTCAACTCAGTCTTGTCACCCTATAGTGACCATATCGATCTTGCTCCCTAGAAATCATATCTAGCTATCGGAATCCACCGCACTAACTAGAAGCACATTTACTTATTAACTGAAATCCATCGCCATTAATAAGTTCCATATTAGCTTATTAACCGAAATCCATCGCCATTAATAAGCTTCAAGATACCGGCAAGAGGGATTCGCCCAATCTACCGATACCTGCCTTACTCGCCGGAATACGTCCAGTTAGCAAGACTACTAACGTGGATGAGTCGATGGGAATCCACCCAACTGCCCCTCAATCCACACCTCATGACCGGGGGTCCCCCGCGTCATCACATCATCTCAATCTTACCATGACTCAACAGTCATGTCAATCTAGATCTCGGCTATCACATCAATCATCAATAAGTTAGTCCAATATTATCAATAATATATCACTAACTAAACTACTACAAGTCTACACAAATAAGCAAATAGACCGTAACACGAATAATAAAAACATATTTCAATGGCTATGTACTCAGTAAGGTCCACACGTACTCACATTAGCAAATATTGCTCCAAAGTGTTATTCACACCCAATTCTTTGCCCCAACAATCAATTAACCTTCCAAGACTTCACCAAAAGCCTAATACAACAATCACCAGATGTTCAACATCACACAGCACCAATAATATATCCATTTATCTCTAGATACCCCTTTAATAACATTTTCCCCCAACTTTGGTGATTTATAAAACCCTAGGTTTTACCAAATTTTAATATTCTTACAATCTTAACCATACACTTGTTTCCTTTGTTAAAATGTCATCTATCAAGTGTATACAACATTTATTTCACCATGTAAGAAAACCCCAAGAACTAGGGTTTCCAACCCAAGCTTCAAGATCCATAGATCTTGAGCTACAAAGATCAAAGAGTGAAGATATACCTTTAATCTTCCACTAGGAGAGAAATCTACTAAGGATTTGTGAAGAAATCACCCAAAATCTGCTGCTATGCTCGAAAATCGCCAAGAGAGAAAACTAGGGTTTGGATATGGCATTTATGGCTGAAATCCCGTATTTAATATCTGGTCGGAAGAGTTCGCGCCGCGAATCCATAGTTCGCGCCGCGAACTATGCGTGCGTGAACTTCTTCGCGTCGTGATCTGGGTCGCGAACCTCATTCGATCAAAACTTCCAAAATCGCTGGCCACCACTCGTGATCGCGAACATAGAGTTCGCGTCACGAACTCCCCAGCTCGGCAGGGCTGCAACTTTTGTTAATCGCTTCGACCCGGTTTCATCCATAACTTTCTCATACGGTGTCCAAATGACACGAAACCAATTCCTATGTTCTTTAAACGATTTATCCTTATTTATCATATTTTTATGAAATTTATTTATTCACAAATTTCGGGTCGTTACATTCCCTATTCCCCAACTTGATTATTAACTACACTAGATAAGTGGTGCTACTATTTTTACAAAATTGGATTTGAAGAGTGGGTACTACCAGATTCATTTGAGACCTGGTGACGAATGGAAAACTGCTTTCAAGACTCGGGGATTGTATGAATGGTTGGTGATGCCATTTGGTTTATCAAACGCACCAAGCACATTTATGCGTGTGATGAACCAGCTGCTAAGGCCTTTTATTGGGAAGTTTGTGGTTGTTTATTTTGATGATATTCTGATTTATAGTGCTTCTTTTAATGAGCACCTCACCGGCTCACCCATGTGAAACAAGTCCTAACTTTACTCCGCAGGGACAGTTTTTATGCAGCCACAAAGAAGTGTGTATTCATGACCCCTAAAGTTTTATTTTTGGGGTATGTTGTTTCTGGTGAAGGAATACAGGTGGATGAATCTAAAGTAGCATCTGTTAAAGGGTGGCCAACTCCAACCACCATTACCGAAGTTCGCAGTTTTCATGGGCTTGCTTCTTTTTACAGAAGGTTCTTCCCTCACTTCAGCTCCATTATGGCCCCAATGACAGATTGTATGAAGGGGGAGACATTTGTTTGGACATAGGGAGCAGAGTTGGCTTTTCACATTATCAAGGAAAAGCTCACTACAGTCCCAATTCTTGTATTGCCTGATTTTTCGCAAGTTTTTGAGCTTCACACTGATGCCTCAAAAGTTGGAATTGGAGGGGTCCTCAGTCAAGGTGGGTGGCATGTTGCTTCTTTTAGTGAAAAATTGACGGGGCCAAAGTTGAGGTATAGCACTTATGACCTTGAATTTTATGTGGTGGTCCAAGCTGTGAAAGATTGGGGTCATTACTTGTTTCAGAAGGAAATTGTGTTGTTTACTGATCATGATTCTTTAAGGCATATCCGCACTCAAGATAAGGTATCACATAAGCATGGGCGTTGGTTGGCCTTTCTTGAAAAGTTTACGTTTGTGGTGAAGCATAAAACAGGTGTTTCAATCGAGTTGCTGATGCTTTAAGTAGGAGGAGTAATCTTCTCGTAACTATGCGAGTTGATGTACCGGGGCTGGATGTTATTCGTGATCAGTTACCTATTGATCCCTACTTTTCTGTTATTATGCAGGATGTCCAATCTGGGCAAAAGTCTGATTTTTTGTTGCATGATAGGTTTTTGTTCAAAGGGAATCAATCATGTATTCCTGATTCCAGTCTTCGTTGCAAATTATTAAGGAATTACATGGTGAAGGGCATGTTGGTCGTGATCGCACTTTACAGTTGGTGCAAGGTTCTTATTTCTGGCCTACGATGATGAAGGAAGTGGATCGCTATGTCAAGCGATGTCGTATTTGCCAGGTTTCTAAGGGGTCAGCCACTAATGCTGGACTCTATATGCCTTTTCCAGTTCCTTTGCAGCAATGGGTTGATGTTAGCATGGATTTTGTATTGGGCTTACCTCGAACTCAGCGGGGTAATGACTCTATTTTTGTTGTGGTTGATCGTTTTTCAAAAAATGGTGCACTTTATTCCATGAAAAAAGACGACAGATGAAGTGAATGTGGCCCAACTGTATTTCCGAGACGTGTATCGTTTGCATGGTTTACCCTCTTCTATTGTCTATGATCATGACACTAGATTTTTGAGTCATTTTTGGCGTAGTTTGTGGAAGATGGTGAATACTCAATTAAATTTCAGTAGTGCTTATCATCCTCAGACTGATGGGCAGACTGAAGTTGTTAACCGATCACTTGGTAATTTATTGAGGTGTTTGGTGGGTGATCATGTTAAGGCATGGGATCAGAATTTGTGCCAAGCTGAGTTTGCACATAATCATGCGATTAATCGTAGCACCGAGTTTAGCCCGTTTCAGGTGGTTTATTCTGCTTAACCACGTGGGCCTCTTGATTTAATGAATGTTCCTGTTTCTACTTCTGTTCCAAAAAAGGTGTAGGATTTTTTCGAAGGGTTGCACGAAGTTCATAAAACTATTCGTGACAATTTGGTTCAGGCTAACGCCAAGTACAAACAGTGATCAAAAACGAATGCATGTTGACTATGAAACACGGTGATTTTGTGTGGGATGTTTTAACTAAGGATCGTTTTTTGGTGGGTGACTATAACAAGATGTCAGCCAAGAAGATTGGCCTGGTGGAGATTGTGGAGAAAATTAACTCCAATGCTTATCATATCGTTTAAGATTGCCTAGCCACGTTTGATGTTCTGATGTGTTTAATGTGAAACATTTGTTGCCTTATCATGGTGATTCTTCTGATGATGATTTTGTTGGGAATCCGAGGTCGATTTTTGTCTATCCAGGGGGAATGATGCAGGCCCGATAGAAGAAAGGGCCATTTTGTTTCATGAGGCCTAAGATCGTGTGCGAAAAGGGGCTTTAGTAAAAAGGGCATAACTTTCCGCTCGGGTATCCGTTTCAAGCCCACGAGTAACCAAATCGAAGCTCGAGACGAAGGCTACGACATGGTTTTCCCAACTTCCCGGCCCAAAAGCCTTGTTTTGGACACTTTATTTACGTTTTTATGTTTTTTCTTTAAATTTCCAAACTTTGTTTAGGCCCAGTTTTTGGCCCGTTTGTCTTTTTAGGCCCATTCGAAAATCTAGGCCATATTTAATGTGTATTTTGGCATTTGGAATAGGCAGTTGAATATTTTGGTGAAATTCATTTTTCTCTCCCGAAATTGTGTTCTTTGTGTTAGAACAAGTTTTGAAGACCAATTCACGGTATTCTCTCGAATTAACGTGTTTTGTGTTAGATTAATCCGGTATTCTTTTTGAATCAACGGATCCTAATCTTTACTATATTTTCAGTTCTACATCAGTTGGTTTCAGAGCCCAAGTTCCTGAAAGATGCCTCCAAAAAGACGGCCTCTTAACAAAGTCCATGAGCAGGAATTTGAGCAACGTATTATGGCACGAATGGAAGAGCGTGGTCAGATGGTTGATCAATTGACTGATCGGATGAACGGTCAGATGAATCCTAGAAGGCGGGGTGATCGTAACCGTCGGGAGCCTGAAGACGAAGAAATTGAAAATCCGTTTTTTGAAGGTGACGGTTCATCTTCTGATGAATAACAGGGAGGGTTACAGAGACAGAATCATCGAGATGATAACAGGCATTGGGAATCTTGGCTGAGGGTCAATATTCCTGAGTTTGAAGGCAATACTTTAAATCCGGAAGAATTCATTGACTGGCTTGTTTCCATTGAAGAAGTCTTTGAATTCAGAAGTTCCTGACAACAAGAAGGTGTCGTTGATCGCTACCAGAGTTCGTGGTAGGGCATCTGCATGGTGGCAACAATTGAAACTGACTCGTGAAAGGTTGGGCAAACCAAGAGTCGTTCAATGGAGAAAGATGAAGAAATTAATGAGGGCAAACTTTATTACTCATAATTACCAGAGGTTAATGTATCAGCGGTTACAAAATTTAAAACAATCTTCCAAGACTATTGAGGAGTACACAACTGAATTTTATCAGTTAGTTTCCCGTAATGACATTCAAGAGACTGACGAGCAATTAGTGTCACGTTACATTGGGGGTCTACGAATTAACATCATGGATTCTGTAAACATGTTTGACCCGGTGACACTTTCTGATGCATACCAACGTGCATTGGCTTTTGAAAAACAGAATCGGCGTGTTGGAGGTTCATCTACTTCGGCCAATAATGGGGGTGCTTCTGGTTCGGGTTCTCATTTTGCACCTAGTCAGGCAAAACCAGTTGGTGGCATACTGGACCGGTTCAAAAGGGGTTGGAAGTAGTGGTTTAAAGTGCTTTAACTTTGGTGAACCTGGTAACCGACAGTCTGAATGTAAGAAGGCTGAAAAGACGCACTTGTTTGTTGAACCGGGGGAATGGGAAGAAGGTGACGAAAATTATGAAGAGGTTCCAGAAGTTGATGAGGAACCCGAGTATGAAGAAGAGTTGGTGACAGGAGATGTGGGGGTGAATTTGGTGGTAAGACGTTCTTGTTATACACCAAAATCGGTTGGTGATGATTGGCTCCAACATAACATTTTTCAGTCAACCTGTACCATTTTGGGTAGGGTTTGCACTTTTGTGATCGACTCTGGTAGTTGTGACAATTTGATTTCTGAAGACGCAGTTCAGAAATTGGGATTAAAAACAGAGAATCGTCCCAAATCATACAAGTTACAGTGGCTCAAGAAATGAGGTGAAGTAACTGTAACTAAGTTTGCTGTTGTTCCATTTTCTGTGGGAACAACTTATAAGGATGATGTTCGCTGTGATGTGGTGCCCATGGATGCCTGTCATTTATTGTTGGGTAGACCTTGGGAATATGATCGTGACGTTACCCATTATGGGAGAACTAATACTTATAGTTTTCTATTTGGTGGTGTGAAGATAACATTGGTGCCTAGTAAACCTAAAGAAGTAGGCAACAAACCTACTGGTATTTTGTTGACCCTTTCTCAGTTTGAAGACGAGTTGGAGATGGGGAGTGGTGTTTTTATGCTCATCGGGAAGGAAGTTGTTAAAAATAGTGAAATTCCTGAAAACATGATTCCTTTATTTGAGGAATTTTCTGATGTTTTCCCTGATGAGTTGCCTGATGGGTTTCCACCTTTGCTTGACATCCAACATCACATTGATTTGGAGCCTGGTTCACAAAAGCCTAACAGGCCACATTACCGTATGAGTCCGGGTGAACATGAGGAGTTGGGACGGCAGGTGGAGGAGTTGGTTTCTAAGGGCCACGTTCGTGAAAGTATGAGCCCTTGTGCAGTTCCTGCTCTATTAACTCCAAAGAAAGATGGCACATGGCGTATGTGTGTTGATAGTCGAGCCATCAACAAAATTATTGTAAGATACAGGTTCCCTATTCCCCAACTTGATGATTTACTAGACCAGATAAGTTGTGCTACTATTTTTACAAAACTGGATTTGAAGAGTGGGTACTACCAGATTCGTTTGAGACCTGGTGATGAATGGAAAACTGCTTTCAAGACTCGGGAAGGATTGTATGAATGGTTGGCGATGCCATTTGGTTTATCAAACGCACAAAGCACATTTATGCATGTGATGAACCAGCTGCTAAGGCCTTTTATTGGGAAGTTTGTGGTTGTTTATTTTGATGATATTCTGAGTTATAGTGCTTCTTTTAATGAGCACCTCACCCATGTGAAACAAGTCCTAACTTTACTCCGCAGGGACAGTTTCTATGCAGCCACAAAGAAGTGTGTATTCATGAAACTAAAGTTTTGTTTTTGGGTTATGTTGTTTCTGGTGAAGGAATACTGGTGGATGAATTTAAAGTAGCATCTGTTCAAGGGTAGCCAACTCCAACCACCATTACCGAAGTTCGCAGTTTTCATGGGCTTGCTTCTTTTTACAGAAGGTTCATCCCACACTTCAGCTCCATTATGGCCCCAATGACAGATTGTATGAAGGGAAGACATTTGTTTGGACAGAGGGAGCAGAGTTGGCTTTTCAGATTATCAAGGAAAAGCTCACTATAGCCCCAATTCTTGTATTGCCTAATTTTTCGCAAGTTTTTGAGCTTCACACTGATGCCTCAAAAGTTGGAATTGGTGGGGTCCTCATTCAAGGTGGGCGGCCTGTTGCTTATTTTAGTGAAAAAATGACGGGGCCAAAGTTGAGGAATAGCACTTATGACCTTGAATTTTATGCGGTGGTCCAAGCTGTGAAACATTGGCTTCATTACTTGTTTCATAAGGAATTTTTGTTGTTTACTGATCATGATTCTTTAAGGCATATCCACACTCAAGATAAGGTATCACATAAGCATGGGCGTTGGTTGGCCTTTCTTGAAATGTTTACGTTTGTGGTGAAGCATAAAACAGGTGTTTCAAATCGAGTTGATGATGCTTTAAGTAGGAGGAATAATCTTCTCGTAACTATGCGAGTTGATGTACTGGGGCTGGATGTTATTCGTGATCAGTTACCTATTGATCCCTACTTTTATGTTATTATGCAGGATGTCCAATCTGGGCAAAAGTCTGATTTTTTGTTGCATGATGGGTTTTTGTTCAAAGAGAATCAATTATGTATTCCTGATTCCAGTCTTCGTTTGCAAATTATTAAGGAATTACATGGTGAAGGGCATGTTGGTCGTGATCGCACTTTACAGTTGGTGCAAGGTTCTTATTTCTGGCCTACGATGAGGAAGGAAGTGGATCGCTATGTCAAGCGATGTCGTATTCGCCAAGTTTCTAAGGGGTCAGCCACTAATGCTGGACTCTATATACCTTTGACAGTTTCTTTGCAGCCATGGGTTGATGTTAGCATAGATTTTGTATTGGGCTTACCTCGAACTTAGCGGGGTAATGACTCTATTTTTGTTGTGGTTGATAGTTTTTCAAAAATGGTGCACTTTATTCCATGCAAAAAGACGACAAATGTAGTTAATGTGGCCCAACTGTATTTCCGGGACGTGTATCGTTTGCATGGTTTACCCTCTTCTATTGTCTCTGATCGTGACACTATATTTTTGAGTCATTTATGGCGTAGTTTGTGGAAGATGGTGAATACTCAATTAAATTTTAGTAGTGCTTATCATCCTCAGACTGATGGGCAGACTGAAGTTGTTAACCGGTCACTTGGTAATTTATTGAGGTGTTTGGTGGGTGATCAGGTTAAGGCATGGGATCAAAAGTTGTGCCAAGCTGAGTTTGCACATAATCATGCGGTTAATTGTAGCACCGGGTTTTGCCCGTGTCAGGTAGTTTATTCTGCTCAACCACGTGGGCCTCTTGATTTAATGAATGTTCCTGTTTCTACTTCTGTTCCAAAAAAGGTGCAGGATTTTGTTGAAGGGTTGCACGAAATTCATAAAACTGTTCGTGACAATTTGGTTCAGCCTAACGCCAAGTACAAACAGGATGCTGATCAAAAACGAAGGCATGTTGATTATGAAGTGGTGATTTTGTGTGGGTTGTTTTAACTAAGGATCGTTTTTTGGTGGGTGACTATAAGAAGTTTCAGCCAAGAAGATTGGCCCGGTGGAGATTGTGGAGAAAATTAGCTCCAATGCTTATCGTTTGAGATTGCCTAGCAACGTTCGATGTTCTGATGTGTTTAATGTGAAACATTTGTTGCCTTATCATGGTGATTCTTCTAATGATGAGGTTGTTGGGAATTCGAGGTCGAATTTTATCTATCCAGGGGGGAATGATGCAGGCCCGATAGAAGAAAGGTCATTTTGTTTCTTGAGGCCCAAGATCGTGTGTGAAAAGGGGCTTTTAGTAAAAAAGGCATAACTTTCCGCTCGGGTATCCGTTTCAAGCCCACGAGTAACCAAATCGAAGCTCGAGATGAAGGCTACGACATAATAAATTGCCGTAGGCCGTTTACCCAACTTCCCGGCCCAAAAAGCCTTGTTTTGGACACTTTATTTACGTTTTTATGTTTTTTCTTTAAATTTCCAAACTTTGTTTAGGCCCAGTTTTTGATCCGTTTGTCTTTTTAGGCGCATTCAAAAATCCGGGCCATATTTAAGGTGTATTTTGGCATTTGGAATAGGCAGTTGAATATTTTGGTGAAATTCATTTTTCTCTCCCGAAATTGTGTTCTTTGTGTTAGAACAAGTTTTGAAGACCAATTCACGGTATTCTCTCGAATCAACGTGTTTTGTGTTATATTAATCCGGTATTCTTTTTGAATCAATGGATCCTAATCTTTACTATCTTTTCAGTTATACATCACATTGTCTTAGATGGTATGATCTACTTTGGTGATAATCGGGAGTAACGGCCCAAAAGGCACTTGAGTAGTAGACTTTATTGCAATTAGAACTTTACAAAGTTGTAATCCTATTATAATTAGATTGTACAAAGTTGTAGTAAGTTGAAAGTCTATATATTCTACGACCCTTAGGAATCGTATCAGTTAGGTGCGATTGGTAAGGATGTTACCTACCAGAAATAACACGTCTCGTCGGGAAGTGCCCAAACCTTGCGGCGAGAATGTGAAATATGGATCCTAGGCCTAAAATATATTTATGGGTTTATAATATATTTTAGAGATGTTTATTGATGATTACTAATTAAACTAGGTTTAATTTGTAGATGGTAGCAACAACCACAACGATAAGTACCAACAATCTCTCGCTATGCTCAATCCTAGAAAAGGACAAGTTGACTGGGTCAAACTTTCTCAATTGGGAGCTCAATCTTCACATTGTGCTCACTCATGAGAGAAAGTGGTATGTCTTGAAGAGAGCTTTGCCAAATGTCCCTGCCGCAAATGCTAGAGCTGAAACGAGGCAAGCTTATGATAAGCATGTCAGTGATGCACTCGATGTGAGCTGTCTAATGCTCGCAACCATGAGTCCAGAATTAAAAGCGGGACCTATGGATGTTCCGGCATATGAAATGATCCAGCAATTAAGGGATTCATTTCAAGAGCAAACTCACGCTAAGAGGTTCGACATCAATCGAGCTTTCAACTCATGCACGATGACCAAAGGAACATCGGTAAGCGCCCATGTCATGAAAATGAAAGGGCACATGGATCACCTTGCTACACTCGGTCACCCCATACCGTTGCAAATGGAAACAGATACTATACTCAACTCATTGACTGATGACTACAAGCCTTTGGTGGTCAACAACAATATGCATAATATGGAGAAATCCATTGTTGAGCTACATTCTATGATCAAGACCACTGAGTTGAGTTTGGGGACCAAATCTAAGGATGTTCCGGTGATAGGAAATGGAAGCAACAATGGCAAAAGGAGAAAAGGGTATGGTGGTAAAGGAAAGGCTAAAACCAATCCTAACGAAGGAGTGCCAAATGGTAAAGGTGTCAAACACAAGGTAAAGAAGGTGAAGCCTGACACGGAGAGGACCGAGAATCAGTGCTTCAAGTGTGGCGAGGTCGGGACTTGGAAAAGGAATTGTCCAAAGAATGCTAGTGGTGGAGGAATTGCTAGTTACTCGGGTAACACGATCAAACTTCTTACTATTCACTTTAAGATACTTGTAAACTATATTACGAGTAATCTTACTTTTGCAATCTTTTATTGCAGGAGGAGATGGAAAGTGAAGATGGCCTACATGAGATGGTGATGATCCCACGAGCACCAAGAATTTTATAGTTCAGTTTTCCGTTTGGATTCATGAAAAGAATTTTAATTTTTGTTGGATAATTTTTATGTTAAAACAAGTTTTGGGTTTTTATCAAGTTTGAATCAATAGTTGAATTATAATGTGTGTGCATGTGTGTTAATTACACTAGTCAAGTTTTATGACTAGATTGTAAGTCAAGTTTTTCATTTACTAATGATCTCATGATTTATATTTGTTTGATTGTTGAATGAATGATAATATCTTAGAAGCTCAATTACTTAGATATTAGAAATTAGAAAGTTTTTTTTAATACAAAGTATTTAAGAGTTTTAATGGAAACATAAAGTTCAAAATTAGTTGAACTTAGTTAAAACATTTTAAGTAATAATCATTACTTATGATAGTATGTTTTAAATTATTAGTATTAATATAGTATGATTATAATGGTTATAATCAAGATAGACTTTAAGAGAATTATTACAAGTGTTTCATACTTGTGATAAAGGAATTTAATGAAGTCATAATTCCCTAGGAATATTGGATATTCAAGAAATCCAAAGAAATACTTAGACATTAAATAAAATCTTAAAAGGTCAAACTATATTAAAGTATTTAAGAATTAAAGGTATTAACGCAAGTGTTTCATACTTGTAATAAATACAGTACTTAATCAAGTCATAATTCCTTAATAGGAATGTTGGACATTAATGAAATCCAAGAAATGACTTTGGCATTAAATATAGTTCTTAAAAGGATACTAAACTATTTGAGAATTGGAAGTATCATTACAAGTCTTTCATACTCGTTAGATACAGTATTCAATAAAAGTCATGATGTCCTAAACAGGAATATTGGATATTTGCAAAATCCAAGGGATGACTTTAATGATTGATAAATTCTTAAAAGATTAAACTATAAGTTCTTGACCGAGAAAGTCAAAGTGATAGTTTAAGTAATGCTTATATTCCATAAAAGTTAGTGGGAGCTATGACTAACAGATTCATTAAATGTATTAATGAACTTAGTGAGTTAGTAAGATATTATCAACAACATATTACCAAGTCGTTAGCCAAAGAGTTAAGGGAAATAATAAATGATCGTCAATAAGATCATTGCAAGCCTAATAGCGTGTTCACAAGTCTTGTGATTAATTATTGCAAATCTAATAGGGTATTCACAGTCTGGTGAATAAATTAATCATTTAAAGTTATTTCTTTAACTAGTAACAATATATCTACAAATCAGTAACTAAAAGAGGTTTAGTTACAAGGAGAATTCTATAAATTCAAGAAACTAAGGAGTTAATTTCCAATCTTCCTATGTTTACCGAATTTTATAAAAGGCAAGACTAGAATGTATTCTTATGTTGCAAGAACAGAATCTAGCAAAGACAAAAGTTATAGTATTTTTTGAAAACTCGTCTTATGGTTTTAGTTTAATAGAAATGACTAAATTGTAATTAGTGATAAAGTTACAATTATAGAAGTCATTAAGTAATCAACAAGGACACAAATAATAAGTAATGATCCAATAATAATTCAGTATCTTGGTCCAGTTAGGAGTGATACATGAATTAGTGTCATTGTTATTCAGACTTTGTATGTATTAGAGTATCCATGGATAAAAGTTTTTTTATTAAAAAGGTATAAATCCGTGACTACTCGTCTTAGTGGGAACCTTGATGGAATGTTAACGTCATTCGCGATATTTGGTGGAGATTCGAGATTACTGAAGACAGCTACACAAGTTTTGTTGTAAACCAAATATCGGTGATATTCGGTCATGTCGACGAATATTGGATTGACCATCGTAATAACACTTCGTGGTTGAAATATTCAAAAGTATTAATCACATAGGATGTCCTTAAGCCTGAGGTATTTGGTTTGGTATATGATGACTAATTCACTTTGGTTCGTCTTAGACACTACGTAAATGGATTGTCATATGAGGTCTTACTGGGTACAAAGGAAGTCGTAGTCTCAAATCGAAATATAACAAGATGGTAATTTCGCCTTCTTTTTAGAAAAGATATTTATGGGTCCCTTGACATGATGAAAAACTGATAGAATGCATGGCCATGCTCAAACGAACTGATTTGTTCTTAGTCGTTATCACGCAGTTTAAATCAAGAAGTCAAGAAATGATTCTGAATACAAGAGTTGAATTCTACCATGCTCGTATTCGTTATCACAAATATTGTGTTGCAGGGATACCCTAACACGTTACCCAAGAAGTAAAGACATAGTGTTCTTTACTAGGAGACGCTATTAAAGAGTTTTTTCCAAAAACTATACCTGGCTTACAAAGTAGTTTCTATGGGGTTGGTTACCTGTATTGCCTATCTAGAGGGCCACTGCAGCTAGTGTCATCAAGCTAAGGTTAGGAACTTGCACAAGTGGGATTCTGTTGGAATTATGTGCACAGTTAGTCAACATATAATGGCACGTCCATGCCTACGAAACACTTAAGGGTCACACCAGTGAGTGCATGTAATACAAGTAAGATATGCAATGATACTTGGAGAAGGAATGATTTATAATAGTCATTATAAATCAGCTAAGTATTAAGTTAAGTCTAACTTATTACTTGATTAGTTTAACTAACTAATTAATACAAGTATTTGTACATTTACTAGTTGAGTAAATATACAATGTGTTAATTGTAGGTTATCCATAATATGATATAAAGCAATTAAATTATATGGTATTTGGATAATATTATTGTCTAAATTATATAAAGATTATTATATAATTAATTATTAAAAGTATAATTCAAACATATATATATTTCGTGTATATATAAGTGTATAATATTAGATATTTAATAATTAAGTGCAACAATAATAACTAGTTAAACTATAAGGGTTAGAAACGAAAAAAGGAGAAAGTTTAATTAGGTATTGAACTTAATTAAACTAGAAGGGCCCTAAGTGAAAGTCCTCTGTTATAAATAGAAGGCTAGGGGTTCCCCTATTTCTCTAGATCACCTACACGAAACCCTAACCCCTCCCTTCCCATTGTTTCGGCCAAACATGGTCCCAAGAACACAAGCATTGTGTTCTTCGTGTTTTTCGTTCGTTCTTCGTATTCTTCAAGACTTGAAGATCAAAGATCATTGCTAGGACCGACTAGAAGGTTTCTTGTTGTTCATTATCATCAGTGGACTAACTTAAGCAGTTAAGGTATGAACCCTCTTCCTCTCTTTCCCCTTTGTACGAATTCGAACCAAGAACCCCAGGGTTCTTGGTTAGTTCGTTGAACATACACAAGTATGTGTGTGTGTTCGAGTTTTTTGTACAAGCTTCTTTTCTTGTTAATCTAGTCTATATTTTCAACATCCCCAATCCTTTAGGCTTTAATGATTAAGTTTAACATCAGTTCAGTTTTAGGGATTAAACTAGCTAGTTGGTTCAACTGGTATGAACAAGTTCATGTTCTTATCAGTCTATGGTTCGAACCAAGTATACTGCGTGGTTGACTCAATGGGTCGATCGGTTACAATGAAACCCTACAACAAATATAGAACATAAGATTATCGGTAAGTCAAGGCTTGACTTACAATCTAGTCACAAACTTGACTAGTGTAATTATAACATATGCACACAATATAATTCAACCATGGATTCAATATTAAAAAAAAAACAAAAACGTGGGATGTTTCATGAATCCAAATTAAAATACTGAATTATATATATAAAAAAAGCTTTTCCATGGTGCACGTGGGATCATCTCATCTTATGCCAGGCCATCTTCACTTTCCATCACCTCCTACAATAAGCGATTGAAAAAGTTAGATTACTCGTAATAAACTTTACAAGTAAAAGTGAATATCTAGAAGTTGGTCATGTTACCAGAGGAGCTAGCATTGCCTCCTACCTCTTGACCCTTTGGACAATCTTAGGGTCAATCTTTCTTCCAATGTCCAATCGCGCCACAATCAAAACACCGATTCTCGGCTCTTGCTTTGTTTGGCTTTACCTTCTTGCCCTTTTGTTTGACATTATTACCTCTAGGCATATCTTGGATAGGATTGGTTTTACCCTTTCTTTTCCACCTTGCCTTCCTCTTTTTTTACCGCCATCATCAGTCACTACGAGATCATCCTTAGATTTGGTCCCAAAACTCAACTCAATAGCCTTGAGCACGGAATGTAGCTCAGTGACGGATTTATCCATATTATACGTGTTATAGTTGGCTACAAAATTCTTGTAGTCATCAGACAACGAGTTAAGTATAATGTCCACTGCTAACTGCAATGGCATAAGGTGACCAAGTCTCGTAAGGTGATCAATGTGCACTTTCATTTGCATGACGTGAGCACTTACTGATGTTCCCTTAGCCATCTTGCAAGAAATGAACGCTTTACTAGCATAACATGCTTGTCGTTGTTCATTCTTTGCATCCTTGGCAGGGGGGTCTACCACTGTTCTTTCTAGGTCCTTTAGTTTCCTCTCACGATTGAGCATGATCCGAAGATCACGCCTCCAATTGAGAAAATTTGACCCAGTTAATTTGTCCTTTCCTAGAAACGAGCGTCACAAGAGTTTATTGGTATTTGTCGTGTTGGTTTCCATCTAAAATCAAACCCAGTTTAATTCGTAATTGTCAATTAACATATATCATTAACCCATAAACGATTATTTTAGACCTATGATCCATATTTCACATTCTCGCCACAAGGTTTAGGCACTTCCCAACGAGACATGTTATTTCTGGTAAGTAACATCCTTACCAATCGCACCCAACTGATACGATTCCTAGGAGTCGTAGAATATATAAATTTTAAAAACATTAAAACTTTTTACAATCTAATTATAATAAAATTATAACTTTGTACATTTCTAGTTACAACAAAAATTTAGTATGTTTAATTCTACTCAAGTACTTTTTCGGCCAGGACTATCGATTATCACCAAAGTAGATCGTACCATCTAAGACATTGTGATGTTCTGTGTCGGGACTCCCGATTATCACAGAACCCTACACTCCCTTACCCTCGCAATGGTCTGAACTCGCATCTAAGGTTCTATCTCCTTACAAAGCGAGTACCGTTTAACAAGAGAAGTGTTCCATTATATGGGTAGTACTTATATCGAAGATTTTCTTGGGTTTATTTAAACCTTTTTCCATTATCCTTTTAAAATAACTTTTAAAATGTACGACTTGTATACGCAAAAGAGGTCTATAAGAAGTTTTAAGATTTAAAATCATTTTTCCTTTTAAAACTTATAGTTTCAAAAAACGCACGACTTATATGTATAGCTAAAACGAGGTGTACAAAACGTTTTACTAAGTCTTAAAAAAAAACTTTCTTTATAAAACATAACTTGTTTTATTAACCTTGAAAAACTTAAATCTATGTTTCAACTTTAAAATATAGATTTTAATTCTTTATGACTTATAAACTTAAGTCATAATTCTAGTTCGACATATCTTTTTTTTTTCACCTTTTAACAATGGACTATTATTATACTTGCTTATTTTATAAAAATAAACAACCTTGCATTTTAGCAATAAAACGCACAAAATATAACTTATTAGGTTTGCCAAAAGTTATGCCCCAAGTGGTCAATCTAAGAACATCTTGATGGAACCCACGACTTGGTTATGTGGCTCCCACTAGCTCTAACATCCATGGTAAAACGCGAGCAAACACCATGTCAACGCAACCATCGGTCTAAGTTTGGTAAACGCTAATAATAAATATATTATATAAAACGTATATAATTTAATTGAGCAACAATCTTGTTTCTTATATTTAACTTGAACTAGTTAAATATAGGTTATAAGTTTTTCGTGCTATTTAACTTATGATCATTAATCTACTATCTTACATAACTCGTAATATACTTATATTATACTTGTATAATTAACTAGTTATAATAACCTTATAACTTTATACATTTTCTAGTTATAATAGTATTTTATAACTTCGTATATTTCTAATTATAATAAAATTGCAACTTTTACAATTTCTAGTCATAATGAAATTCACAACTTTGTACTTTCTAGTTTATTTAGAATATAATTTATACAAATCTAGTTATAATAACATTATAACTTTTAAAAACAAAATATCAATTAATTAATGTTCCATTTAAACTTGTATTTTATAAATACTTACAATATTCTAACTACATTGAATAGTTTAATCTTATGTATTTTAACTTAAACTAATTAAAATACACATGAACTTTATTTATCTTTAAAATACATCAACCTTTTAAATGTTTATATAAAAAAACTTTTGAAAAATATATGTAGGTGTATTTCGAAAAATATAAAAATACAACTTTGTTTATTTTAAGACTTTTAAATTTAACAAACCTTTTTAATCCTTATTAATTTCATTTAATAAACTGTAACAACCGAAAAATCAGGGGAAATTAAAATTTTTTTTATAGATAAAATAAACTATTTTTCCCCAAAAGTACAAGTAAACAAACGGTCTCATCTCATTAAAATAAAAGTAAACCATCTCATGGTTTTAAATGCGGAATATATATATAAGGAATTAGTTGCGGAATAATAAATATGTTTTGAAATCGTTTGACTCGACAGCATAACTAAATCCAAATCGAAGAACATTAAATCAAAACGTAGCTCATCAACCATTGACCTTCTCTTTGCCCTTGCTAGTACCTGCAAAATTTTGGGTCAGTCACCGCTGAGTGAATAACAACACAATAAACATACACATACAAACAATCCACACCACATAAGTGATCCCTAAAGACTCTACTCAATTCGCGTTAATTAGGCCTTTTATTAAATTTCAATTGGTTCGCCAATGCCTTGAAAAATCCACAATGTGTGCCCCTGCTCTCGCGCTCGTCACTAGCACCCCCTTCCAACACCCACCAGTGTCCCGCAGTACCACGCTGACAGTCGTGAATTGTATTTGGCTTACCCTGGGAAGAGTTGGCTAACCTCATGAATCTCAAATATAGTTAGTTAGTTTTATTAACGTATTGACTCGTTACAACATGTACTCTTATAAAACTAACAGATCAAGCTCAAGTATATCATCTCATAGATATATAACCACATAACACCACCCAAGTGCATAACAACTAATAATCAAATTCTCTACACAGATCATTCACATAATGATATGGCACTTAGCTCGGTTACTCAGTATTTGTAACGTCCTAAAAATTTAAGATAATTAAATAATAATTTAAATAAAATTTAAATTACGTTTTGATGGAGTATGGGTTGATTGTGCAGTAATTATGTGACGTTTGGTAATATTGAGTAATATATTAAATGCATGACGTTTTGTGTACGCATTAAATGTATTCATTAATAAGTATGTGCTAATTAATTATATGCGATGCCTCTAATTATCACGCGATAATAAACTAGTTATCTAGAGGTTTGAATTCCCGAGAGTTTGAGTATCGAGTCAAGGCCGCCGAAGGCCAAGGTCGAAACCCAGATTGCCTTTATCGGTTATTAAAAACCCAAGGACTTAGAGTGGTGTTCGGTGAGATTGGGCTTGTTTGGTGTCAAGGGATGGCTAGTCCATGTAGATGTGGATGTCGGCCTTGAGGCCCCGAGTCATGGGCTTAACTAGGAGGGGTGTTAGAATCGAAGTTGTTCCCTAATCCCTACCCTAGTGCAGCCGTTGTATGAGAGTATCCCCAATAGAGAATTGCAGCCGTGAGAGCTCCTCCACTGGTTTCATTCGGCGATCTTGAGCATCTCCAATTCAGTTCTCCTTTTTCCAGCTGTGCGCATGAGTGTGCAACCAAATTAGAAGCGTTAGTTTTGAGATGCTATATGGCGGTGGGTTATTATACTTCGGTGTGAAGACGTGTACAAGTTGAAAAACAAGCTGCTCAATTTAATTGTGGCACAAGCTGCTCAATTTAATTGTGATGCAAGATGCACACATTAAATTGTGTTGATAATTCATTCGATCGAGAGTTGATGTCCACGTTTTGTGCAAGTGTTATTATCAAGTCTTACTAATTTTTGGGCTGGAGTCGAGCAGCTCCGACGAGCGAGCTGTGGTGGGAACCGTCGGTAATTTTTCTTTTGTTTCTGTGTTTTTTTTCTCGTCTAATTGTTTTCCATCTCTGATTCAAGGTTTGTGTTCACCATCTGGATGGTGTTGTCTTCAATCAGCAGAGTTTGAAGCGAGGAGTGTCCGTGGTGATTGAACAAGGTTCACGTGATCAGGAACCCAACTGCAAATCTATTCGGTAGTCTATCATGTTTCTCTCTCTTGGATATAACCTATTCATTCCTTCTATACCCGATCGTTAATATGTGGTGTAACCAAGTGTATAATTGAGTGTTGGTGCAGTCGTTGTGTTCAGCAACTAACAATGGTCCAATCGGCGACCGAGCAGAACTGTGACCCCATTGTCATCATCGAGTGGTGTTGTGTAGGATGCTTGTGTTCGAGCCAAGTATGGTGAACTCGGGAGACCATCACGAGCTGAAGGGGTGACATATTGGTAGTAATTCTTCCTTTCTGTTTTAGACTCGTGCAGATTATATCTAACCTAATTGCTTTATAAGTATCGTGATTTCATGACCCATGAGTTGTATCCAAATCGAGTAGTGTTTTAGGTCACGGGTTGGGTAAAAACCGTTTGATGAATGGCTAGATGTTTTCACCGAAAAACCCGGAAACCGAACCTTGGGTTTCTTGGGTTCCTTAAACCAAACAGATTATATAATAATGAGCTAGATTAATCATAAACATGTTTCTGAATTAAAAATGAGTTTCGGGGCTGTCGGGTGCCTCGGGAATAGACGGGTTGATGTCGGGACTTAAAACGGGTTCTATTTTAATATGCTGAATTTTAACAGAATCTGTTTGCTGACTTCGGGACTGTTTTTACCACACTTAAAATACGTTTTTGGATTTTTGGCATGTGATGGTCTCTAGGTTTCTGAGTCCTCTTTCCAACGACGCTGACGGCTCGTTAATCTGATTCACGTTTTAAAAGTTATTGTTGTTTTAGTAAACCTTCGCTGGATAGTTTTCGGTTCAGCTATTCTGTCTCGTGAGCCTGTTTTGAGCCTTTTCCGTTTGGATCTAGCTTCCTAAGTCTTCTATAAAATTGTAGTCCTCTGAGTCATTTAACTACCGTAAAAATTTGATTAATATCTAGTGAGCGGTTTGAGAGTTATAGCCGTTCCCGCGAAAGTGTTGAGTGCTGTTTAGATTCTGCTGAAACAACCTTTGAGTCTAATCCTAACCCGAGCTTCCTTGTACATTGTAGGACCTTCTAGGACCGGTTATAGACGCTCTTCAGTACCGAGGATATTTAGGAGCTTACGGTTATTCGAGGTGGGTAATCTCACTATAAACTTGTACTTACTTTCGATTCTTGATTTTGTGCTATGTGTTGTGAATTGTCTTGTTGATTGAGATTGAGTATTGATTGGGTGATTTATTTGAGTTATCTGTGATTTGAGTTATCTGGAGCCTGAGTTATCTGAGTTTTGAGTTCTTGAGTTAAAACATTAAACATAATATACTTGAGTTGTCTTGGCACCGAAGAGTACTGGTGCCAGACGTTTTGACTCAACACCGAAGAGTACAGGTGTTGAGCCTTGAGTTGTGTGAGGCGGGTCGAGGTTGATCTCTCGTCCCAAGTCACACAAGCGCGCTATATAAATTTAAAATCTGAGAAAATAAACTTGAGTAATTGAGAATTGAGTAGAGTCTCTAGGGATCACTTATGTGGCTTGAGTTGTTTGTATTTATTTGTTTATTTTGATATTATTCACTCAGCGGTGGCTGACCCCAATCACTCCCCCATTTTTCAGGTACTAGTAAGGTCAAAGAGAAGGTCAACGGTTGATGGACTGTATCTTTATTTATTGGATTTGGAGTTTTTTAAAAGTTTGTTTTGAGTCAAACATAATTTTTAACCTTTTTATTTATTTCCGCATTAAAGACCATGAGACGGTTTATATTTTTATCTGAGTTGGGACCTTTTCATTACTTGTACTTGGGAAATTTTATTAATTAAATGTTTTAAAAATTTTTAAATTTCTCCTGATTTTTGGGTTGTTACAAGTTGGTATCGGAGCTCTGGCTTGAGAGAATTGGGTTCACAATGGGTGGATTCCAAACTCAAGTCGAAACACGCGTTTTCAAAATGAGTTTTCAAAAGTGTTTTTTTTAAATGAGTCCAAATCCAAATCGAGAAGCAGCGCATCACAACAACCTTATGCCTCTAGTACTTATTTATGAGTTATTTAGTTAATTAAAAACGTCGCGAGTGACATTGATTACTAAGAGAATAAAATAAAATTAACTCGAGATGAGCGCGAATTGTACGACTATATATGTATATATACAATATGTACTGTTGTGAACTACTTGATTATGTGGATGGTATAAGGATGGGAGATCGTGGTATTTTTGAAACTGGCTCGAAACCATGACAAGGGTAGGTGCGGCTAATAATAGAGAGCCCCTATTATTATACGCACAGGACTCATGTCTATGTTTCGAAAAGGATTCAAGGAGACCATTCGTCAAGCATCTAAGTATCATTAAACCCTCAATTATTATTATTATTATTATTATTATTATATATAAGTCGATAATAAAACCAGTAAAAGAAATTTATGGGGAAAACAGTGCAACTAATTGAATAAGAGAATCATCAAACATGAATTGATAAAGAATTATCAAAACATGTCAAGAGAGAGACAAT
The DNA here is from genome assembly GCA_963853835.1 of Calendula officinalis. Classification (NCBI taxonomy): domain Eukaryota; kingdom Viridiplantae; phylum Streptophyta; class Magnoliopsida; order Asterales; family Asteraceae; genus Calendula; species Calendula officinalis. The sequence continues at coordinate 48,997,239 of OY970831.1, forward strand.
AAATCAAATTGGGTTGAATTCGTAAAATGATTAATTGAGTTATTAATACCTCGGGAACGATTGAGCAATCGTTAAAGCAAAATAAACGAGAAAATAAGGAAAATGTTAAGTTCAAATATATCACTAAATCGAGATTTATGGGAAAATAATAAATAAGAGATCATTGATTTAAGTTGAATAAGGAGTTATCCAAACCAATCCAGTGAAAGTTATTAAACCAAACTGAGTGAGGATCACTAATGATACATTGTTAAATTGAGTAATATTAATTGGTCAAAAAGCTAAGATAATAATTAAGTAAGAATGATTAAGTATAATTTAATTCGTATAATTGAGAAGTCATTGAAATTACGATAAGATTTATAAAGCAAGAATGATTGGACAATTAACTAAATCGAATCGAATAGAGAGATTTTAATTATGCATAATCATTAAATTGAGTAAAGGAGAAACTATGAGTAAACTAATTAATGAAGTCATGAGGGGTAATGCCAATAAGTACAAGATTTGTGAATTGAGTAAATTTTATGGGAAGATTTATGGAGTTAATTTTACATTTTGTAACCGATGGGAAAACATCGAATATATGAAATAAACGAGGACTATTAATTGAGCAAGAGATGAAAATCTATAAAGTTAATAAAAGTTATAAATATTGAGACATCACTAATTGAGTGAGATGAGAAACCCAAGACGGGTTAACTAATGAGTTAATTAACAAAAGAAAATTTACGAGGTTTATTCGCTACAAATTTAATGAGAATTCTATTTACGATAAAAATTATTATATGGTAATGATAATACCAAACATGCTATGAGTAAACCAAAATGAGGGTTAATACCCATATTTGATCAAGAGATAATCGTGAATGTGTAACACGAAATAAAGATTTGTGGTGCTAATAAATATAATAAGCTTGATTTATGAGGAGTCATAAAATGACTAATTATTAATGAGACTAATAAAGAGTGATGAGTTATAATTGATAAAATCTAATAAGGATGTGAGAATTCATGTGAATGTTAATGAGACAGCCGACACCTAATATGAGCAATGAATAATTTTTATAAAGTGATTAAAAGTTAATGAGTAGGGGTGTGAGAGGGGCGTAAAGAGTATACATTGGGACCGACTCACACCTGTGTATAAGACTTTAATTATCGAGTAGTCAAATAAACCTTAAAATATGAAATTAAACGAGAATTAACAAACCGAACTATAGTGTGTTCGTAACGAATTCTATGAGTATAGAATTTGAGATTTTGAGTGCCACTTTCAAACTCGGGGACGAGTTTTCTCCAAGTGGAGTTGAGTGGTGGTAAAAGGGAAAACTACCAATATTAAGAGTGTGAATAGAGAATAATTATAAAGTCGTGAATTATTAAATTCGTATTATTGAGCTAATAGAGATTACTAAATCGAGCTAAATGTGAAAAATAAAGTTTGTAAGAAGTAAATTAAGAGAATTACCAAAAGAAAGTTTTTGTTATGTGTTATTCATAATTGTTATGAGCATACATGTTCAGAGTTTATACAAGCAATTAATTAATCGAGAAAATTTTCCTATGAGGATATAATGAGATAACAAGAGTTTAATAAAATATGATAATTTATTATGAATTATTACAAATCGAGTTAAATGAGAAACACGTTATTATGAGAAATTATTAAATCCAGTCAAGAAAATTTCGGAGGCAAATTACAGTGATGAGTAATATATATATATATATATATATATATATATATATATATATATATATATATATATATATATATATATATATATATATATATATATATATATATATATATATATATATATATATATATATATACACGTGACTAGAGAATATATAAGTATAAGTGGGAATAATTAATTTCATGAGATGGTATAATTATCAAGTGGTGAGGAATTCATAAATCGAGAGTAATGGTGCCAAATGAGAAGTGGCAAATATATATAATAATCATATAATAAATAACGAGAAATTATAAAATTTGAGTAATGAGAATGTTATCAATGAGTCATTCATGAGAAGATCACCATAATAAAATTATGAGGAAATTTTTTTTTTAGTATTGAGAAATTAACGAGTTGTAAGAACCTACTAAATCAAGTTAAGCGAATAAAATATTAAAATAAACCAAATGAGAAAATTTCATTATGAGCAAATATTATATTTGAACTAGGGGGATTGACAAATTAAACTATTAAATTGAATGCCATCAAATATTGTGGTTTAAATCAAGAATAGTTATTGAGATGAACAAATGAAAAAAAAAAACATAAGCGTATCAATTAATAAATTTTTATTAAAAATATTATGAGTTTCTAAATCGAGAAAACAATAAAAATATAAAGTAATGAGGAAAGTTTATATAGAGAACGAGGAAATAGCTGAGTAATCAAGTGCATGAGAACTATCGAGTTGACTAATTAACCAAGTGAAGAGAAAATATTAAATGGGAGCGTTTAAGACTTAAAGAAATAATAATAATAATAATAATAATAATAATAATAATAATAAATAAAATAAAATAAATAAGACTGATGAGTGGAATTTTGGTCAAATTGATCGAGTGACAATTTAAATGAGAACAAAGCGACAAAATAATTAACAAGCCAAATGATAAAATCATTAATCGCGTTGATAAATATCGTTAATATGAGTTAAGCGAGTAGTATTAAAAAGAGTTAACAAGAAATTGTTAAACATGAATTAACAAGAGAACTAATAATGCGGCTTAAAAGAGAAATTATCCGTTCGAGTAGTCTGATAATTAAATTTGATCACGCGAGGAGATCACAAAGAGTGAGAAAATGGGCATTTCGTGCGACTTGTGATAAATTGTTAAGTGAGATTTGAGTTAAATTTGTAATATAGCTTGCATTGAGTTAAAGCAAGTTGTGGAAATTTGAGATAAATGCATTCTGAGTATATGCAATTTGAGTAAAAGGCATGAGTTGCCTACCGTCTGAGGTTTATGTGTGATATATACATTTATTGTGAAAATGTACTTGTTTGTGTATTGTTTGATAGCGGTGTGAACCGCTAAACTGTTATTTTGTTTTGAAACAAACTAATGTCCTATAGAGTAGAGGACCTTGAGGTGGTACTTATTGATATAGATTGTCAATTATAATATTTTATTTGTTGATAAATGTATGAGTAATCATTTATTGGAGCCGTGCGAGAAGATTTTGTTTTCTCCTCCCCATAAAACTTATTTTTATCGTTGCGAGAGGGCTGAATGTGACCGTTAGCACGGACTGAATAACCAAGTACCATGCCGAGATCATCTGTCGCCACAAACCAAACCGGAACAAATATCCAAGTGGAGTTGAATCGGAGATTCAACGCGATGTTAACGTAGAGTGTAGCAACTGTGTCCGACTACGAGAACAAGAAGACACCTCCAGCAGAGTACTGTGGATTACTTTGTGCTTATTATCGTCACTCTTTTCGCAATAAACCAAGTTCCTTAGAGAACATTCCATTTTTGAGTATTATCGTCTTGCGCCACTAGAGACAAAAGGTCTGCATGAGCAATTACGAAAGCTGGAGTTCGTTTTGATCGAGTAGTTTCCCTGAGTAATTTCATTTTATTCATAACCCCCTTTCTTGTTTTCCCGATTAAAAAGATGTGGCGTTGGCGAGCCTCAGTCTGAAGTGCGACATCGCAATCTTGAGCTTCTTCCGAGCGATGACTTCGGGGACGAAGTCTATTTTAAGTGGAGTTGAGTTGTAACGTCCTAAAAATTTAAGATAATTAAATAATAATTTAAATAAAATTTAAATTACGTTTTGATGGAGTATGGGTTGATTGTGCAGTAATTATGTGACGTTTGGTAATATTGAGTAATATATTAAATGCATGACGTTTTGTGTACGCATTAAATGTATTCATTAATAAGTATGTGCTAATTAATTATATGCGATGCCTCTAATTATCACGCGATAATAAACTAGTTATCTAGAGGTTTGAATTCCCGAGAGTTTGAGTATCGAGTCAAGGCCCCCGAAGGCCAAGGTCGAAACCCAGATTGCCTTTATCGGTTATTAAAAACCCAAGGACTTAGAGTGGTGTTCGGTGAGATTGGGCTTGTTTGGTGTCAAGGGATGGCTAGTCCATGTAGATGTGGATGTCGGCCTTGAGGCCCCGAGTCATGGGCTTAACTAGGAGGGGTGTTAGAATCGAAGTTGTTCCCTAATCCCTACCCTAGTGCAGCCGTTGTATGAGAGTATCCCCAATAGAGAATTGCAGCCGTGAGAGCTCCTCCACTGGTTTCATTCGGCGATCTTGAGCATCTCCAATTCAGTTCTCCTTTTTCCAGCTGTGCGCATGAGTGTGCAACCAAATTAGAAGCGTTAGTTTTGAGATGCTATATGGCGGTGGGTTATTATACTTCGGTGTGAAGACGTGTACAAGTTGAAAAACAAGCTGCTCAATTTAATTGTGGCACAAGCTGCTCAATTTAATTGTGATGCAAGCTGCACACATTAAATTGTGTTGATAATTCATTCGATCGAGAGTTGATGTCCACGTTTTGTGCAAGTGTTATTATCAAGTCTTACTAATTTTTGGGCTGGAGTCGAGCAGCTCCGACGAGCGAGCTATGGTGGGAACCGTCGGTAATTTCTCTTTTGTTTCTGTGTTTTTTTTCTCGTCTAATTGTTTTCCATCTCTGATTCAAGGTTTGTGTTCACCATCTGCACTACTACAGATCGCATTGTTGTTGCGGACGTATAAATTTATATATTGCGGTGGTAAGATAAAACCGCAACAACAAATGCAGTTCGCACTGCAAAAGAAATAACCGCAACAACAATTTAATTTGTTGTTGCGGCCCTGCTAAACCCGCAATAACAAATCCATTTTTTGTTGCGGTCAAATATTACCCGCATTAACAAATCCATTTGTTGTTGCGGCCATATATTACCCGCAACAACTACAAAATTTGTTGTTGCGGCCATTTTGAACCCGCAATAACAATTCAATTTGTTGTTGCGGCCATACATTACCCGCAATAACAATCTAAATTTTCAGTTTAAATTAGTTAATTAATTGGCAAACAAAAACAAATTTCATAAAGATACAACGATAACATTACATCATGTTGAATTCATGTTGACAAACATCAAAACCTAAACAAGGACAACCAAAACCTAAACACAAGAGATTAAGGCATGTGGTCCTGTATTTCTACGTTACATGTACCCTTTTGAAAGATACATGGGAATATTGAAAGGTTATGTAAGAAACCGTAATCGACCAGAGGGAAGTATTATTGAAGGGTATACTTCTGAAGAGGTGATTGAGTTCTGTCAAGGTACGTATGTAATATATATGATCAACTATAGCAAAAATTAATTTATTATATATTTTGTTTTTGTTAGGCTATATGGAAGGTGTCAAAAGTGTTGGCGTTCCTAAAAGTCGCCATTCAGGTCGACTTGAAGGAAAGGGAGGTGTAGGTTTTAAGATAATAGTGCCAATGCACGGAGAACTACAAGTTGCTCATTTAGTAATCTTAAAGCACATGACATGCCTCACTCCATATGTTGATGAACATATGGATATGTTAAAGTCGACGAACCCGGGTAAACAAGAAGTGTGGTACATAAACAACCAAAACAAGGATTTGGCAAGTTGGTTGAAAGAGAGGGTGACAACAAGTGACGACGTTGATGACACTGTCAAAAAATTGGGACAAGGTCCAGATGCTAGAGTAAGAACTTACCAAGGATATGATATTAATGGTTATACATTTTACACCAAAGATCAAGATAGAAAAAGTACAGTGCAAAATAGTGGAGTTACAGTAATAGCATCAACAACCGAAATCGATAGGCGTGATCAAGATACATTGATAAGCATCGCAAAAGATTCTTATTACGGTGTGATAGAAGAAATTTGGGAATTGCAGTATTCTGATTTCATAATCCCAGTGTTCAAGTGTAAGTGGGTAAATAACCGTACGGGTGTTAAAGTTGACGAATATGGTTTTACACTTGTCGATCTTGAAACTAATGGCTACAAATCCGAGCCATTCATTCTCGCAACACATGTATCACAATTTGTTTTCGTCAAAGATCCAAGCAAAGCAAAATACCACATTGTGTTGCAAGGTAAAAGACGTATTCTTGGGGTTGATAATGTTGTGGATGAAGAAGAAGACGAGAACTTCGATGATTTACCACCATTTTCCGTCGGTATCAAACCCGGGAATTTTGAAAACATGAATAGAAGCTCATATGTACGAACTGACGGAGAAGGAACATACATTTAATAACTCGATCTATTATATATTATTGAAAATTAATATTTGTATTATATATGTGTTTTAGTACTATGCAAATTTATAATTAACTTACTGTTTTATTCATGTGTAACATTTTTTTATCAATTTGAATTTCTTAGTATGCGAAAAAAAATGAAACTCAAAACCGCATTAAAAAATCAACAAAACCGCAACAACTAATTCACCAAACCGCAACAACAACTAATTTGAATTTCTTAGTATGCGAAAAAAAATGAAACTCAAAACCGCATTAACAAATCAACAAAACCGCAACAACTAATTCACCAAACCGCAACAACAAACAAACCGCAATAACTAATGGACAATAACCGCGGTAACAAATAGAATAAAATAACCCGCTAATACGTAGTAAAAACCCGCTAAAATGAAATTGTTTAGTCCAAAATTTTCAAATCCCAAAACATCGAATCCTTTAATCACTTTTGCACAAAACCTTCTTCGACCAAACCCTCCGTTTTCTTCACCAAAATCACTCTGCACTAGTTCGCCGGAGTTTGGATTCACCGTCGTTTTCTTCACCTTGGATAGTAACCGACGTTGCTTTCACCACGTCGTATCCTTAATCACTTTTCCAAAAACCTTAATCACTCGATCTCGTCGACCTAAACCCTAGTTTACCGTTACATCGCCGATTTTCCTTACCAAGCTAGGTATTAAAGTATTATGTTAATGATTTCTTGTACGTGTTTGTTATGCATTCGTTCTTAATCATCTTTAATTTTCTGTTAACGTATTATGTTCACGCATTTGTGTCGTAATTCTGCAGAAATGGCCGATAATCAAGAACGTAAGAGACGTAGAGGCGAACGTGGTCCTGCATCTTTTGGGAAGAAATATAAAGAAGATGTATATAAAACTGAATTTGATGAAAATAATATCCCTCTAAGTAAAGAACTGACGTCATGGTTTGGGATGACGGTTCAACATCGTTTCCCGCTAGCAACTGATATGGGCAAAATGGACAAAGACATATATGAAAAACTATGGCTGGATACCAAGGTATATATTTATTAGAAATATGAAATAGTTGTTAAGTGATGATAGCATATAATTTATTTACTCTAAATTGTAGAATATGTGGAATATCGAGAACGATGATGCAAAAGAGTTAATGAGGAAGAAAGCTATGAAAATTGGTACTAATTTTAAATCTAGGCTTGTTAAAAATTTCGTCCTTACAGGTAAGGATGCTTGTGAGAAGTATAAGTTTCTTAAAAGGAATGATTGGGAAGCATTTAAGGCACAAAGAAGCACCCCCAGAATTTATGGTATCTCTTAATTATATTATATGTTTAGTGTTGTACAATATTTTATTATTAACAACTTGTTAATTTGTGTAGCTAAAAAGGGAGAAAGCATTGGCAAGCAATAAAAGCAGACAATTCAAGGTCTGCGTGGGCGAGATACGCAGTGAAGGTATATTTTAGTTTATTTTTATTGTTTGTGAACGCTTTTATCTAACGTTGTAGAGATGTTTTAGCTTATCGGTGATGGACTTGTCAATTCCCCGGAAAGGGACTTGAGAGAATCCTCTCCATTTGATTTATCAACCAACAATGTTTATATACCAGAAATGCCCGAAACTTCAACATTCCCTTTAAACCAAGAGTTTGTTAGTTATGCACAAATGGTTAGTCTTATCATTATCATTATTTTAATCATTATATTTAAATACTAATGTTTTTATGATTACTTGTGGTAGTTGCAATCGGAGGATCCAACATTCCCCGCAGCCCAAACCGTCCCCGCAGCCCAAACCGCCCCCGCAGCCCAAACCGTAACCGCAGCCCAACCCATTAACCCAGCCCAAACAGCCCCAATAGCACAAACCATTATCCCAGCCCAAACAGTCCCCATAGCCCAAACAGTCCCAGAAGCCCAACCCGACAACCCTGCCCGAACAGACCCTATACCCCAAACACCCACCACATCCCAAACCGTCACCACACCTCAACCCGACAGCCCAGCCCGAACCATCCCCGAAGCCCAAACAGAACCCGAAGCCCAAACAGAATCCGAACCCGAGGATGTTCCTCTAGATCCTCAGTACGACCAGCATTATGCGATGGTAGTGGCCGATGCTCCCCAATTTCTCCCAATACTTGATGCATTCTTCAAATATAACAAATATGGTCTTAGTGTTCCTTCCCCTCCGGGTATGTATCCGGAGATATATTTAGAAGGCATCCCAGCAACCGAGGTTTTACAATTTGCTCGATTCCATTGGGTTGATAGCAGCATGATACATTGTTTGTCAATGTAAGCTTAATATTTTAATATTTGGATATAATTGTATTTATTAACTTTATGTTGTATATTTAAGGTATTATTATGCAATGGCCGGCAGCAATTCACGATGTGCATTTTTCAATGCACACTATATTACCGAGCCAGAATGTCGCACCAACAAGAACCATGTCATCCAACATATCAAGGATGTTTTAAATCATCATCCAAGCAAGTCATACATTCTTGCACCATACTATCAACAGTAATATTTGATTTTCCATAATACATGCAACACTAGATGTTTTAAATCATCATACAAGCAAGTAACTTTGATTAATTGCTTGTGTTTACTTGCAGGCAACACTGGATGCTTTTTATCCTCTGTCCTAAAACGAATATTGCATATATTGTTGATTCTTTAAAGCGTGAATCTGGTCCCGAGTACTACACTCTTGTAGGAGTAATCAATCATATGTTTCCCCGTAGATTTAAATGGATAAACACAACTGTATGTTTTCAATTTCCATTTTTTACCAATTTATTTAAGATGTATAAAATTTCAATATATTGAAATATTACAGTGCTGGAAACAAGACCAAAGCTGGGAATGTGGTTACATTGTTAGTCGACATATTGAAGAATTTTTACAGACAATACAGTTTAACATCAACCAATCTGTAAGTTTATGTTATAATTTTAAAATATTACTCATTTAGATGTAAAAATTATTGATATTAATTCTTTTTCATGAGCAGATGTGGAAGAGTAATAAGAGTTTTGATGCTTCTATGATTCATGAATACATAGAAAGGTTGTTGCCACTGTATCTCGAATGGATGAAGAGGTGCAAGCAAAGTGATGCCACTTATTAAAGGTTAGCAATTAATTAGCAAGTGTAAATTCTTGAACATATAGTTGTAAATTTATGAAACACGGTCCATTACAATGATCACAACCCTGCAAGTGTACATTTTTTTGACATTAAGTTACTGTGCTGTTGTATATATGTTTTTGGGTGCTATCTTTAAATATAGAATATAATATATATATATATATATATATATATATATATATATATATATATATATTGTGGAATGATTTTTTTTTTGTTTATTTTGAATAACAAATATTGCGGTTACTTTATCATGTGTGCGAATAACTAATATTGCGGGTATGTGTAGTGTGCGAAAAACTAATAGCGCGTTTTTTGCTTTAATGTTGCGGTTTCTGTCTTATTGCGGTCTCAGCGTTTGATATTGCGGTTTCTCTTTTGTTGCGGTGTTCGCTTTAATATTGCGGTTTCTTTCTTGTTGCGGTCTCTGTGTTTGATATTGCGGTTTCTCTTTTGTTGCGGTGTTGGCTTTAATATTGCGGTTTCTTTCTTGTTGCGGTCTCTGTGTTTGATATTGCGGTTTCTCTTTTGTTGCGGTTTGTGTTGTTTGATAGTGCGTAGTTTGTTAGTGCGTTCCTTTCCCCGCAACAACAAATCGTTTTACCCGCAACAACAAATCGTTTCTGTAGTAGTGCTGGATGGTGTTGTCTTCAATCAGCAGAGTTTGAAGCGAGGAGTGTCCGTGGTGATTGAACAAGGTTCACGTGATCAGGAACCCAACTGCAAATCTATTCGGTAGTCTATCATGTTTCTCTCTCTTGGATATAACCTATTCATTCCTTCTATACCCGATCGTTAATATGTGGTGTAACCAAGTGTATAATTGAGTGTTGGTGCAGTCGTGGTGTTCAGCAACTAACAATGGTCCAATCGGCGACCGAGCAGAACTGTGACCCCATTGTCGTCATCGAGTGGTGTTGTGTAGGATGCTTGTGTTCGAGCCAAGTATGGTGAACTCGGGAGACCATCACGAGCTGAAGGGGTGACATATTGGTAGTAATTCTTCCTTTCTGTTTTAGACTCGTGCAGATTATATCTAACCTAATTGCTTTATAAGTATCGTGATTTCATGACCCCATGAGTTGTATTCAAATCGAGTAGTGTTTTAGGTCACGGGTTGGGTAAAAACCGTTTGATGAATGGCTAGATGTTTTCACCGAAAAACCCGGAAACCGAACCTTGGGTTTCTTGGGTTCCTTAAACCAAAAAGATTATATAATAATGAGCTAGATTAATCATAAACATGTTTCTGAATTAAAAATGAGTTTCGGGGCTGTCGGGTGCCTCGGGAATAGACGGGTTGATGTCGGGACTTAAAACGGGTTCTATTTTAATATGCTGAATTTTAACAGAATCTGTTTGCTGACTTCGGGACTGTTTTTACCACACTTAAAATACGTTTTTGGATTTTTGGCCTGTGTTGGTCTCTAGGTTTCTGAGTCCTCTTTCCAACGACGCTGACGGCTCGTTAATCTGATTCACGTTTTAAAAGTTATTGCTGTTTTAGTAAACCTTCGCTGGATAGTTTTCGGTTCAGCTATTCTGTCTCGTGAGCCTGTTTTGAGCCTTTTCCGTTTGGATCTAGCTTCCGAAGTCTTCTGTAAAATTGTAGTCCTCTGAGTCATTTAACTACCGTAAACATTTGATTAATATCTAGTGAGCGGTTTGAGAGTTATAGCCGTTCCCGCGAAAGTGTTGAGTGCTGTTTAGATTCTGCTGAAACAACCTTTGAGTCTAATCCTAACCCGAGCTTCCTTGTACATTGTAGGACCTTCTAGGACCGGTTAGAGACGCTCTTCAGTACCGAGGATATTTAGGAGCTTACGGTTATTCGAGGTGGGTAATCTCACTATAAACTTGTACTTACTTTCGATTCATGATTTTGTGCTATGTGTTGTGAATTGTCTTGTTGATTGAGCTTGAGTATTGATTGGGTGATTTATTTGAGTTATCTGTGATTTGAGTTATCTGTGATTTGAGTTATCTGGAGCCTGAGTTATCTGAGTTTTGAGTTCTTGAGTTAAAACATTAAACATAATATACTTGAGTTGTCTTGGCACCGAAGAGTACTGGTGCCAGACGTTTTGACTCAACACCGAAGAGTACAGGTGTTGAGCCTTGAGTTGTGTGAGGCGGGTCGAGTTTGATCTCTCGTCCCAAGTCACACAAGCGCGCTATATAAATTTAAAATCTGAGAAAATAAACTTGAGTAATTGAGAATTGAGTAGAGTCTCTAGGGATCACTTATGTGGCTTGAGTTGTTTGTATTTATTTGTTTATTTTGATATTATTCACTCAGCGGTGGCTGACCCCAATCACTCCCCCATTTTTCAGGTACTAGTAAGGGCAAAGAGAAGGTCAACGGTTGATGGGCTGTATCTTTATTTATTGGATTTGGAGTTTTTTAAAAGTTTGTTTTGAGTCAAACATAATTTTTAACCTTTTTATTTATTTCCGCATTAAAGACCATGAGACGGTTTATATTTTTATCTGAGTTGGGACCTTTTCATTACTTGTACTTGGGGAAATTTTATTAATTAAATGTTTTAAAAAATTTTAAATTTCTCCTGATTTTTGGGTTGTTACAGTATTCATATCTCAGTTCAGAATACGATTATAACTAACAACACATAGCAATTATCACATAGTCAACTCAACTCAATCAATCAACAGTTCATGACATATAGCACATAATCATGAATCAAATGTAAGTGCAAGTTTAGAGTGAGATTACCCACCTCGAATAGAAGAATGCTCCTAGATATCCTTAGCACCAAAGAGCGTCTCTAATCAGGTCCTAGAAGGTCCTACATAGCACAAGGAAGCTCGGATTAGAATTTGACTCGCAAGTAGTTTCAGCAGAAACTTAACAGCACTCAGCACTCTCACGGGAATGGCCATAATTCCCAAAACGTTCATTAGATTTGTCCCAAATTTTTGCCACGGAAACAAGACTCAGAATATTACAAATCACTATCAAGTGGCTTCTACCCAAAATCGGACTCTAACGGCCTCAAAATAGGCTCACAAAACAGCATAGCTGCACAGGTAGAAATTCTGACAGCGTCGTATTAAAATGGTATTAACTTTTAAACGGTAACTCAGATTGACAAGCCGTCGGCGGCAATGGAAAGAGAACTCAGGAAATTGGGGACAAAAATCCAGAAACGTATTTTAAGTGTGTTAAAAACGGACTCAAACATAGATAACAAATTTTGTCCAAAAATTCAACATGACATTTAAAACCCGTTTTAATCCCCGACATCCACCCGTTTATTCCCGAGGCACCCGACAGCCCCGGAATTCGTTTTTAACTCAGAAACCAGATTAAAAACATGTATTTCTTTTCTTATTAGAAATCTCATTCGGTTTAGGAAACCAAGAACCCTACGGGTTCGGTTTCGGGTGACTAAACATTTAACCGCTCAACTATGGCTTTTACCCAAACCTCAAACTGACAGCCCCGATAAATTTTGTGATTAAAAGAGTCGAGACAAAACAGATTCAAACATTAAACCCGGATTGATACATTGGAAACGGAACATAATCTACCAAACGAACGACGATATCGACCAAGAAACTAATCAACAATTTAAGAACATCATAGACAACAACCCGAGCCTTCAATGGCTCGGTACTCTCTATCTGCCAAAAGCTCAAAACAAATCGCAGCATTATCCTAACAACAAGGGAAAACGAATCTGGAAATCAAGGGAAAACAACGGACTACCAAATTGTAGGGTGAAAGGTATGCTTCTCGGAAGACTTGCTCAATCCCAAACTTGCTCAAGAACTGCTGCTGCAATCTACGAGACAAACAGTTAGGAATAGGGAAAACGAATTGCAATGATCAGAGGTGAAAATCTAAGGTTCTTACCGAACCGTAACTGCCCAAAAAGTCCCGATTGTAGTTCAACTTCTGCTCGGTGGTCACTGCTTTTAGGGAGGAGAAAGAAATCGGAAAAGAAATCAAGCGTGAATGGAGGAGAAATTGAGTGTCGGCAGATTAGCGAATGCTCTCAATTATGTATAAGGCTAAGTGGACTAAAGGCCTAGATAATAATCCGGCTTCACAACTCTCGGGCCTTCCTATCTCCTTTGCTCGTCCAACACACAGAATCAAGGGGCTCGGTCTTACTGCACTTGGGCCAGACTCGAGAACAATTAGGCAGGGAAGATCTCGGCCTACTCGACAACTATTAAACTGGTTGGGGCTGAAAGTAGAACATGGGCTCGAGTCTCTCTTCTTGGAAACAAATCACGATTAAATAATAGGGGGTTTTGGCCTTGACCTACGACCGGCCTTGACCCGACACTCAACTCCCGGGTTTTAAACATCTAGATAATTAGAATAGCGAAAAGTCACATAATAATCAATACACCGCAATAAAGAACACATAAATGTGTAGCCGAAACAGCAAACAATAAGTCTAATACACTTGATCACGAAACGGCACACCATATATCACATAGAAAATTAATGAATAAATCTCTATCTCTATCTCTATCTCTATCTATAATAAAAGAAAGCGTGCCACGTCAACTAATCCATGTCACCTTTGCCACGTCATCTTTGACATGTCACTAATCATCCACCAATGAAAGCATTCCACGTCACCCTTTTGAGATCAACCTAATCTATGTACAAAACATTATCTTAAGATATTCTGAATTTAAATAAATAAATAAAATATTATCAATTTCCTTACTTATAAAAAATTTAAAACTTCATAACAATTGTATAATTTAATAAATTAAATATTTCGGAATTTAAGGACTTGATAGAATTCCACATTTGAATTAAATTCAGTAATTTTCCAAATTTATATCACTAATTTTCCGAAATTATATCATTAACTACATTCCGAATTTAATATATATATATATATATATATATATATATATATATATATATATATATATATATATATATATATATATATACTAGCTACAAAACCCGCCCGATGGGCGGGTATGCTGTAAATTTTAGTATGTAGAAAAATGTCCAAAAACTTTATATACTTCTAAATGACATAATAATCGATAGATGTGATGATGATTTTGTACAAAAAAACGGTAAATGAAGAAATGTTACATATAAATGTTACATATAGTTATTTGTTTCCTTCGCTGATTGATCTTTTAAATATTTATTTGTTTCCTTGTATGTAGGATCTTTTAAATAGTTATTTGTATGTACGATCTTTTAAATAGTTATTTGTTTCCTTGTATGTCGGAAGCCGTATATGGAGCATATGAATGTAGACCGTAAGCCGTACCAGATTCGTTTGCCGTATATGGAGCATATGAATGTAGACTGTAAGCCGTACCAGATTCGTTTGCCGTATAAGGAGCATATGAATATGAATGTAGACCGTAAGCCGTACCAGATTCGTTTGTATTAGTGCAAATGACGTGGACCAATCAGGGAATTCCAATTGCCATTATGGACGAATAGGAATGCTTGGAATTGCCATGGTGTCAAACCCTCTTCAAATTTAGGCCTCATATATAGGGTAGTATATATATATATATATATATATATATATATATATATATATATATATATATATATATATATATATCTTTAATAAAAGAAAGCATTACACGCCACCTAATCCATGTCATCTTTGCCACGTCATCTTTGTCACATCATAAATCATCCACCAATGAAAGCATTCCAGTCACCTTAAGTTGTTACGATATTTAGTAACATATTTAATATATTTAATATAAACTGCCATTATTTTATTTCATTTTTAATATATTTACTTATAATCTTTAATATATAACTTTAACTTTTTAATAACATAATGTCCCTAATTATAGTACGTGTTGTTGTTATTAAATTAATATATATATTTTTAATGTCATATCGAAGTATAACAATTTATATTTCATATGTGATATATAAATAAACATCTAATTTACATATAGAAGTTCAAGTAATACACCTAAATCATCATTAAATGATGTCTATAATCATCAAGGTATACTTGCATCCTAATTCTCAATATACATAAAAATCTCTATCTTTAATAAAAGAAAGCTTATCACGTCACCTAATCCATGTAAGATTTGTCACGTCATCTTTACCATCACATAATTCTCATGCCACATACAGACATACTTAAAAAAATATAGTTAACGATGGACACATTTGTCCCATAATTTAAATAGTATCATATTTATCTCATATTTATCCCATGTTTGCACTTAAAGGTGGACACATTTATCCCATATTTTAAATACCATATTTATCCCACATCTTTATATTTAATAAAAGAAATCATATTAAATTTCGTCCATGTCACATAATCTATGTCACTACTATCATGTCACCTTTAACACCTCATAAATCAACATTGCCACCTTAATTCCATATCTATCTTTTGTGATACGTAAGCATATTCAGACATTATAACTCTATAAAGTTTGTTCTTTTTGCAATTTTTGCAAAAACTTATAAAGTCATTATTTTCTACTTGATTTAATGTTTGGTTAAATATTTATAGAGTCGTTCTTTTGGCAAAAACTTGGTTTCATGTTTCTGCTCAGTTTTATGTACGTTTCTATTTGGTTTCACGCTAACTCAGTTGGCTGAAGGTAAATGGGCGGGTTACCGGGTGGGTCAAACCAGGTATTTTGTTTCATATGGGTTATGTGACTATGTCATATGTGTTTGAAACCCTTCTTGGTCAAAGTCTTTATTTTTATTCTTTTGTTAACATGATAACAAGAAATATATTCTTCATTTGTTAATAAATATCATTAGCAATTGGTAAATTTTATTTTAATTGTGTTAGTGTATCAATCTCATAATTCAAATTTGTTAACTTAATTGCACCGTTGCAAATTATCAGATGAAAGGTCAAAATATACTAAATAGTTATTTGTCAATCTTAACTAGTTTTGTGTTTTTAAATGTATATCAAAATTATTGTTAACTATAAAAAATTTCAAATATATAAAGTTTTTTTATTAATAAAGAATTACCAAGTAAGTAAAGAGTTTATAAAATACACATGAAAATATTTTTAAAATTTTTTAAGCCACCGGTGATTTATCACGGGTTATAAGCTAGTGTAATATAAATTAATTAAAAATTAATATTTAATTACTTAATCTTATTTTTAATCAATCAAAACTAGGGTTTCAATTTTCTTTATCAAAAACACTATCTATTCAAAAATTAAACCTAATTAATCCTAGGATTCAAACTAACTAGTTTTTATCCTTTTAATCTTGATTTTAGATTTTGAATCTTATTCGAATTTCAATCAATCATATCTAAACAATATCTTTTTTTAAATTTCTAGGATAGATTATAATTTCAAATAACTTATCAAAACTTTTAACCAAAAACTATTAGACCAAACTTGTGTAAATTTCTAGGTTTAGATTCTAGTTTTGATAAACTCTTTAAACTTATAATCAAACCTTTTTTTAAACAAAAACGTGTTTAAAGTTCTAGGTTTAGATTGTAATTTTAATTAATCCTTTTGACCAATTAAACTAATCTAGTTTAACATTCTTGTATTTAGGGTTCTTACCAATTTTCGAAAATTAGGGGGGAAGAAAAACACTTGGAAAAAAAAATTAAATAAAACTTTAAAATTAAAGATCCATAAACTTTGTTAATTTTGTTTAGATTTCTAAACCAACACGCTACCACTGTGAGTTTTCGTAGACTTCTAAAGTCAAACCTAGTCTTACTGATTCGAACCATAACTGATATGAACATGAACTTGTTCATACCTGTTGAACCAACTATCTAGTTTAAACCCTAGACAACGGATCTGAGATTAAACTTAATCCTTAAACCCTAAAGGATTAGGATCTTGGAAATCTAGACAAGATTAACATTCTAACCGAAATACTCGAACACACACACAAGCCTTGTGTGTGTTCGGCTGATCGCACGAACCGAAACACACAAGTCTTTTGTGTTTCGGTCGAACAAAGAGAAAAAGGGGGAAATGGGTTTTCCAATTAATACCTTAGTTGCTCAAGATTGATCCACCAGTGATTTGCAAGACGAGAAACCTTCTAGCCCGTTACTTGCAGCGATGATCTTCAAGGACGAAGAACGAATGAAGAACACGAAGAACAATTGAAGAACACCAAGACTTGGTGTTCTTCCTTGTTCGGTCGAATATGGAGAAGAGGGAGGGGCCATGGTTTCGAATTAGGGATCAAGTGGAATAAGGGAACCCTAAACCTTCTATTTATAATAGATGTACTTTCACCTAGGTCCTTCTAGTTTAATTAAGTTCAATACTTAATTAAACTTTCTTTTTTTCGTTTCTAACCCTTATAGTTTAACTAGTTATTATTATTGCACTTAACTATTAAATACTATGTATAATACACATATATAATTTCGGTACAAATACCGAAATATATATATACTTATATTATACATTTAATAATTAATTATATAATAAACTTTATATAATTTAGACAATAATATTATCCAAACACTATATGATTTAATTGCTTTAAATCATATTATGGATAACGTATAATTAATAAATTATATATCTACTCAACTAGTAAATACATAAATACTTATATTAATTAGATAGTTAAACTAATCTAGTAATAAGTTAATCTTAACTTAATACTTATTGATTTATAATAACTATTATAAATCATTCCACTCCGATTATCATTGCATAACTACTCGATTGTTACATGCACTCACCGGTGTGACCCTTAAGTGTTCTATAAGCATGGATGTGACATCCTAGGTTGACTAATTGTGCACATAAATCCAACAGGCAGGAGGTGCCTCAGGTAAGGCCTCTTCCAGGTTTATCAACTTGTTCTCATCTCTAAGGACAATCCTTAGTAGAGATGCAAACGGGTACGGAATAGCGGGTACCACAAAACCCGTACCCGTACCCGACCCGCTATTCCCATACCCGTACCCGCCCCGTACCCGGTCAAATCCCCGTCGGGTTCGGGTAGAAAAATCCCCGCCGGGTACGGGGAACCCGACGGGTACCCGTTCAATAAAAAAATTCAACAAAATAGCTAAAACTTTTAATACTCTCAGTTCGTTCGGGCTTATTTCATTCAATACGTAATGGACTAACGGGAGACGTGCCATATTTTAATCATTATTAGATTGGGCTAATGAGAGATTAAAAGTTGAGCTAAGTTTGAGAAGTGACAAGTGGGCTAAACCTGTATTAAAAAAATTACACATTAATATATATATTTGGGTCGGGTATAAACGGTGCGGGTATTATAAAACCCGTACCCGACCCGTACCCGCTCTCGGGTATGAAAGTTAAACCCATACCCGACCCGTTACCCGCTTAGACGGGTAATACCCGCCCCGTAAGACTCGGGTACCCGCGGGTACCCATACCCGCGGGTCAAATTTGCATCCCTAATCCTTAGAGTTCGATACCAGTTGATATTAGTCAGTTTTAGTTTTCAAGAACTGATCTTAGAGTGGATATAGTTAGGTTTTGATTTGTTGTTGTTATCTGTATAACACACAAAGTTCAAAAAATAGTATTTTCAATAATAATTTCTTTTAAAAAATTAACTACCCAATTAATTTTATTAAAAGCTAAGATCCTCATTGAGCTTCTATCATCACATCAGTTGATCTGCTAGCAATGATATATCCAATAGGTAGGTGACGATCAACAATTGCATTACAAGTGCAACTCTTAGGTGTTATGGGACTCATGGCACCTAGTGAACAAGTATCTAGGGGTCAAGTGACATGTTTGTCGCATCGTTACCTCAGGTTAAGTTCTCACCGCTTAACTCGATTAAGTCATCAATCTGAAATCGTGTCAAAATAAATCTAGGTCTCACGCGTAGACAATAATGACCTCGGATTTACAATTCAAATCACGTCTCACGTGGATTTAAAAAGTAAAAGCAAGTGATTTCACCTAATTGGACGGCGTGACTTAAATTTTAGGTATGTAAAAATTTTAAGAAAATTTTGTTTAAGATATGAATGAATCATACACTTCATTCATATCACTTCATAAGTCTAGTTTTAATAAGGGGTAAAATCCATTTAGCGATTATTAATGTTAAGTTTCAAATCATATTTAAACTTGTTTTATTAATCAAAAAAAACTTGTTTAACTAGTAATCATAGATGATTAACTTGTTAAATTAAATAATAATCATAGATGATTAACTAGTAATCATAAACGATTAAAGAGTAATCATAGATGATTAAAAAACTTAGATGTTTTAATGTTTGTGTTTCAAAAATCATATTTTTATTGTTGTTGTCTAGGAAGTTTTACCATTCACAATCACAATCACACACATAATAAAACATGCAACACAAATTTTTTGCGAAACCTCGACCGATGATAACCTAAGTTCAGTCACGTGATTCATCACGACGGGCCGAAAGGGTCAACTAGGGACGGGCCAACATGAACCCAAGTGGGCTTACATAAACCCAATGGCCTCCCACTTGCTCCAAGATAATCATGTGCAAGAAGAACCCAACCAATGTGAAAATGCAATCTGTCCAAAAAAAATCCAGCTGCACCTGAAGTGAAATTCGACCTAGAAGACGACATCGTTTCTTCAACTTTGGTCAACAAATTATAATATAAAAAAGAAATAAAATACAACTATTTTAATACATTTAAAATTGAAATTTGCCCTAAAAATTGGCACCAAATAAAAGGAAAAAAATAAATAAAAATTACAACAATTTAGCCATAACACTGCTTTCCCCAAAACAACCAAACATTCAAACACAATCACATTCAATCATAAACGGTCTAGGTTTCATCGGTTTTGCACAATTAAGCAACAATTGACAAGGCGTTGGCTTGGAATATGGCAAAAAAACATGTTTTACTATATATAATTTACAAAAGTAAAAGGGAAATCCAAGCCAAAAAATCAAAAAAAGTCAATAACTAGATTAATTTTTTGATTTTGTTTTTGTAATAAGTAGCAATTAGAGCTCCAAAAAATCATATTTTTAACCCGTTATCTTTTAAAAATTGCGAAAAAATCATATTTGCCGATCGGAAATTAAAAGGGTACCAAAAAATTGGATTTTGCTACTTTTTACAAAAAAAACTAGCTAATTATATGATCAATATAATGGCTCTAATACCGCTATAGGTGATTTCGGTTAAAACAATGTAACAACGCATCGGAAAAGATTTAAATCACCAAAACGGATCTTCATATTAATCATACGATTAAACTAATGATAAATACAAAGAGTTAGGAAGAACAATTCATACCCTTGAAGAGTTTGTAAAATCATGTACGATGAGGTGAAGAACTCGAAGATCCAATGGTATTGAATCACTCCAAAGCTAGTCCACACTACACCAATCTAGAACACCAAATAGGTTGCTAGTCCCTTACTCAAGAAATCAAACATCACAACCAAAGAAGAAGCACGTCAAAAACAAAAAAAAAAAAAAAAAAAAAAAAAAAAAAAGAGAGAGAGGAAGTTTCTTATTGTTTTGTGCGTGCGACTGCCACCACCCAATAAACCCAACAACCACTCTTTTACTCTTTTAATTAGAGTTTTTAATTAGCTTGCCTAATTCTTCCTTGTTCCCTAATTGTAATTGCACACCAACTAAGTTTCATGTTTAACAATTTAACATAAAACTTTAATTGGTTAACTTATATAAATAATATTATTACACTAATTATATTACATATATTTAATGGTGTTTGGTGTATAAGTGTGTGACCCTTTAAGTTCACATATATCTAGCCATATAATTATTTGTCATGAAAGTGAAGCATATTCCAACATATTAAAATTCCATAGAATCTTTTGTTGGGGTGGTGCCGCCCAGAAATGGGGGAGCATGACACTTCTACTTGGGGTGGTACCTCCCTGCGCAAATAGTAGAATGTCAGTTTACGACACCCAAAGTCGGGTGAGCATAACGAACGGGAAACGGTAGAGCTTATGAATCTTGGTAAGTTTGGAGGCATTCCAATTACCTTGATAGTTTACCTATGACGTCCCATATCGGGAGAGTTCCTTCGGAGAGGTCTGTTGCGTATGTGATAAAGAATGAGTAAGCTTAGGGATAGCTTACAGGTATGTAATTATGTGATGAGTAAGCTTATGGCTAACTTAAAATATGAGATACAAATTTATATAATGAATAAATACATGAATTTATATTGTTTATAAATATTGTTGAGAATGGGTCGAAAAACCTATGTATCTCACGAGATTATTTTGTCTCATGTACTACTATGTTTTGTAGCTATGTACTCAGCTTCAGGATCGAAGGGTTAGAAGTTTTTTGTGGCTATGTACTCAGCTTTAGCTCGGGAACTCTTGGTTAGATCCCGTTATCCTATAGTTATGATATATTTTGTAACACCGTATTTCGTAACTCTAATAAGTGTTTTCCAAGTTTTTGTTAAATTGTATTTTTTGACAACATGAGAAATGCTGCAAATTGGATTTTGAATGATTTAAATGATATTTAAAATTACAGGTGTTACATAACTTATAACCCCAATTTTTGTATACTATGGTAATACTCAAGTTTTTATTAAACTGTACTTTAGATGACAATACAATTAATATGATCTGTTTAAATATGGGTTTTAAATGATGTTTTGGAATTACGGGTGTTACAATCAGTGCATATCAAACACTCCATAATCCATACCTGTAACACCCACAACTTTCTCAAAAAAATTTAAAATTTTTAAACACGTTAAATAAATAAAAAGATCTGAATAAGTAAACCCAAAACATAATGTCGATACAAAAACATGTTTAATTCAACAAATATTCCAAAATAAAACCAAATAAGTTTAAAAACGATAAAAGGAAATTCCACATCCACACTCTAAGATACAGTAGTCATCACTTCGCCTTTCCCTTTCCCTTGCTAGTACCTGCACAATGGGGGGAGTGTTTGTGGTCAGCCACACACTGAGTGAATATTCACAAAATGTAAACAATTATAACATATATCACATGAGGGCACATAAGTGAACTCCTATTCAGTTACTACTCAGTTAATCATTCAGATTAACTATTCACATATTTTAATTTATATAGCGCACTTGTGTGATTCGGGTCGAGAGATCAACCTCACCCCTCCTCACACCCTAGATTGCCACTCAGGCTAGATTTAATGTTTAATTATTATTATGTTTTAACTCATAACATAAACCACTCAGGTTACCCATATAGTGCTAATCACAGATAGCTCAGATCACAGATAACTCAGATGACAGATAACACATATAACTCTATACCGAGCTCAAATACTCCGACACCTATGTCTCAGATCATACGTAGTAAAGGTACAATACCCTGTCACACAGATAACAATTCAGTCACACAACTAACAGTTCAGTCACACTTCTAACAATTCAGTCACACAGGTAACAGTTCAATCATACAGATTAAACAATTAATCAGATAAGTCATGCATGTATAACGTTATAACTGAAAACACGGTGAGAATACGTACTCACATCGGTAACGTAAGCTCCGAAGATCCCTCAGCACTCTACACTAATGTCCAGCTAGCGTCTAGACGGACCTAAAGCACGTAGGATAACTCAGATTAGACTCCACGAAAACTTATTGAAAAATAGATAAAAAGTTTCCCGATTAGTTATTAAAACTCAATTTTGACAAATAGGCAATCACTAATTCTTCCAATTAATTACACGAACTAGTTAAATGTTTGAAAGGAATATTTCTTTTACATCATAACCCAAACCATAATCTCACATGTCAAAACCCATACATAAAATTATTACTCCTTTAATTTTATTATCCATGCAAATGTACATAAAAGAAAAAACACGTTTTCTTTGAATTACAAAAAATGGCATGCCCAACTTTAATTCAACAAAAGACAATAACGACAGAAAAGAAAAAGGAACAGGAAGTTTTCCTAAGAAAATGATTTTCAAAACTCTTATCCCACCATTGGATACACACCCCTCCACATAGTCGATTAAAATAGTATAGGAGCAGAAAACTTTCCTTAAACATTGACAAGCTTTTTAGGCACAGCTTCTGATCATACTCGATATATATATACATATATACTGGCAGGATACCCGCGCAATACAGCGACGGATACCCTATAACTACATTTTGTAGCGCCGATATTAATGGTTGTGGGTAGTGATGGTATGTGATGGCGGCAGTAGTGATTGTGGCTATGGGTGATAGTGGTGGGTGACGGAGGTGAGTAGTGATGGTGGAGGTTAGTAATTATGAAATTCATAAAGATAATATGATACAAACTAATCATGGTAAAGTAACCAACATCCACTCTAAGAGTACAATTGATTTAGAGTTATTTGCTAATAATATGAAGGTCGTAGGTTCGACTATCAATGTTTGAGCTAAAAGTTAAGGTTTTCTAATATGGATGGTTGTAAATGTATATGTACATAGTAGAAGAATAGCTTATAATTGTTCAGGTTAATGGGAATCAACTTTTTTGTCTGACTAATCCATTAACAACTCTTTACCATTATGGCATTATATCTTAGAGAGTGTTCTATCTCCAACAGGTTCAGCTAAATCGTCGCATTATTATCGTAACAATTTAGTTTTTGCATATAAATTTAACACATTAATCCATTTATTTACATATGGAAAAAAGGGTAATTGGGGTTTGTCCAACCTCACCCGTCAAATTTAGACCAGTTAACAGCTTGTCGGATCTACCGATTTTGACCGCTGAGTAGCTTGCCGGATCTACCCATTTTGACCAGTAAGCAGCTTGCCCAAACTGCCCAGTTTGCCACCTCTCGTACCTGAATGTATCCAAATCTTCATATGCAAAAAATAAAAAGGAACAAAATAAACCAAATGATAATTACAGAAAAAAAGGAACATTAATGTACCTGAATGTTTTTTAAACTAAACAAAGTCATCAAAATGGGAAAAAAATATCAAACAATTACATAATCAAAAATATAGATTAAAAATAACTCATGGTTTGATCTTTGTTCCCTATACAAATTAATGTTCTTTTGGAAATTGTTGCACACGTATCAAGACATAACACATTATCAGTAAGGCCATCATCTTCATCCTCCCCACCAAAACCAACATACAATCACTTTTTGTCCACTGGGTAAGCATCATCGATACAAATATATCACATCTGCAAATTAACCCAAAAAACACTATTTTATTAACATATGCAATTTTCATTTCTGGATTTTAATCATGTTTAAACTTACAAAAATCATAATTATATACGAACAATAAAATGATAATTATCTATATCTCTACTATCTATAATGAGTGAATGACTTTCTAATTATAGCAGGTCTTAAAATTGGCCTGCTATTTCTGGAAGGTCTTAAACCCACGTCTTAAATTAAAAAAAAAAGTCATCTGCAGGATTCGAACTTGGGTATGTAGACTCCTTTTTATTCACCTTACCACTTAAGCACATCACATTATTTGAAGAAAAACCGAAACACTAAAACAGTATGCTTTAAAGGTCCGGACACAACTATTTAAAATCCGTTACAAATAAGCATAAACAATACAACTATTTAATGGTATCTATTTAAGGCGTTTTTAATATTAACACATTAATTAAAAGCCGTTAAAATTACATAATATATTCCGAATTATTTATACATTAGAACAATCATTATCGACATACGTTTTTTTGCTTGAATAATGGTAAGGTGATTAAAGCGTTTTAATTTTAAGACGTAACAACCATACGTTTTTTATGGATTAAATCATTCAACATTTGACTGACCGTTTTTCATTGCATTCCTTATTAATTTTACGTTTTTTTAGCCATAATTAAATCATTCAACATTTGACTTAACGTTTTTCATTGAATTCGTTATAATTTTACGTTTTTTTTAGCCATAATTAAATCATTCAACATTTGACTTAACGTTTTTCATTGAATTCCTTAATAATTTTACGTTTTTTTTAGTCATAATTAAATCATTCAACATTTGACTTAACGTTTTTCATTGAATTCCTTAATAGCATTACGTTTTTTTTTGTCCATATATATATATATATATATATATATATATATATATATATATATATATATATATATATATATATATATATATATATATATATATATATATATATATATATATATATATATATATATACTGCACGAACTTACGCTGGTATCTTTTTGCAACCTACAAACGACGTTCACACTTACAATCATATTATCTACTTCATGGCTTTAATCTCCCAATATGGTGCTTCATTGCTACAGCCACTGCCACGACCAGTTGAAGGACTTGAGGTAACGTCTATTTGGCTAAATTAAGAGTTTCAAATTCTTACTTTAATATCATAAACTTTAATATCAGTATTAATTTTAATCTTGAAGATTTGTCCGTGATTTCCATCTTCCCTTCAGTTACGTCCTCCAAAATTAAATTCATTGTCAGTTTACGTTTCAGAATTTATGTCAATTGGATTAATGAGGTTGAATTCAGTTTCAGTATCATCTTGAAGATTATAATTTCTACAAAAGGTCAGTCAATTATCTTTTAACTTATAATTCAATCTGGTAATATTATGCTATCTATATTCTTTTTTAAACTAAATTTTGATTTGTAAATGTAACTTGTCTGCATGTAGGAGTATACCAGCATCTGCTGTCTTAATATTGTCGCTAAAAGTCTGTATCTCAAGTTTTTTGAGGTAATGTTACAATCATAAATAATAAATTATAGATGTTTGAATCGCACTAAGATTGAATTAATCTATCAATCTGGTAATGTTTTTGAGGAGTGTTGATGCAGGTTCTTCAAAGGATTTAAAATCCCACTTCACATGCTCAAGTTAGTCCGATCTTAGTGAAGTTAACAAGTAAATATTAATTTTCATTTTTATTGGATGAAAATGAGTTGAAATTGCCACTTATGTTGTGTAGATTCGTAAAGGGGATAGATCAGATGTAGCAAATGTTGGCATGTTGCATTTGGTGATGAATTTGAATACAAAGATCCCATTCATGATTCAATCTTTAAGAATCAAGAAATTCGTTATTTATTCGAAGACTGTTCACGTTTGGTGAGTTTCAATTAAATTAATTTTTTACATTTAATTTGATGATAAATCAAGTTTATTTGAAAGTGTGTTGTAGGTTTTCCATTTAAGGTGCTACAATTTGTTTTTACATTTAAAAATACGAAAAAGATTTATCCAAAACTGGAAGAGATCCTCAGGAATTGTCACATGTCAATGTTTTGTCTAATATTGATCTTATTGAGAGCTATGGAAAATTGGTATCAATTTTTTTAATTACTATATCCATTCCAACATTAAAACCACATTTTGACTTTTGTGGTCAGAGGAGCCATGGTTAATTTCAAAAATCAACTCGGACCTATCCCAAATTTGGCCAACATTATTTTGGCGAAATAGCCACTAATTTTGCATACTTGTGTAATTTATATTCTTATTGGTGAAAATGGTTAATTTGTACAATAAAGTGAATTACAAACGATTATGCGAAAATCAATTTATCGTTCAAAATAACCTTTTTCATTCTTTAATAAGTTTTAATTTTTGTTGGTGAGTTTTACAATAACTATAGTTGGGTATATACTAGAACCTTCAATCTTGATTTTCATATGGATGTAGAAAATTTATCTTATTTTACAACATTTGGAGGAAGAAATGCTTAGAATGTAAATTGGGTATGTAAATTTCGATAGTAGCTTACAAAAATGAGACAACTTATTTATTAATTAAGCTATTAAGCTTTAGATGCTCAAAACAGTATCTAAAGATGTTTGAAGTTGTTTACATGTTTGAGTTGTATATCCGTGTTTGACTATTTTCTTAGGTTTTTTTTATCCTGTTGATCGTGTTTTATAATCATCAGTTGTGTACCTAACATGTTTTGACCCGTTACTTCACCAATTTGACCCCATTCAGCTGCATTATAGTATGCATATATTTTTAACACATTTGTGTATACTGAATTTGTAATCTTGATTTTCTGAAAAAATATAGAACACGATTTCAAATGTATAAAATATCTAATGTCTACTGATGATTATAAAACACGACCAACAAGATAAAAAAAAATGTAAGGCATGGTTGTATGTTGTTATCCTGTTGATCTTGTTTTTAGCTTTGTATTTTTTTCTAGCTTCTCGCTAGCGTTTAATGTTAGTTGCTTGTGGCGGGTTGGGTGATGGCAATGCCGAAGCTCAATCTGTCTCAAGTTTTTGTTGCCGATCAAACAAAAATCTAATGAATAAAGTATTCTTAAAGTAGTAAAATTCTAAAACCTATTATGTTATGTTCTAAAGTAGTAAAACATGGTTCTTCAATGGTGAAATCTATTATGTTATGTTCGAGACAAGATTTGAAGAAACTGAGTTCTAGAAGCAAGTCAATAGACAACCATGTTTCCAGATTTGCCTGTTAAAAATTGAAAATGAATATAAAGTTTCTTCTTTATATGATATGTGGGCTTTGAAAGTAAAGTGTCAATGATATGTTGCTATTGGAAATATTTGATCGCTGCAAAATATAGTTATATGGTACCCGTCGTCGCATTTCACGGATACCCTGCTAGGTCCAGTTTGAACATGCCTAAAACATGCAACCGAACAACATTTGATCACCGGGAAATATAGTTCGCTGGGTACCCGCCGCCGCATTACGCGGGTACCCTACTACCTCTTTAGCTGGGTCAACATTACTGCAGTGATCGCCTGCATGCAATGTTTTAAAACCCGGGTCGACCCGGCCGGTTCGACCCGGTTAACCCGGGACCCGGGGTACGCACCGGTTCAATAGTAGCCGGGTATCTGATGAGTAGTGACCCGTTGAGACCCGTGCGGTTTTGGTCAAACCCGGTGACCCGGCGACCTGTAGACCTGGATTAACCCAGGAGTCTCTTCACTTTTCTCACATTTTTTGTTCTTCCGATGGAAGAAGGGAGCATGTCTGACTTCTTTTTAGGGAACGAAAGGAAGAGCAAGGACTGTATGAGAGTTTTTTATGTAGAGATACAAAATCAGTGATTTTTTTTCTTTTTTGACAGCAGTGTAGTTGTTATAATTTACTTTCTCTAATTTAAATTTATACTAATAAGGAACAAGCTTTACTCATAAGATACACATTTTATATATAAATAAATTTTTATGTGTTTTTATTTGATCCGGGTTGACTCACCGGTTGAACCGGTTGACCCGTGACCCGGCTATTGCATCGGGTCAAGTAATAACCCGGGTTTTAAAACATTGCCTGCATGGGTTATCATAATGTAAATGAGTCAAGATTACAAATTCTCAGAAACAAACATAGAACAGCTGTAAAAGTTGCACTTGAGGAAAGATCAAAGGGACTTTGTATGTTGAAACAAAGTAAAATGGGTCAAACGGGCAATAATGATGTATTATCACGAACAAATTCCGAGTCTTCAAATGAAAATTTGATTTTGTTCCAGAACTTCAAGATCATGTCATATTTTCTTAAATAACTTTTTTTCTTTTCATTATTAGGGTTATTTATGTTTTAGTCCTCAAACTTATACTGATTTGGTAATGGTTTTATCATAAACTTTGGTTGACAAGCCATTGTGACATGCTAAATTAAGATTAAATCGCCATGTAATGAAAATTTAAGGGTTTTAACCATATTTAACCCTAAAAAATGTCTTAGGGTTAAATTGTCAAACATGTGAAGTTTAAAAGTGAAACTTTAAATCATATTTAACTCTGAGAAAAGTTACACCTGAACACAAAATAACCGGTTTGACCGCGCTAATGTGTCAACATAAGGGGTTAAAACACTAAGTTAACCAAAATGTAGAATAAAATCATTGCAAAAAAAATTTAAGGGTTAAAACGTCAAATTCATGAAAGTTTGGGGACTGAAACACAATTAACATAAGCATGATAATTATAAGGTTCTCATGTTAAGCATATAAATATTCGAAGATTCTTTTGTTTACAGTCGCTCATTACTCTTAGAATTGTGTATTTTGTAGTTCTTGTGGTTGAAGAACGAATTAAAAAGATGTACGTATTTGATATGTATAGCTACGGATTGCAATTCACCAGTACAAAGAGATTCCAAGGTGCGGTGGAGGAATTTCACGTCACATGAAAAAAGTATCAGTAACTCTAATGAAGAAGTTTAATAACGACGGCATTTTTCATTTTCCATTTTCATTTTACTCCCGTTTGAATTTTATTATGTTTATCAATTTTGAGATTACTTAATTGATGTGTTACCATTAATGTAGACTGTTTTAGTTGCCCACCTTTGTACAACAAAAGATGGTCTAAATGATTGTGTAATATGTATTATAAGGTTTTGTTACATATAAAAGGCACTGAGCGTCTTCCGAACAACTTTTGCTCGCTATGAAATATAGTATAACTTTTGTTAGAATACGAATATTGTTAGATTACGTTTAACCTATAACTTTTGTTCACCGCAAAATATATTTACGGATACCCACCGCCACCTTTAAACGTCAATGGTCATTCTTGATTTGTATCTCTATTTGATACATAATTATCATGCTTATGTACTGTAATTATTATAACAAATATGCAACGAAACAACATTTGATAGCCTGGAATATATTGTTCGCAGCCCGCCGCATCGCGCGGGTTTTAACCTAGTACCTTATAATGCTATTTAGGACTTTCTAAAAAGAGAATGTCTTAATTCTAGCTTGCCATTTAAGGAATGTCTTAATCCCTTCATGCATAAGCACCAAAATATAAAACCCTGACCACAAGATTCGAACCGGTGACCTTGCGCATAGAATTTAAGGCTCTATCCATCTCAACCACACTAGAATGTTAGTTATATTTTCATCTTCGAAAAATACATACACGATGACCTTGCAGATGTGATATATTTGATATATTAACCCAAAAAATACTATTTTATTATAATTTGCAGATGTGATATATTATAATTTGCATATTAACCCAAAAAACACTATTTTATTAACATATGCAATTTTTATTTCTGGATTTTAATCATGTTTAAAATTAAAAAAATCATAATTATATACGAACAATAAAATGATAATTATAATATCAAATTAATGTAACTTACCAAGAGTGTCGTAAGGAGATTTCTCATCAGTCCAATCAGCAGCACTAAGTAACGTACTGTCTACACAAGGGAATTTAAGAGTATTGAATCCAGCACACAAGGGGATTTAAGGAACATGAAATTAATCAATCAATCGATTTTTTAAGGAATAGGGGTTTTAAATTCGAAACACTTACAATCAATCGATGTCAGCTCAATTAACACCCTCCCACTTTGGACTAACGATTGGTCTACTCAAATCATAAATAATACCATTTGGTGGAACTGAGTTAAACAAATCAACATTTAATATATATGATCATCATAGATTTACAAGATCTTTGAAATCGTTATAGTAGCAACATGACAGAAATATATACTGGGTACCATAGATTTTGAAGACGAAATTAGTGGTTATCAATATTACAAGTGATTTGGGGACAATGGACGTTAAATCCATTGAAGCGTCTGCATCTTCAAGAGGAGGTGATTAGGGCTGATTTGTGGGATTTAGACATTTCAATCGTGATCTTAGGATAGAATTACAGGGAAAATGAACCCCTATATGTTAAAGAAAATTAATATTTTGGGTCGTTACAATGAGTGAAATCGAAATTATGGGTTTTGTCAATTTAAACGGGATGTAGCTTATGCTATTGGATTGTGAAGGATAGTGTATATATTTTTCGAAGATGAAAATATAACCAACATTCCAGTGTGGTATAGAGCCTTAAATTCTATGCGTTGTGGTCAGGGTTTTATATTTTGGTGCTTATGCATGAAGGGAAAGCCAAAATTCGGTTAAGATCCGATTTGAGATGGGCAATCTCCCAAAGAAACTAGATTAAGAGACAATGGGGCAATTTTCTGGATAATATTCATTACAATTCTTAAATACTAAACAAAGTGCAACCTAACTTCTTGCAGTGTTTATTTGGGAACAAGGAATAGTTAGTTCCTTCATTCATGCATGCAAACTTTAAGGGAGAAGTGGGGTAAGACTACTTCAATTGGGAACGTGGTCAAACGGTGACTTCTTCGATCATCAAGGCTTTTTAATTGTTCTTTTGGGCCGGATATTGAACTGGGCTTCGGTATTTGGATCTTCTTGATTGGGCCGAATTGTATGGACCGTATCACATTCCCAAGTCCTAAATGCATTGTAAGGTATATACGATAAAAAGAAAAAATGGAAAAAGAAAACTAACAAAACCCATTCATACGGTTAGACGGAAAACAATGAAACAAACAAAACTTGTGCTCCCAACGTACCACCGGATGAATTCGATTTCCGATCAACACCCTCGGCCGGATAAACGATTCTTTAGCTGCTCAAGACAACCGAACGGTACTGGTTAGCATCGAATCAAAAGCTCGAAAAGAAAATGGAAGTGGCTTACCGGAAATGCGTATAATCACGGCCACTCTTGAGGGTTGCTCGAAACACTTTCGTCGGTAGCTAGGAAAAAACCGGATTGGCCTCACCGGAGATCGGGCAGAAACAGAATACTTCGGCGGTGTTCCAGCGAAACAAAAAGAACGCCGTGAAGTTCTCCGGTCAAAACAGGAATAAAAATGTGGTGGTGGCGGTGAAGCTCAGAACATTAACGGTGAGGAAGCTCATGGCTGGACGGAAAAGAACGGAGCTTTGGGGAACGGTGGTCTTGACGGTGGCGTTTTTGGAAAGAATCAAAGTGGCAGCCAAGAAATAGGAGAGGAATGATATTTGACGGCTAGGTTAAAGGAGGAAACATGCTATAATATATTTATATTACTACAACCCTAAATTCGGGTATGGCCCAACCACCTTTTAAAACTCTAATCCAAATCAGGAAAACCTCATAAATTGGGCCCCAATAATCCGAAATCCACAAAGAATAATGTATACTTCCTTATTGTGATATACTTTTTATAAATGGTATAAATAAATGGGTGTTTCACAGTAAGTGATACACTTCAAAAGTTACCTTATTTGGCAAAAATATGGGACTCAACCTCCACTAACTATCCATTTTAATAAAGTAAAATTACCCTTTTACCCTTACTTTTTACTTTTAAAACTCATTAATATCACTTTATCCAAGAAAAGTGGGACCCATCATCTACTAACTATCTACTTTATTACTCCCTCTGTCACACAAAAAACTTATCATTTGGCTTTTGCACAAGTTTTTAGGCGATAGTTAGTGGTGGGGACATTGATAATACTTTTGATTAAAATATAAGATTTGATTGGAGAGAGAAAGATAGTTAGTGGATATTAGTGATGGGGTCTTTAGTAATAATAGTTTTTTATTGTGTGGAGACCATCAAATATGGGAAATGAGAAGTTTTTTGTGGGACAAAAATTTATAGTGAAATGAGAAGTTTTTTATGGGATGGAGGGAATATATTTTTGCTCATACTTTAATCTTATGAAAGCTCAAATGTATCACTTATTGTGATACGGAGGAAGTATATTTACATATCAACTTTTTTTTTTTAATTACAATAACACAATAAACTTAAGAAGTAGGGCAACTATTTAGCTAGTCACAAGAACACAAGATTAATATTGAACTCTACATAATCCCATAACATAACATTGACCCTTAATTCAAATTTAAATAAAAGAGTGAGGGTAATATTTAATTGCCCGAATTTCGGGCATTACATTACCACCACATTCATTTTCTTTCTAAGGGCATCTACATCGCCACTTTCAAATGATTTTCAAATGAATTGCAAAGTTAATATGCAATCCACCTAGGCAATACAATTGCAAACTGTGAAATTCTTTTAGAAAGCCAAGTGGGTCACACAACATGGGCCACCCTAAAAATAATGCCTTACTAAATTTCATTTCCCCTTATTTTTAAATTTTCTGTATGCCTTTCCACAAATTTCCACAATGAGAGAGAAAGAGATGATGTGGCATTTGAAAGTGTGTTGTAATTGCACTGATATGAATGATAGTTGCAAAGCTGACGTGGCACAGTTGAAAGCTGAATAATAGTTCACGGATGTGGATGGCCTAAAAATCCTCTCACCGCACATATTTAATAATATAAAATGTAACAATTACTTATTATAAAACTAGTGTTCATCCAAGTTCGTAAATGTATTATATATAATTGCAATTGTATGTTTTCAGTACTTGAAAAGAACACCATAACATTGCTTTAAAGAATAGATACACCACGAACATGACATTGGTGAAGTACTTTCGCCGACTATTTTGGTGATGCTCCAATACATCTGGAGTCATATTTTAGACGTCGATATTTTTAGAAATAGTTAAAGGTATATCTAATTATACGTGTGATCCTCTTCTAAGTATTTTGGATTCTTTAATGTCCGAACTCGATACCATCACACATGGAATCTCAGATGTGGAAGTTTTATTCCGATTTATTTGGCGTTTAGTTGGCAAGTCAAATGATTTTTAGTGTTACTATGAAAGGAACTTTTGCCAGACTGATCCATACGCCTCCTATAATAGTGTAATAACAAAGAGCTCACACCAACCATCTGGTAATAAAAAAGAGACATCATAGATGTAACATGATACACCGCTACGGTCGATGCCACATTATAAGTGTCACCATAATGCGCCCATGTGACCTCCATGGATATGTTAGTCGTAGGCATATTTTAAGAAAACCGTTTTGAACGACTTATACATTTAAAATTACCGAATGCATTTTCAAAGTTAAACTAATTTCCATACATTTATAAATGTTAAAAAGTTTTAATATAAGGATCCAAAAGTTTTGTTTGATAACACTTGAAACACTTGAGAATGACAAACACGTTTGGTTTTAGACCCGAATTCCTTTTGCAGTTTCATGTTAAAAAAAATTAAGAAAATTCTACAAATGAAAGGGGTTGGCGGTTCAACTTGTTTATACATAAACCAAACTGATCCGACCCAATTTATAAAAGGGGTTTGACAGGTCGGCCTGTTTTTTACCCGGAGCCATTAGACTCAATCCAAACCTGATTGTTTCCAACCACAAGTGTTGTGACATAGTGGTTGAACTTGGTCTCTTAAATGGTGAAATTCTCAGGAGGTTCCGGGTTCAATTGCTGCTAGGAAAAAAAACCCTTATGCCCACAGAAGTTTACCTGCACCAACTCCAACTACCGGTAAAACGGACAGTCACCCTACGATTATGTCAGGAATTATCACTTCTAATTTTAATGTATGAATGTGAAATAAAAATGAATTTGGATGGCTATGGTTGCTACAACATCTATTATCTTCACTCCAATTTCCCATTTGTGGTGTACAAATGATCAAAAGATACCCAATAAATTACAATCACAAATAATCCCTTAGAAAAATTCCACACAAATAATCACTTCCTTCTTTCCTCATCTTCTATACAGAGTTCGAGTTCTGTTGTAACAACAGAACGACAACAATGGATTTAACCACTAAACTCCATCAAATCGACCTCCGTCCCACTTTCCTAACCGCCACAACCCTCCGTAAACCCACCTATTTCCGGCCAAATATCCACCGTCCGATTTCATCACCGATAAACAACTGTTCCTCAAAAAAATTCCACCCACAAACACAGCCTCATCATTCAATTAGGTTATCTGCTGTTGCTGTAGATACTCAAACCAGTACAATTGACGATATCGAGAGTCTATTCACAAAAGACTCTTCAGAAACTGTCGATTATCGAAGAGGTAACAAACAATCGGTTAACGGTATTTCATCTGGAATTAGGTTAGAAAACATTAGCAAAACTTACAAGGGCGTTACCGTTTTGAAGGACGTTAGTTGGGAAGTGAAAAAGGGGGAGAAAGTAGGGTTAGTCGGCGTTAACGGTGCCGGAAAAACCACACAATTGAGGATAATTTCCGGTTTGGAAGAACCGGATTCCGGTAATGTTGTAAAAGCAAAATCGAATATGAGAATATCGTTTTTGAGCCAGGAATTTGAGGTTTCGATGACTAGAACAGTTAGGGAGGAATTTTTGCATGCTTTTAAGGAAGAAATGGATATTTCAAATCGGATTGATAAAGTGCAGAGAGCAATTGAAGCTTCTGTTGATGATCTGGAGTTAATGGGGAGGCTTTTGGATGAATTTGATTTGCTTCAGAGGAAAGCACAAGCTGTTAATTTGGATACTGTTGATGTTAAAATTAACAAATTGATGCCTGAATTAGGGTTTTCTCCTGAGGATGCAGATAGACTTGTTGCATCTTTTAGTGGCGGTTGGCAGATGAGGATATCACTTGGGAAAATATTACTTCAGGTATAAAATAATAAATCATTTCCAGTTATTTATTATTTATTATTTTTTAGGGATTTGCTAACCATTGCCCTAAGGGTTTAGGGCAATGGTTAAGAATGATTAAAGTGGTTAATGTACAACAAATAAAGCATAATTAATTAGAGTTGGTTAATAAAATACATGGGGGTGGTTTTTTATTAGGTAGTTTACAATTAATTTAAGCCACAAAATTTTCTTAACCATTGCCCTTAGGGCACTTGTTAGCATTTCCCTATTTTTTATTATCATTTTTCATCAGTTCATTGACATAATAATAATAATGGAAAATTTCTCTTATATCTTTTCAAAACTCATGAATGATCTCTATATCCTTCGAAATTTTTTAATGACCTATGTATTCTTCCAAACCTTTAAAACTCATGATATTTATTAAATCATTATAATATCAATTCATTATCATCAAATTCATTTATTCAAAAGAAATACTATATTACCCTTATTCTATCTAAACTAAAATTAAAAGAATGGATTAAATTTAAGTAAAATAATCTCCGTACGTGGAGACGAGTATGTCATTTCCTATTCTTCATACTAATTTTTAAAGGTAATATAATACTTTTTAAAATAAATGAACTTGATGATAAGTGATATTATAATGATTTAATAAATATAAAATAGGTTTTTGGACACAAAGGAAAGTTTTAAAAGTTTGGAAGGATATTGTGGAAATTCAAAAGTTTAGAAAGATATAGAAATAATTTATTAATTTTGAAAGGATATAAAAGAAATTCTCCCCTTTAAAAAAGATGGCCAACAAATTTACTCTATCTTTTAACCTAATTTTGTTTACAGGATCCAGATTTGTTACTACTTGATGAACCTACAAATCATCTAGATCTAGACACAATTGAATGGTTAGAAGGATATCTTAATAAACAAGATGTTCCAATGGTGATAATATCTCATGACAGAGCTTTTCTTGATCAATTATGCACAAAAATAGTAGAAACTGATATGGGAGTTTCTAGAACATTCCTTGGAAATTACTCAGATTTCATAATTAGTAAAGCATCATGGATTGAAGCTCAATTTACTGCTTGGGAGAAACAACAGAAGGAAATTGAGCATACACGAGGATTAATTTCTAGGTTAAGTGCTGGTGCTAATTCGGGCCGTGCTTCTACTGCTGAAAAGGTAAATCTGTCATTTTCCATTATATTAAAAAAACCTATAAATTGTATAAATTACACAGATACTCCCTAATTTTGAACAACCTATATTGCATTAGGGACTATCTGTGTAATTGTGTAATAATAATTGCCGTGGGATAAAATCCATTATATTAAAAAGGAAAATGATAATGACAGCCCTAAGGGCTGTCAATAAGAAGGCAAAAATCATGTAAAAACCGCCCCCTGAATTTTAGGAACACTACTTTATCCATGAAGGTACAAACATTTTAAGCACGTTAGAGACAACCCTTAGGGCTGTCATTAACAAAACCCTATTAAAAAAACCACAACGATTATTTATGTAATGGCCAAAATTTATTTTAATACCCTGAATTTGGCTGACTAGGTTTTCTACTACACTGAACTATTAAAAGTGCAACATAGGACCCTGAACTTGACAAAATGGCCGATTTAGTACCATGACTCATTAATTTGATCGCATTTTCTTATTTGGCTTACTTTTGTTCGAGTTTTTGTTAGATTTAAAATATACGTTTATCTCAATATATTGATATTAGAAGCAAATCACGTGAGAAAACAAGACCAAATTAGTGAGTCAGGTTACTAAATCGACCATTTTGTCAAGTTCAGGTTACCATGCTTCACCTTTAATAGTTAAGGGTAGTAGAAAACCTAGTCAGCCAAATTCAGAGTACTAAAATAAATTTTGGCCTTATGGGTTATGTAATTTACCTTGTTATTTAAAATCAATATTCAATAGGTCAATTTGGGTCATATTTTGTTTTCTAACAGGTCAAAGGGTAAACTTATCTAAAATAACCGAGGTCAAAAGTCGGTCAAAACTCGCATAAAGTGTATTTAATAGGTGTATTTACAAAGTGGTTCATTTTGGTAACTTGTTTTAACTTTTACCCCATCTGGTATTTAAATTTTTAGAACGTTTGAATTTGGTAGTTATAGATCAAAAGTGGGCATATGAAAACATTAATTATCGTATAATTATAATTAATTATATAATGCAGAAACTAGAAAAGCTTCAGGAGGAAGAACAAGTTGATAAACCATTTATTCGGAAACAAATGAAAATTAGATTTCCCGAACGTGGAAGAAGTGGAAGAGACGTATTGACCATAAAAAACCTTGAATTTAGCTATGAAGATAAGGTAATTAATAAAGAGAGTTAATTACATAAATGGTCCTTTAGGTTTGTACCATATTACATATTTGGTCCTTTAGTTTCATAAATTACACCGGTAGTCCGTATTTCTGAAACTATTGAGTATTGACACATTTAGTCCCTTACGGCCTTACCTAAACAGACGTTTATTTTTCCCGTCAAATATGGTCATGTGTGATGCACGAGGGGGTAAATTTGTCCTTCTCCCTTTCCGTTCACCAATAAAAACCCGTCTGTTTGACGGAAAAAGTTAACGCCTGTTTAAGTAAAGGACCAAAAATGTCAATAGTTTCAGAAATAAGGACTACGAGTGTAGTTTATGAAACTAAAAGACCAATATGAACTATGGTACAAACCTAAAGGACCATTTGTGTAATTTACTCTAATTTCTAATGATAAAAAAAAAGCTTATATTAATATAGTAATTTGAATTTTGTAATGGTTATTCAGGTTCTGTTTAAAAAAGCAAACATATCAATAGAAAGGGGTGAGAAAATAGCAATAATTGGGCCAAATGGGTGTGGAAAGAGTACTCTGCTTAAGTTGATTATGGGCTTACAAAAGCCCAACAGTGGGGAAGTAATCCTTGGCGAACACAATGTGCTACCCAACTACTTTGAGCAAAATCAGGTAAACAGTTATCTTTTGGATTATTATATTTTTGATAAGATTAATAGGTAAATGTTCAAGGTATTCATTAATTTTTGTGTAGTCCTAAGGGACAAATCTCAACCATTGATCAGTAATTTCTAATGGTCAAGATTAATCACATATTATATATATGAAGGGGTATTTTGGTCATTTGGCACTTACATAAAATTTATCAAAAATAGTTTTAATTTTAATTGTTTTTTGTGATTTTTTTAATGATTTTTTTGTTATTTTTTTTGGTTAAAGAAAACAATATTATGTCTAATCACATCTGATACTTAAATCACATCTGATTTTTTTGTTTAATCACATATGATGTTTTATTACAATCAGATTTGATCAAATATACAATCACTGATCACATGTGATTATCACATGATGTGCTTTTAACGGAAAAAAATTTAAAATTTTTACAAATTTATAAAAAAATAAAAAAATATAATTCTAAAAAAAATTAAAAAACATTTAGGTAAAAATGACCAAAAACCCCTCCATGTACTACTGTACTATCCTGAATACATCTCAAGTTTAATAATTTGATGTTAATTAATTTGAATATCAGGCAGAAGCTCTTGATTTGGAAAAGAGTGTGATTGAGACTGTAGCAGAAGTTGCAGAAGATTGGAAAATTGATGATATAAAAGGACTCCTCGGTCGTTGCAATTTCAAGGCTGATATGCTTGACAGGAAAGTTTCTTTATTGAGTGGGGGCGAAAAGGTAATTTTTAAATATCATTTTGTAAATAAACTAATTGCAATTTTAATAATGAGAAAATATAAATAAACTCGCAGGCCCGACTTGCATTTTGTAAGTTCATGGTTAAACCTTCAACTTTATTGGTGCTAGACGAGCCAACTAATCACTTGGATATACCTTCAAAAGAAATGCTTGAGGTTTGTTCTATGTTTTATGAGCTTCCACATGTTTTAAGACTAAATTACACAAATGGTCCTCTAGGTTTGTACCATATTACATATTTGATCCTTTAGTTTCATAAATTATACTGGTAGTCCTTATTTCTGAAACTATTTTCCCGTTAAACAAACGGGCTTTTATGAGTTTCAAATTGGTGAAGGGAAAGTGAAAAGGACATATTTAACCCCTCGTGCATCACACGTGACGGGAAATGTTAACGTGTGTTTAAGTAAAGGACCAAACATGTCAATAGTTTTAGAAAAAAGGACTACCAGTGTAATTTATGAAATTAAAGGACCATATGTGTAATATGGTACAAACCTAAAGGACCATTTGTGTAATTTACTCTTTATTTTTGCATTTTGAGAGATATAATATTTGTTTTGCTGTATCCAATCCATTAGGAAGCAATTGCTGAGTATGAAGGAACAGTGATTACTGTATCTCATGATCGGTACTTTATAAAACAAATAGTGAATAGAGTTTTAGAAGTAAAAGATGGAGATCTACATGACTATAATGGCGACTATGATGTAAGTTCACATTCCATTTTTAATCATTATTTAATTGTATTTTTGATATTTTTTATTAATTAAATGGTACGATGATTTGGGTTTAAATAGTATTATCTTGAGAAGAACCTTGAGGCAAGAGAAAAGGCTCTTGAAAGAGAAGCAGAGATAGAGGACAAGTCTCCTAAAGCAAAAGCAAAATCCAAAATGTCAAAGGTAATTTCTCAACCTACTAAATGTTGTACATATTTATTTATTTATTTATTTATTTATTTTAAACATATACTTCCTCCGATTCAAAATAAGTGATACACTTTCCTCTTTGAGGTGATTCAAAATAAGTGATACACTTTGAAAAATTACCTTATTTGGTAAAAAAAAGTGGGACCCTCACCCACTAACTATCTACTTTAACAAAGTGAAATGACTTCTTTACCCTTACTTTTTACTTTTAAACATCATTAACCCCACTTTATTCAAAAAGTGTGGGACCCATTACCCATTAACCATCCAATTAATCTAATTTAATCATCATTATAATCTTTTGCCTTAAAAACCGTGAAACCCAAAGTGTATAACTTATTTTGAATCGGAGGAAGTATTTCGTAAAATGAGCGGGCTGTGTAATGGGTAAAAACGGAGATATTCAAATTTTTTTGACTAAATTATACAAATGGTCCTTTAGGTTTGTACCATATTACATATTTGGTCCTTTAGTTTCATAAATTACACGGGTGGTCCTTATTTTTGATACTATTGACACGTTTGGTCCTTTACCTAAATAAACGTTAACTTTTCCCGTCGAACAAACGGGTTTTTATGGGTTTCAAATTGGTGGAGCGAATGGGAAAAGGGCAGATTTGCGTCCTCGTGCATCACACGACGTACTTGATAGGAAAAGTTAACGTCGGTTTAGGTAAAGGCCAAACATGTCAATAGTTTCAAAACTAAGGACTACCAGTGTAATTTATGAAAATAAAGGACCAAATATGTAATATGGTATAAACATAAAGGACCATTTGTGTAATTTACTCGATTTTTTTTGGGAAAAAGATTAATTATTGTGTCATTTGTTCATGTTGTGTTAATATATATGAAGGCGGAAAGAGAAGCGCGCAAGAAGCAAAAAATGCAGGCATTTCAGCAGGCAAAACAGAAATCAAAAGGACTGAAAAATTCTAAAAGATGGAATTGAACAAGTGAAATCTATGTTGATCTGTACATATATTTATAAAAAAAGAAATAGATAATTATTTTCTAACTAGTTTTCATTTGTGAAAGAAAAACAGAAAACAATGGCGAAATTTTATGAGCCAATGGTATTTTGCTTTTGGTTTGCAACTTATATCTCTTTTATTTTATCATATGTGAAATACTTGCCATTTATTTTGATAAAAAAAGTGCACCGAGAAATATTCTTTGTTTTAGCGTCTCATTATATTCAACATAGAGCATTTACATTTATTTAGAAGAAATAAATTGTTACTAGTCAATCGCATGTAGATATATCTATTTAAGGGGATGATTTTTATACCATAATTTTTATTACATGTATCACAATCATTGCTTAGATGAGTTGTACAGTTAGCTGTCAAACTTATACTGTGTGGTGTAGGTCTTAAAAGTTGTGTAGAAATGAATTCTCATCTATTTAACTAGTAAAATTGAGGAGTATATTCGTTAGAGGTAATTGTGAACTTTAATTTTGAAGGTAATTGTTGAGATCTTTGAGCAGTGAATGTCTAAATCTAAATCATATGATATGTTATCAAAACCACCGATTACAAATCTTGATCTTCCACCTAAATTCTTTCATCTAGAAAAACCCTCATAAACAATCATCAAATGCTTTAATTGAAATTACATATTTATTTTCAACTAAAGAAATCTCCCACCTATATATGGGGCAAGACCCCTACCAAGTATTTGATGACATGTTATTTTAGAGCATTTTCATTGGTCCAATATGATGACTCAAAGGGCATTACAGGAAACAAGAATAACATGTCAGCTTGCCACCCGTGCCTGCTTTTCATTTACGTGCCCTAATTCCCCATACGGCCATACGACCTCTCCGCTGCCTCATTCAACTCCTCCGATGCAACCAACGCCATACCTTAATCTCCATGGTCTCTCCTTCTCCAAATCGAATTTGACAGACATGGTTCTCCATGGTATCCAAAATTTGGTCTCCAATTGAAATCGCCAGACATAAGCATACAAAATTTGGTATCCAATCGATGCAACCAATGCCCACATCCAAATCGCCTTCTCCAAATCGAAATCGCCAGACATGGTATCCAATCGATGCAACCAACACCAGACCTTATATATTGACATGCTTACTTTTATCTGTTTCGATCCATACATGAATTAATTTGAGTTCGAATTTGTTGTTGATTTAATCATGCCAATTTGAGTTTGAATTTTTAAAAATGAGGTTGTATTTTATAATTTTACATCTGTGTATATTTATTTATACATACTTATCGTGCTGCTATCTTATTGGATACCGTTATTCATGATCCTCTGCTCTTAAATTTTCTATTGAAGATTTTTTTTTCTTCATTATCTGTTATGATACTGGTTTAATCGATTATGAAAAGCATGTTTCGTGTATGCGCATTGATTTACTCTAATTGGACTGATGTTCAATAACTAAACTTGCTATATTTTACACGATTATTATTCCTCTTAATTAGGTTTTAATAAATTAGGGGTTTGACTTCAACAATGGTGAAGAGATTGTTAGCAGTTGGAGTTCTTGGCCTGGTTTCGGAAGGAATGCACTTGTGAACTTAATGTATGATCAGTTAGACTCAGTAAAGATCCCAAATTTGACAAATAATCAAAAGGAGTTGAAGGTTACCATATGAAGCAGTCATGAATTACACGCATGAACCTATGGAGTAAGTATATTGGGATAAATACTTAGAAATTTAGAATTATATTACTGGATTTGTTGCTTAGTTTTTGCTTAAATAATTTACCAGTGATTAAAAAGGAGACACGTTTGTTGTTTACTTGTGTACACTATAATTATGTTTTACAATTAATACCTTTATGTACATATGAAGCCTGCCTAAATTTGGATCAATTATATTTAAAATTTGGCAAATGTGAAAATTAATTATGTTATTGTAGTGTCCCTTGATGTTAGTTTCTTTTGATAGTGTTTACTCTTATTTATTTTGTGTGCTATTTTGTGGAGGTTTTTGAAGTGTCGTTTCTTGCCTTTTTTGATAATTAATAATTGTCTTTCAGTTGGTGATGGTGATGAACAATGATGCACATGCCATAGATCATGCAGAAAAATCACATACATAATGGACACTAATTGTCTTTCAGTTTGTGCATAACTAAAAGGTATGTTTGAAAAAGATAATTTTGAGTGCTTATAAACTTATTAGACAAAAAAAGTTTTGATTGGCTTGAAATAGTGACTCAAAGGGTAATTTAGGCACAAAAAATAGCACGTCAGCATTTGACATACACTTCACGCTTCACGTCTAATGGCTCTCTGGTCTCTTCATCAGGGGAATATCCTCTGCCATTTCGAATTAGCCTCTAATGACAACCCTGATTCAGGTAATTTCTTTCTATTTTGTGATTCAAATTTCTGTATAAGTTCATATTTAGGGTTGAAGTCGACAAAATACCGTATTAAGCTTCATCTGGATTGTACGAATAACGAGATCCGTAATTCAGGTCATTTCCGTCTATTTTATGATTTAAATATTTATATAAGTTCATATTTACAGGGTTCATTCGTAGCATAAAAGTTCAGTCGGTACTATACTCATTTAGGGTTCATATTTTTAACATGACTGTCTTAATATTTTTCTTACGATAAAGACTTTTTATAGGATTCGGCATATATGCAGTATTTTAAATTTTTATTGTAGCATTCGGCTTACTATTATTCTTCAAATAAAAACTTTTTATCAAACCCAGTTCATGATTTACCAGAGGATTTTACAAAGCATGTTATGTTTGTATAATTGTTTAAAATATGTCAACCACCCGGTGATGCATATATGGAGAATCCACCAGAAACGTTTGAATCATATGCCACCCCCTCATAATGTTGAAACAAGTAACTGCCATTTTTAAAAAAAATAAGAACATGGGATTGTTGATATTACACTGTGATTCAACCGTATGTTCAACTGTAACGGTCTTCAATGTCAATGGTAAGAGTTCTTTTCCCTAATTCTCAATTGTAAGATTTCTTCAAATTGTTGGCTATCGAAATTTTGAGTCCGATTTATACAAATTATTGTTAATTTGTTAATTAATCCCTGTTATATTTCCATCCCAGATAACTTTTTTGAATCCGATTGATACCTGTTATATTTATTAATTAACACAGATTAACAAATAAGACTTTTAGTTATAATTGGTAAACAATGGTAGTCTGTATCATAATCTAAAGTTTAATAGGCCTAAACTTTATCAAAACAAGGTGAAAATTGAAATGAGAGCGATGTCACATATCAAGAATATATTTCTCAAATCTGTAAGTAGAAAATACTTATGTTTTATCTACTATTGTTGGTCTTTTCTGAAAATAACAATGGTTTATTATTATACTGTGCAGCAGAGAACAAATCCATGTCTTGATGAATCAAATAATAATTTTGTTGGAACAAGTGACTGTGAATTGTATGATGTGGAAATAGGTAGCCTTATTGATTCTACTCCATGTGGTCAAACATTTGAAGACATGAGTGGTCTCGAGAAGCATTTGGCCAGTTTT
This sequence comes from Calendula officinalis, assembly GCA_963853835.1. Lineage (NCBI taxonomy): Eukaryota > Viridiplantae > Streptophyta > Magnoliopsida > Asterales > Asteraceae > Calendula > Calendula officinalis. Next base: position 49,042,189 of record OY970831.1, read on the forward strand.
CACAACAAAACCACCTGAAGATTTATTCCTCCAACACGAATGAACCTTACTTAGACTAAGGTAACCCAAATTTGTTGTTAATTATGTTTTAATCCTCAAACTTTTAGGTTAAAACCATTATACAAAGGTTATTGGCACAAATATCAGCATGCAGTTATGGACCAAATAGATTAATGTGGGTCCCACCAAGTATCTATTAGTTCAGAAAAGAGAGAAGAAGAAGTGATGAATGGGAATAGGAAATTCATGACGAAAAATGTACATGGTGTTATAAAGAGTTTGTTTGTGAGGCGGTTGATGCTGAAACAATGGCTAAAGCAAGCGAATTCATGTGTCCAAAATGAAAAGAAAAGTTGTGTGGGGTGTTTGATAGGAGTCTTCTAGTCAACACTAAATTTTTTGTTAAATAGTTGATTAGGAACCTTTGATTACTTTTTAAATAGGATTTCTATGTTGCAAAGACGACATTTGTTATGTAATTATGTTATCGTTTTTTTTAATTTTATTAGCATATATTGATCATGTGTAAATAATATTAACATACATCCGACTAATGTTTCTTATAAATTTGAATCCAACATGTTGAATAAACTTTTGAAGAAGTTGAATATGGTCCAAATTAATCTATATCGAACCACATTCTGACTTTGATCCAGTAAAAAAACAATATACGAACAGATGCTAGCTCAGCAGCTTGAATGTACAAAACATGCAGTACTGCAGTATTTTCAAAATATTGAAAGGATGGAATTGCAATTGAATTACAATGGGATTAAATTACAAAGTTATCTAATCCTGTTCGAGTATGCTTTGTCATGACATTAATAAAAGCCAAGGGCAAACATTGTCGCAAGTTGGTTTGTTTCTTTAAAGACCGGTATTGTCACATGGCCAACTATATGTCGCTATCTCAAGAGTGAAGAACAAAGAACGGCTTGAAGGTTATTTGCTGTGACCACGATGGCAACTACATCAACTCAACGACAAACGTCGTATATAAAGAAGTTTTATTTCGTCTTTAAGGTTTTTTATCGAATTATTCATGAATAACAAAATGTTTATTTATCATTTAAATAATTATTGACTATATGATGAATACGTTATTTTCTTTGTTATGAATTCTATATCTCGAAGCATGTCCGCCCGATCGGGCGGGATTTGAAACTAGTATGTATATATATATGTACTAGCAGGGTACCCGCGCAATGCGGCGGCGGGTACCCTGACACTAAATTTTGCGATGTCGATAATGACGGTACTGGTATGCATACGCTTGTCAATGGAACAGAGCAATTAGTAGGTGGTGATGGCTAGTGATGGATGGTGGCAGTCGCAAAGGGTGGTTGAGGATCGGTACAGATGATGTTGGGTGGTGGTAATTTAAACTTTTTCAAGTTTAAAAAATTAATAAAAATAATTATAATCAAGTAAAAATTTTCGCGACGTGGGAGCAAGTACCCTGTAACTACATATAAATAGAAAAGATTTTAAATTCATTATAAACGATAAAAATCATCACCAAGTGAAAATCTTAATTCTTAACCCACGATAAAAATCATCACCATAATCTCTGTTTTTCACTACTCACATCTAATCTAACAATATAGTACATAAGAATTTAGAAGATCCAAAACACCTCCTATAGTAGTATGATTTTGATATATGATTTTAAAATCTTAATTCTTAACCCATATAAATTAAGTTCATGTCACCCATTCAACACTCCAGGTGCATCTTTCTCCAATGTTGTCTCAATTGAATCCCTGAGATTAATATCATATTCAATATTCAATATAAGTTTTGCAAATGTAATGATTAAAACACTTACATGGCAGTTTCCTTTTCCATGTTTGTGGGTGTTTTGTCACAGGCAGTTTTAAAACCCGCGTTAACCCGACCGACACCCATTTAGTTAAACCACGACCTGATGAACATACAAGACAGTTTCCTTTTCCTTTTAGGGTTAGGATTATTTTACCTCAAAACCCCACGGGCCAAACCCAATAAGATCCTTAACCTAACCCGAATATCAATGGACACCCCTAGTCTTATGGATGTTGTTTACTCAATCATAAACAAAGGCTGCTGGAATATGCATCAAAGCTTTATTCAAATTTCAAGGATAAATGTAGCCATTTGGTAATGGAAGCTCTCAATATACACCCAATACTTAGATTTTGTTAACATATAAACTTTGTTTCTTACTAACAGTAACGATGAGATGTTTACAAATGCATTAGCGATTATGTTTAGCCAAGCCAAATTCGCCAGTTATGAACAACTAAGTTAACTATGCAACAAAACTTTATTCAAAATTTAGCTTCTCTTTGTTCACGCTTCTATAACAATAATCAAAACAGATTTCCTAAATATGTAAAAATAGCTATTGATCAAAATCAAATCTACCAAAATCGGCTCAATTAAACTCAGTGTAATATATTTATTTAAATCATTTCTATATGACTAACACTTCAAGCTGATCAATCATAAAACAAATTATATTACTACAAATTATTATATCCAAAAAATACATGCAGACCTTTTTTGAACTCACGATTGGTAAGCTGCTTTTCTGTAGGCAGTCATGCACAAGTTAGAAAAAAACTAATAACCTGAAGTTTGCTTCCTGTACTCTTCAATTCCAAAAGCCAGCTTTATTGATAAAAGAAAAGTAAAAATAGTTAGATGTGTTTTGGTAATGACACATTCCCATTTCAAAAAGAAAAAATTATTCGACCCGTAAGATAAAACATAACTCAAACCAACACAACAGAAAACTTAGCACCTTCATCCCAGCACAAAAAGTTAAATCGGCTGTTTCATCATTTTGGAAATATATAATGTAATTAAAAATAAAACATATAAAGGAGAGTACCAAATCAATCGTAATGGTCAAGAGTGGATAAAGAATTCTATGTTTGACCTAAATCACCTGAAACACATAATCATAAATTAGTCATAATATATGTTAATTAGAGGTTGTAAAATGGGTCAAATTTACCTCATCAAATCGAATACAAAAGACAATGTAACTCACCTATAATTCCAAATTTATAAGAAGCATTTGGGTCGGTAATAAGGGGTGTTTGTAACTGTTGGTGTGTGTTGCTTGAAACATGTTTATAATGACTTCTTCAAGCAAAGCAAACCCTTCTCATCTTCAAACAAAGCAAATCCTTTCCACTGCAATCATAACCGTCGTCAGTTAGTAGATTGAATTAATAGAGCTTCAATTCAATATGATACCATGCTCAAAAGGAAATAATCAGACAACCTATGATGTCGGTATGCAAATATTATGCAAGATTCGTTCAGACATTTTATCGAACGCATGATCAAAAAGCTAAAAAAATTGAAAGTCTTGTAATTACAAACAATCGATTCATTCTAAGCCATAACATAACAATTGTTCAATAATCAAAATCGATATAGCGAATGATAGAAAACGGGGAAATTTCCTCATCCTTACCTGGTTTTTTCAATAAACCTAAGTAAATATTACCTGGATTTTTCAAAGTCGGCATGGTTGAAGGACGCAAGGTTGGAGGAATCTCCGAGGGTGTTTTGCAAACGCAGTGAAGTTTAAAGGAACCAAGGTCATGGAATCGAGGAGCTTTGATGTAATCTAGGGTGGCTTTCATGGAACCGAAGGGTTTTTTTTAATCGAGGAGCTTTCAGGTAATCGAGGAGTTTGGTAACTGATTCGGGTTTTTTGAAGCAGATCTTTAGCGATTTAATAGAGTTTTGTTTAGGATAAATCCCGCAGCCGTAAGCTAGACCAGCTGGTGTGGATGTTGTTATGAAACTTGAAGGTTGCGTGTTCAAGACCTGGCTGAGGCATTTTTTTTAGCAAAATAATTAAATTACAAAAATAGTAAGTATTTGGCTGAATTTTCAGCCAGCCATATAAGGAAAGGCCTAAATGCTTTATAGATAGTAGAGATATACATATGTCAACTACTAACCCAATATCAAAACTCCGATAATACACTTTATTCATGAATAACAAAATGTTTATTTATCATTTAAATAATTATTGACTATATGATGAATACGTTATTTTCTTTGTTATGAATTCTATATCTCGAAGCATGTCCGCCCGATCGGGCGGGCTTTGAAACTAGTATGTATATATATATGTATATACATATGTCAACTACTAACCCAATATCAAAACTCCGATAATACACTAACTACTGCAACATACAACAACTGATTCTTTTACACAATATAGTGAGAGAAGTAATTCTTGTAGTATCCTTAAACATTGAAAAATCATATGAAAAGGGATAAATAGTTTTATTATTATTCTTTTACACAGATTGAGAAATCAATGAAACAAAATATGTCGAGAACTTTCCGTTTAATTTGTTAAAGGATCAGCAGGCGCAACTTTGTTCTTGCTCAGTTTCTGAAATTGTTGTTGGAATTCTCTGAAAATGCCTACACAAAACAACCCCATGTTTATGGTATGTCGCGGGTAAAGAAAATAATAATTTAATACTTCCTTCGTTTCAAAGTAAATGATACATTAATAAGTGATATAATTTAAAAGTTTCCTTATTTGGTAAAAAATAGTGAGACTCATACTCACTAACTATCTCTTTTAATAAAATGAAATGACTCATTCACCATTACTTTTACTTTTAAACATTATTAAACTTACTTTAATAATAATATGTGAGACTTATCACTCACCAACTATCTAATTTAACATTCATTACAATATTTTGTCTCAAAAAATGTGAATTGCAAAATGTATTACTTATTTTGAAACGGAGGGAGTAAAAAAATCATTTAAAATAAAATTACAAAAATAGTTGAGAAAGTATATACTAACATCTCATTTACATCTTGATGTTGATGTTCACTTTCAAGGGCGGTTTTCGCGACACAAAGGAACGCATCCTCGACGTTGTAATTCTCTTTTGCAGATGTCTCAAAGTATGGTATGTTTCCTTTCAAAGCACACCACTCTCTTGCTGTCTTCTCAGAGACCTTCATTCAGAAACATATAGAACAAATGGAGTAGATTATGTGCCGCTAAAAAAAAAAAAAAAAAGAAAAAAAAGAAACTACTCCGTATAACTAGGGGTGCCCAACGGGTCAACCCGACCCAACCCGGCTCTTATCGGGTCGGGTCGTTGGGTTTGAGGTTTAAAAAATCCTAACCCGAAACCCGACCCGATAAGGATTCGGGTTGGTCGGGTTTCGGGTTTGTCGGGTTGGACGGGTTACACTTGAGTTAGGAATTTTTGGTACAAATTAAAGAAATTATTTAACATATTAAATTTTATGAGTTTTTATTTAACACTTGTAATTATTAATTGATTTTTATTGAATACTTTATCATATAATTTGCTAATTAATTGATTTAATAGTAAAAAGTTCTTAATTTTTATAGGAAATATAATACTTAAACTTTAATCGAGTCTAATCGGGTCAACCCGAACCCGACCCGATAACGAATGGGTTGGTCGGGTCGGATTAAAAAACCCAATAATAACATGGAACCCAATAGACCCGACCCGATTAACATAATCGGGTTCGGATTTAAGTCGGGTCGGGTCAACCCTTTGGGCACCCCTACGTATAACACATATTTTTGAAAGAAAATCATTATATTTACAAATGTCAATAGATACTTACGGCTCGACTATTCCCTCCATCTGTGTCCACTTTGTTCCCCAACAACACGAATGGAAATCTCTCGGGTTCGCTTGGGTCAGCCTAAAGTTAAAATATATTGGAGTTATAGACATTCATTTATATTTTTCTCACAATGTAGAAACAAGACGAAAAGAACAATATATTAATAGCGAAAATAAATTTTAGTATTCTGAACTTGTAAAATCGAGTCTCACAGTATCCTGAACTATAAAATATGCAGACCTTATGGGGTTTTTTAGGTTTGAGAAATCTACACTAAGTTTATTGGGGGCGTGGAAAGTCGATCATAGTTTTATTATTAGGGTTTTCTAACTTATGTTCTAAAGGAATGAGATAAAAACATTTGTTGATGTCAGAATTACTATTTATATTGAAAAATATACTTCATCCGTCCCAATTTTATTGTCCACATTTCTATTTTGGTTTGTCCCAAAATAATTATCCACTCTTAAGTTTTAACCAATCAAAAAACATTTAAGTGAAAAAAAGAAAATTTTATTGCTTACATAATGTAATTAATATATTTTTCTTAAGCTACGTGTTTTTGTGTGCCGCAGAATAATATTGGGATGTAGGGGGTATTTAATAAGTGTCAAAATTAGATTTCATTTAACGCATATCTCATTACGTTTAGAAATATTTTGTTCATTTAATAATCCTTACCTCATGCCCTAGCCAAACCTTTATCAGCAAGTTATAGTTTTGGTACTCATTTGTTGAGTCTAATTGAATAATCGTATATACATAAGGATGCACTAATTAAGCGTTTAATTACCCATTTTTTAACATAAGAATCATAATGTTTACCTGTTTTAGAAACTCTTCATGCCATGTTTGTAGCGTTTCAAAGGTTTTCTGAATGTTGACGTCATAAACAAGAACGCAACAATCAGCCCCTCTATAGAAAGCAACTCCAAGGCTATGAAACCTCTCTTGCCCAGCTGTGTCCCAAATCTGTTCATACAACCCCATGTTGATTAATTCATATTCGTAAATTTCATGTTTTTTTTTTTTTGATTTTTTACTTGCCAACTACACAATTTAATTGATTATTTGATGCATCCCCAATAGAAGAACGGGCCATTTTATTTCATGAGTCCTAAGATCGCGTGAGAAATGAGACTTTAGTAAAACGGGCATAACTTGCAGCTCGGGTCTCCGTTTGACATCGAAGCTCGAGACGAAGGCTACGACATGATAAACCGCCGTAGGCGGGTTTCCCAACTTCCCGGCCCAAAAAGCCTTGTTTTGAACACTTTATTTACGTTTTTGTGTTTTTTGGTTAAATTTTCGAACTTTGTTTAGGCCCAGTTTTTGGCCCGTTTGTCATTTAAGGCCCATTCAAAAATTTGGGACATATTTAAGTGTATTTTATCATTTGGAATAATCAGTTGAATGTTTATGAAAAACTGAGTTTTCTCTCCCGAAACTTGTTCTTGTGTTGAACAACTTTTGAAGACCAATTCACGATATTCTTTTGAATCAACGTGTTTTGTGTTAGATTAATCCGGTATTCCTTTGAATCAACGGATTCTAATCTTTTCTATCTTTTCAGTTCTACATCATTATTACATATGAATTTTTTACTTTGCGACGCGTCCATATGCACATGTGACAAAGGTTTGGTCGTGTGCACAGCCGATGGAGGTCATTGTGTATGTTGCTTTGTTGACTTGTACCTTATGCGTAGTAAGTTGTACATGTATTAATAAAATTAATCTTAAGGTTTTGTTGCGGGTTTGATCACTGCTACATGGGTTTGGTTGAGATTTTCATGTGTTTGATCAGATTAGAAAAAGCTATTGTACCGCTGATGTGGCAATGGAACCAGATATTCAAAGGAAAAGAGATGAGTAATTACTTACTTGTAAAGTTACAAGCTTGTCGTCAATATGCAACTCTTTGGTCACAAAATCAGCACCAATCGTTGCCTTGTATTGTTTGTTGAATTTGTTATAAACATATCTGGAATCGCAGTTAAGTGAATCATGAAAGCCTTTAAATTAAGTTGCCAAGACGACCGAAACCTCCGGTAATTTGTTAAATTCGTCCCCAAGGCATTAAGTTGTTGTAAATGATGTAGTGAACATAAATTAACACTATTAAATTTTGTTAGAAGCATGTTAAAGAGTCTTTGCCAAAGCTATGGACGATATGTTAAAATGAATAAATTTATGTGTGGGACCCACTTTGGGTTTTAACATGGTTTTAACTCCCTTTAATGCCGCACTGTTCCTTATGTTAAAGTATTGTTAAAAAGCCAAACTGGCTTTAACATAGATTTAACATGACAACAGTATGCTCTTATATTTATAAAAAAAAAATTATGGGATACTGATTCATCAAAGATGTCTTCCCAACCCTACAAAAACAATAACATAACAAATTTAGTTATAAAATAAACTAAACATTCATAAAGCGAGTCTAAATCAAGGTTATTGTGTTGTTTAGTAGCATCTGAATGATTAATATCTGAATGATGTGGAAGTCTGAATGTTTCAGACTTCCCCTTACATCTATCTGATTAAGAGGCAGAACATGTTCAATTTCTGATTCAGAGACTTTACCAAACGCTCTGAATCTGTCCTATTAAGAGGCCGTCATTTTAACTGAATTATTAAGAAGCTTACCAAATAACACCTAAGTTTTAATAAGAATAGAAGATTTTAATATGTACCCGCTATCGCCAAGAACAATAACCTTGAGCAACATCCGATCGGACATCAACATTATCAGGGAAGTAGATCAAGACGATGAGTTGTTTGTGATCTTGCGGGAGGTGTGTAAACGGAAAGAATGGCCACCTTTCACGTTATTTTCTTCTCTTCTCATTTCTCAATCATTTGTTTCCTACATATATAAATACATTTTGACATTGACTTATCAAAGTCAACTAATTTATTTTTTATTTTCATATTTTATTTTTTTCTTAAAAATAAATGGATTATTATGTTTCATTATGAATTTTTCTAACGTATATCCTAAGGATATATATGTTTTTTTTTAAACAACAACAATTTTATAATAATTAGCAAGGAGCTAGAAGATGCAACAAAAAAAAGCATGAACACAAAGACAAAGGATTAATACACCAAGAATACCAAGGATATATATTAACATGCAATTGATGAATGTATTATTTCTTAAATATGTCTTGAATAACATTAACAATCTCTAATTCCAATCATTTTAGATGATGCATTGAATACGCTTTTCAGTTTTAGATGATGTATTAATTGCACAATTTTATTTTTAGATGTACACTTACTTTATTTTTTATTTTAGATGTACACAATCTAATTTTTAGATGCACACAATTTTAGATGTACACTTTTTTTTTTAACGGCTCCTAAATGTACTTCAATTTTATCCATAGCAGGACTTGAATTCATAATGTTAGACCTTGGACAATACTAATATCATTAAACTACAAGCTTTGGGTTAATACTTTTAATTTAGACTTACTATTGAAACTGAAAAAAAAAAAAAAGAATAATCCATATTCTGAAATGGTAAAAGTTATAATTTAATTAACGTTTTTTAAGATTAATTTCGAAATATTTGAATTATTTATATGTATTTAAGCATAGGTCTTATGTTAGATATATAAAAGATGAAAGATTGAATATAAAACAGCTATTTTTGAAAGGTTAAATTATTAAAGATCGTGCAAGGATTGAAGTCTGTTAGGTAACCGATTCTCCTTTTGGCGTATCAAGCTCCATTGTCTTGTGATCTTCATCAATACAGGTAGATGACAGTTTACACTTTTTAAAGTGTTGCCACTTTTAATAAATAGTTTAGTTGGTGTACAGAAAGTCAACACTTAATGTCTAAAGTATGAAGTTTAACTTTTCATCCTCAAAGCATATACTTTCTACTCAATTTGATAAATAAGTTTTCACAAAAAATTTTGTTTCAACGCATATATATATATATCTAAATAAAGTTTATTTTGTATCTTGAGAATGACTTACAACATAAAAAGCTTTTAAAGAAAAAGTTTTTTGCTAGAAGGTCACTTTCTTTTAAATAACATACACAAGAGGTAAAAATCTTTGTAAAAAGCTTGCATTGAAGATGCTCTTATACATTTATTACAAGGCAAGTTCAAGAATTGCCTATTAATAGGGTTCATCCTCCTATATGCTTCAACTTTATACAATGCTAAGACATGAATATCACTAACAATTACAAGTACCTAAATATGAACCATAAGCTTATGTCTCTCCCGCTCATTATCACCACATACCACTCACCACCACAGACGATGGCGGTGTGGACACCGCGCTACCACAAGGTTATGATTGTTGTGGTGGGTGTCTCATACTAGATGCATGTGTGAATAATTTTGCTTTTAGTGTGAGGTTAACATGCTCCCACATCTAGTCTCTTAGATATATGAATTTCATATTATTATATGATATAAACCAATGAAATAATTACTAATTTAGACCGTGCGACTTTGTTCAATTCACATCTAAGACTGATAGACTTCAATCTTCTTAAAATACTCTATGCGACTGGGTGACTTCATAGAGCAGCACTAACTTTGAGCAGCACTAAGTGGTGAGCATCACTTACTGGAGCAGCACTAAGTGTTGAGCTATATTAACGAGCATTAGTAACAAGGTTGAGCAGTACTAACGAGCAGTAGTAACAAGTTTGAGAGAAAAAGTAACAAAGTTGAGAGCAGTGGTAACAAGGTTGAGCAGTACTAACGAGTTGTAGTAAAAAGGTTGAGCAGTACTAACTCGGACACGTGGCGGTGTTCTAGTTGAGTAGCACGATGATCTTAGTCGCATGGTCTATTTTGGGAAGAATTGAGAGTACAAGACTTTTCTAGGGAAATTTTGATTTTATTTGGTCTATATTAAGAAATCACCAAAAACCAATTCAATAAATTCGTATGAAAAAACAACTCGTGAAAAGCTAAATACGTCTAATCAAATACTTGTAGGAATTAAATAAGAGATAGAGCGAATTACATCTAAGGTCCCTGTGATTTACCACTTATTACAGTCACAGTCCTTAAACTTCATTAAGTACACTGGGAGTCCCTGGTGTTGCCACTTTGTTGCACCCGTAGTCCCTGAAGCAGACGGCCGTCTATTAAGGCTGTTAAATCGCACATGTGCAAAGCACATGATGGGTAGTATGGTAATTGTATACCCCTTCCTCATATTTAAACCCGAGTAAATTACATGGAAGGTCCCTGCGGTATGTTACTTATTACAGCCTTAGTCCCTGAACTTCATTTATTACACCGGAAGTCCCTGGTGTATACACTTTGTTACACACATGTAGGCCTGTAAACGAACCGAACGTTCAACGAACCATTCGGCGGGAGTTCGTTTATGTTCGTTCGTTTAACTAAACAAACGGACACAAACAAGATTTTGTGTTCGTTTATTAAACAAACGAAAACGAACAAAGGCCCGCTCGTTCGTTTACGTTGTTCGTTTGTTAGTGTTTGTTTGAGTTTGTTTATGTTCGTTTCGTGTTCGTTTATGTTTGTTTGTGTTCGTTTATGTTTGTTTCGTGTACGTTTGTGTTTCTTTATGTTCGTTTGTGTTCGTTTATGTTTGTTACCCTCGTTCACGAACCGTTCGTGAACACTAAATATTCTTAACAAACATAAACGAACATCAAGAAACACACAAACGAACACAAACAAACATAAACAAACACAAATGAATATGAAACAAACACAAACGAACACAAACAAACACAAACGAACATAAACAATGTCAAACGAACACTAACAAACGAACACGAACGTAAACGAACGAACGTGCCTTTGTTCGTGTTTGTTTGTTTAACTAAACAAAGTGTATACAACAGGGACTTCCGGTGTAATAAATGAATTTCAGGAACTAAGGCTGCAATAAGTAGTATACTACAGGGACCTTCCATGTAATTTACTCGGGTTTAAATATGAGGAAGGGGTGTACAATTACCATACTACCCATCATGTGCTTTGCACATGTGGGATTTAACAGCCCTAATAAACGGTCGTCTGCTTCAGGGACTACTGGTGCAACAAAGTGGCAACATCAGGGACTCCCAGTGTACTTAATGAAATTTAGGAACTGTGGCTGCAATAAATGGTAAACCACATGGACCTTAGATGTAATTCGCTCTAAGAGATATAACAATCAAACTATGTAATTAATGGAATAAAGTATCAAAAATTATCCAAATAATTTATAGCTATCTAATAACAATTCATGGTACCAAATGCAAGATTAATACTTCCCAACACACTCAAATGATTCCCAAGTCACTTAGGTAACACTAACAAGCAAGTTTTATATACCCAAAATACTTAAAAACAACTTTATGCGACCTTAATTGACCATCAGAGCAAACAAAAATCCTCTCCTTAACCCCTCAAAACTGTGCGCCACACTACACACACTGCAGTGGATCAACAACTGCAAATCGCGATTAGACAACAACGATTTGGAATGATTGAGTTGTTGTTAGGAGGTTGTAATTGGGAAATATCTATGAGCTTACAGTTATAATTAGTAAAAGATGTTATGGAATTTGTAAAACATTTTGAAAACTCTAGGACTATACCGGATGGTTGGAATTAAAGTTCAAACGACTTATATCAAAGGTAGACAAATTATTGACGGGTCATTACTGTAATGTAATTTAATATGGAGAAAAATGAAAAAGATTTTTTTGGAATATACTTTGAGAAATCATTTGAGTTTTTAAATTGGTCTTTTTTGGACCATGCCATTGAATAAATGGGTTTTCCCAATGGAATAAATGGGTTTTGCCTCAAAGTGGGGATGTTGGACTAAGATGTCTTGCTCGGCTAAAGATTTTGTTCTGGTCAATGGTTTTTTTTTTTTTTTTGAACGGCTTCATTAATACTAGCAAGGAGCTAGAAATTACAAAAACAAAATAAAAGAAAAGAAAACTAAAAACAGGACATAGGACTATTACACCATTCCGACCAACGGTTTTTTAGATTGCTAGATTTCACCCTGTTATTAATCCAAAAGTAAGAATTACTTTGGATTTCGCTAAATATAAGAGCATCTCTTCCGCAATTAGAAGACCTGAATGTCTTGCAGTTTCTTAATTTCCAAATACTCCATATTAATGTTTGTATCGATGCAGAAAATGCTTTTAATTTGTCACCTTTTAGCCCTATATTTATTCCCCATTTTAGCAATTGTCCAATATTTTGTATACCGTTTACCCCCACCCCCCACCATCTTGCAAATTCCGTGACTAGATGTGAAGCGAAGGCGCAATTGACAAAAATGTGGTCTTCCGATTCCGCCTGCCATGATACGCTTGCCACGCCAAAATTCCGATCTTTGTTGGAACCCATGAAACCCAAGGAAAATCTCCTTTATCGGTCCTTTTTAACATGAAAAAGTCAATAGCCTTTCTCATTGAACTTACTGTGAACAAGCCCGATTGTTCTAAAGCCCAAGTTATTGCTTGACCCGATCCACCATTATTGATTGCTGTTTGTTGCACAAACCAAGATTTTAAAGGTATGTTCAATTTCTCTAAAGGTTAATGGTTCTAACTACTTTAAAATTTGGCATCTAAAACAGGCTAGTAAAGGAGATTCTCTTTCTCCTCTCTTATTTAGTTTGGAGGTTGAAGCACTTAACATCATCTTTTTCACAAGCAAAAATTGAAAATTTTTTATTAAAAAATTGAATTTTTTTTATTGGGTGGATGTGGGAAAAAATAAAACTTATGTTTCACACCTCCAATTTGCCGATAATACTTCATCTTAGGAGAATGGTCTTTGGAGAATGTAAAAAATCTCCAGAATTTTACGTTGTTTCATTTATCATCCGAATTAAATGTTAACTTTTCTAAAAGTAAGATTTTAGCATCAAGATTGCTCAATCCAAAGTCTCCAACTTTGCTTCCATCATTGCTTGTCGACATTTTACTTTGCCACCACTTTTTTTTTTTTTTTTTTTTTTTTTTTTTTTTTTTGAACGGCAAGGGGAACCTTGAGAGCTACGGCAAAACCAACACCCACAAGGAACCCAAAACTGAAATAAAATAAAGGCTAGTAAGAAACTAGCAAGAGTACATCCAAAGTCTAAACGACAAAAAAGGCAACCACAAAGTAAACCAAAAACACCCAACCAAAACAAAAACTAGAAACATTAGTGATAAGTTTTAAAAAGAACGCTCATTGGAAATCTAAAAGTCTATCTTTGATGGTCACTTAACATTTATTAAATCCGTTTTAGGAAGTCGTGACACCTATTTATTTTCTTCTTTCAAGGTTCCTAAAAAAGTGTTAAATAATCTTGAAGGTTTGAGAATGAATGTTTATATGTGATGGAAAAAAGTGCAATAATTTAATTTAGAAAGCATTTATACACTATGTCTCTCTTTCTCGCCGGCGTCCAAAACTACTACCGTTCTTGATATCCATTCTTGCAAGCTTCCCTGTTATCGCGTGTATCCTCTTTTGGATTCGTGCCTTACGAGCGTTGTTACAGGAGTGGTCCTTGAACCCATAGTGTTTTGTTCATTCGGTGTTCTCAACTATTTCGAGAAGATGAGAGGTCATTACAATTCCGGCGATGGGTGGCGTAAGGTAACTAATCGGAGACCTGAGCCTGTTACGCTATTTGTTTCAAACCTTCCGGATAACTGCAGCCCAACTGGTTTGAGGGAGAGGTTCCAACAATATGGGAAGATTATTGATACGTATATCTCCAAGAATAAGGATAAATGGGGAGCTTACTTCGCATTCATAAGATTTTCCGGTATCCATGACGGAAAAACTGGAGAAATCCATCGGAGTAACTAGGTATGGCCAATGCATTCTAAAATGCAACCTAGCTAGGTACCAAAGAAAACCGATTGGGGGTGGCATCCCTAATCGTCCGATGCCTCAACTTCAATCAAAATCCTTTCGTAATCCGGCTGCTCTCTAGGTGGATTTGCAAGTGGTTTTACAAATGGTAGATCCTATGCTAATGCTGTAAAAGGCCATAAGAATCATCTTGAGGAATCGGCTAGCCCCGTACTGTTTTTGACCCCCTCCCGTGGTTTTGAAAGCTCTCTGAAATATAAGATTCTTATTATTGGTAATACCCCCATCGAAAACAATGAAATTAATGCTCCTAATGATGATCCAGTTATCGATACAGTAGTTGAAGAGTCTTTCACGTCCCCCCAAGTTGATAACATTGAAGTTGTAGTGGATCCATTCATCGATTCCCACATGGTTGATCATGATGTCGGCGGTCCCACAGTTGGTGTATCCCTGGTAGATGGCCATATCCCTAACGGGCCATGTTTCACTATTGGGCCTTTTCCTTCATCTGCGCCTATTGGGCATGTGCTTCATGATTATTATTAGCCCATTTTCAATGGGGGCAGCCCACTCAGATTGCGGTATTACATCCACTTCCAAAAAGAGAAGAAGGTTTTCTCCGATACACCCACGTTCTACGACTGCGCAGCCTAACGTGATCCATGTGACCCACAATTGTGATTCGGGATCATCGACCTCCATCGATTTAAATCGGAATCCAGCCTCTCAGGTTCCCATCCATACAACTTCCACTTCCAATAATTCTTCTTCACAATCCTCGATCCCGGAGATCACAAAAGCTGCTATTATTGGTGCGGAAGTTGGATTTGTGATTCAAGATGATGACCCTGTTTTGCGTGATATACTCTCTAAACTTAAGGGGTGTGAGTGAATCTCACAAGGTCGACTGGATCAGGGAGTTAAAGCGGAAGAACAACATTGATTTCATAGGTTTGCAAGAAACACACATGTCAAACTTCAATGACATTCACATACATGGTTGTTGGGGAAATCCGAATTATAAATTTGAGGCAATAAATTCTAACGATCGTTTAGGGGGGATTCTAAGTATTTGGAATCCAGACATTTTCACATTATCCTACTGTAACAAATCGTGCTTTTGCCTAACTGTTGGGGGGCAGTGGACCAGGTTCACTGGGAATACTTTCCTTGTAAATATCTATGCCCCTCAATCTCTGGAAGATAAAAGAATACTTTGGGTAGATCTCACTGCTCTTAAAAACACTTTTCAGGGCACTTGGGTATTCTTTGGGGACTTCAGTTGTGTCAGGCGTAGTGAGGAAGGTATAAATTATACCTTCTGTCAAACGTCAGCTAACGATTTCAATAACGTTATCAATTCAATTGGTCTAAAAGAATTCAGTATGGGTGGTAGGCGGTTCACTTATTTAAGCCCAGATTGTTGTAAGCTCAGTAAAATCGACCGATTCCTTGTTTGGGCCAATTTCATGTCCGCTCAACCAACATCATCAGTTACGGTGCACCCAAGACTGCATTCTGATCACTCTCCTGTTACTCTCTGCAACAGTTCGGTGGACTTTGGACCTCCACCCTTTCGGTTCTACTACTCATGGTTATTAAGGCCAAGCTTTTCTGATCTTATAAAATCAGCTTGTATCTCTTTTGCGGGATATGGCCCCCCTGATCTTTTCTTAGCAGCAAAATTAAAACATATAAAAAAAGAGATAAAAAACTGGAGATGTATCGAATTTGCCAAAGAAAATAAAGTGCTAAAAGTCCTAAAATTGCGTCTATCTGTATTGGACTCGGTGGTGGAGTCAAGAGTCCTTACTGATTCAGAACTAATCGAGGTCAAAAATGGCAGAATAAAGATGGCGGATCTGTAGAGATTTAACAAATTAGATATTATGCAGAAGGCCCACATCAAATGGGCAGTTGATGGCGATGAAAATACCTCATTCTTCCATGGTGCTCTCAAGAACAAAAACAGGTTCAATCGTTTACACGGTTTGGCAATTGACAGTATCTGGTCCTCTAATCCCGATGCAATTAAGGCCGAGGCACTCCATTTTTTTTCTCAAACAAGTTTTCAGAAAAATGGCCTATCAGGCCAATCTTTACTAACAGTTTGTTTTCCAAGTTATCTTCTGTGCAGGTTGTCGCAATTGAGCAAGCATTTACTGTCGCCGAGATAAAGCATGCTATCTGACAATGTGGTGGCGAGAAGGTACCCGGTCCGGATGGTTTCACATTAAAGCACATTATGTTGAACTTATTGGCGATATTATGAGTTTTGTGAGGAATTTTGAAGAAACCGGAACAATTGCTAGAGGCTACAATTCATCCTACATAACTCATGTCCCGAAATTGAAAGATCCTGTTAAATTATGTGACTACCGCCCTATATCTCTTATCAATTGCATGTATAAAATACTTGCGAAAGCATTATCTTTTAGACTAAAGTTTGTAATTGATGATGTCGTTGGTGCCACACAATCGGCATACATCAACGGGCGGAATATATTGGAGGGTCCCTTGGGGATAAACGAATTGTGTTCTTGGGCCAAAAGCTCAAAATGCCCGATGTTTATGTTCAAAGTGGACTTTGAAAAAGCATTTGATTCCATCAATTGGGGTTACTTAGACTCTATCCTCTCACAAATGAATTTTGGAATCAAATGGAGACGATGGATACAAGGTTGCCTATCATCATCGTTTGCTTCGGTACTTATTAATGTTATCCCACAAAAGAATTCCAAATTAAAAAAGGTGTTAGACAAGGCGATTCGCTTTCTCCATATTTATTCATTATCGAAATGGAGGGGCTCAATGTAGCTATGAAAACGACACGTGATAAAGAATTATTTCGGGGTTTAAATATCGGTGTTAGCGGTCCATCTATTTCTCATCTTTTTTATGCAGAATATGCTATATTTGTCGTGGATGGATCCATTCACAACATGAAAAATCTTGCTAGCATTTTAAGGTGTTTTCATGCTTCCTCCGGTCTCCAAGTCAATTTCCATAAGTTCAAGATCTATGGTGGGTATTTCCTCATCTCGGCTCAATCGTTGTGCAAGAATTCTTAATTGTATTTCGGGCACATGTCCTTTTAGTTATCTTGGTGTTCCGGTCGGGGAAACATGAACCTAAAAAACATTGGGCACCGGTTGTAGATCGCTTTAACTCTAAATTATCCGGGTGGAAATCTACAAATTTGTATTTCGGTGGAAGACTCACACTAATCAAATCGGTTCTAAGTAGTATGCCCCTATATTACTTTTCATTATTCAAAGCTCCTTCTTGCATAATTGACCGGCTTGAACAAATTAGAAGAAGGGTCTTATGGTCCACGGTAGTGAAAGTGTGAGGAAAATTCATTGGGTTGGATGGTCCACGGTAATTGCTTCAAAGAAAAATGGTGGGCTCGGGGTTGGTTCATTAAAAGCACAAAACATGGCCCTACTACTAAAGTGGTGGTGGAAATTATGAGATGGTACTCAAAGTATTTGGAAGGATGTTATTATAGCAATCCACAAATTGAGCAACAAACCACTGCACAACATGGTTAAAAGCAACCCGGTGGGTGTTTGGATTAACATTGCAAGAGTTGATGGTGACTTAAAAAAAATCGGTTATGACTACTCTGATATTTTCACACTTCAAATAGACGACGGGAACAAATTTCTATTTTGGAAGGATATCTGGCTTGACTCTACCCCACTGCAGTTCAAGTTCCCTGTATTATATGCTAATGAAAAGTTCAAATCGTGCCTGATTATCGATCGGATTAAGAACGATGGTTTTTCATGGAGGTGGTCGCATGGTATGAATAACCCTGTCACGTGTTCCGAGCTGTGTAGCATGTTGATCCTTATCAATCAGACCCGATTGTCCAACGTGCCGGACAAGTTGCTTTGCAAAATATCCCAGGACGGATCCTTTGCTGTCCACAACATTCGGAGTTGGGTGGATGAGAAACTCACATCGAATGGTTTTGTTAACATGCCTTGGTCCAGCGCTGCTCCATTGAAGGTCAAATGTTTAGTATGGAGGATTGGTCTCGGCCGTGTTCCGGTTGCTAGATACTTACAAAACAGGGGTGTCAATGTGGGTTCCGTCATATGTTCGGTGAGTACATTGACGAGGAGAATGTGGATCATGCTTTCATCAGGTGCCCGCGCATGTTGCAAGTTCTCTCCTGGATCTTTCATTGGTGCAACAATCTTATTGAATTTGGCACGAGTTGGGGACATTGTCACAAAAAACAGATGGTGCTTGTGACAACTCGATATTTCCGGTATGTAATCCCATTTCATTTCTAGAACTTTCCTTATTTAGAAAGTTTCTATATTTAGACATTTCTATTTTTGGCATCCAAACACACAACAAAACATCTATTTTTACACCATGCATTAGTGTTTGACTATTTTAGTCAACACAACATTATTACTTTTCTTATGGTGACACATTTGAGCTAAAAATATTTCTAAAAATAGTAACTTTTATCGGTTACGCATTTAACGAATTTAATTAATTAAACATGACACGAATGACACCGAACCATGACCGACCACTAATGTGGCCGGCCCCACTTGCTCGTGACTCCCCCTACTCGGCCGAACCACCAAGGGTGGTGAGGTTGATCCTTATTGTTGATTGATCTTATCTTCCTATTGAGTCTATCTTCATCTCATTTGAAAGAGTCCTTGTTGTACCATGATTCTAACTCCTAAACCCCAATACTTCCCCTTATATAAACACCACCACCACCGAACCCTAAACCCTTTTGTGATCCCCATTCGGCCACAAGCATCCCCATCTCCACCTTCATCCGTTTCGTGTTCAAGAAAGCAAGCAAACCCGAATCCCTCCTTGTTCTTGATCTTGTTCGTTCGGCTTAAGCAAGGTATAAACGTTTTCCCTTTTTGGTTCTTATTGTTTTCGGTAATAGATAGGTAAAACCGAGACCTAGGCCGAAGGCCAAGAGGTCTCGGCATGTTCATGTTGCTTGTTCGATCCCAACCCAAACCGTATATGCATGCATGCATGCATACGGGTACTTGTTTGTTCGATTGTTGTTTTGTTATTCTTTCGTTTGATTCATGTGAAACCCTAGATTTATTGTTAAACCTTGACTAAACCTTATAAACCCTAGATCTAGCCATGTTGTGACAAAAATTCCTAGATCTAGCCAAGCCTAACCACAAACTCGAACCCTTGACCAAATCTAGACTAAAACCGTAGGGTCTTGGCCTATTCGGTCAACCCTAGCCGAACTCAAACCCTAGAAACAGAAACCCTAACCCTAATTGACTAGTAGGTTGACTATTTGACCTAGGTTGACTAAATTTGACCATCTTGACCCGTCGTATCTACACCAAAACCCTAACCCTAGTCCGGAAATCCTAATCTAGCCGAGATCTAGTTGACTTAGAGTTGACTTTTGTGGACTTTTATTTTGACTTACGTTGACTAATTGTGACCCACAAGTAAAACCGGGTCAAGGCCGGATCTTGACCCAAAACCGTGAACCAAACCCAAATTCCTAATCGGGCCAAGCCCCGTACTTGGCCCATTCGATCTACCTTAGTCCATCGGGCCCAAACTCTAGTTGGCCCATTAGCACCAAGCCCATTTGGAGCAAAGCCCAAACCTTTGGCCCATTAATACCCAAACCGAACCCATTGGGCCCAAGCCCAATCCATTGGCCCAACTCTATTGGACCCAAGCCCAACTTGAGGCCCAAGAGGCCCATCTAGGCCCATCAAGCCCACCTAGTGGCCCATAAGGCCCAATCTAGGCCCATTAAGCCAAACCCATTTCATTTCATATCATTTCATTTCAAAACCCATTTCATTTCATGTCATTTCATTTTGAAACTCATTTCATTTCATTTTATAATTAAAGCCCAATGCATTTCATTTCATTTCATTTTATTAAAGTCCTATAACCCAAGTTCATTCGATGTCACAAAACATAAAACATAAACATTAAATGCATATCATACATCTTATATCGTATCTAGAATCGCCTGTGTTAGCTTAGTCTAATTAGAAAGTTATATTGTTTAGGAAGCTAGGAGCCTTTGAAGGATTCCTCTGTCTTAATTGTCGCTAAGCTTTGCCTAGGTGAGTCCACATACCCCTTTTATTACTTTTACTGTTTTACAAACTTTGGGGTGAAAAACATAAAATTGCTACTGTTTTACTGTACAACAACATCTATACATTTTCATTATCGCGTTGGCATGAAAAAACAATTATTATACCGGACTAAGGTGCCAGCAATCATTAACTAGTGGATCTAGACCATGGATATGCAAATAGTACTATTGGCTGACACTCATCCTCCCAACATTATTTGATCATTACTTGGTTTATCCAAGACATCTTTCAGGAGTGTATATCCATCAAAGAACGATAACATACTGGAGTTGAAGTGTTGATTGTGGACTTAGGGGTTGGTATATTAACTCAATAGACTAGCTACCTGTTGGGGATAACAGTCATGCGATGTCAAACATAACAACTTGTTCAACACATTTTCATAAACAAAACTAGTAATTGTAGATTTTCTACAATTACACTTTACTTTTCATACTTACTTCTCATACTATATGAGTGTTGAACCTTATACTTTTTCAGTCATAAACTATTTTCATAACAAACATTTTGGGTAGAAACCACTTTACTTTTATTACAACATTAACCATGTGAATTTACTCAACATTATTGTTGACCCTTTTATATTTATGTTTTTCCAGGTGATTAGGTGCAGTGGAACTGGAGGATATGAGGAGTGGGATTGTCGTGAGCCATGAATAAAACATTAAGTTTACGAACAATCATTCTATTTTCAAACAATTTCTATTTTAGAAAACTTGCTATTTTAGGAATCTTTCTATTTTTATAAAGTGAAACTACTTTTATTTTCGTTATTGCGTGGTTGTTTGTTTACTTAATTTTTGCTATGTTGTCATGAACGTTACACCTCCGTTCTTCCGCAAAACATTTTAAATGAAGTAAAACTCATTTTTGGCGGGGTGTGACAGATTGGTATCAGAGCTTAAGTTATAGTGAATTAGCAAGCCTAGTCTATAACTACAAAAGATTTTTGGGAAAAACAAAAACTTTTACAAAACAAAAAATATTCATGGCACGCCGAGTCTCATATCCTGAAGTTTCATTGTTCTTAGATTAGAACATTTTCCCTAGTTAGCTTTACCTTAGTGTAATGGTTGGTATTCGTTAGAGAGCCTAAAATTTTCATAATCTAATAAAATTTTTATGCGTCATGATAAGCAGAATGTCGCCTACGAGTGTCGTCGATATTTCGTCTGATTCTGATAGTGATCGTGGGGCTGCTGTTCCAGTAGTCCCAGCGCCAGTTGCTCCTGTGCCAGTGGTGGTACAACCTCCTATTGTCCCATGGCATCGTCGCCCAAGAAGACATCCTATCCCTATTACCCCTAATGGTCCTCCGACACCAGCGCGTGGTCAGCGTCCTATTCTCTTTCGTATACGTGAGGGTGGTATGATTTTCCTATGTTCGCCTGCGAAACCAAAGCGTGATATTGCTCCAAGAACTCCACGACGTCGAGAACCAGTACCCGGAGTGATATCAGAATCAGAGCCTGAAGAAGACTCTAAGCCAGAAGAAGAATCAGAACCAGAGGAAGAACCAGAAGAAGAGTCTGAGCCTGAGGAAGACTCTGAGCCAGAAGAAGATGATTAGTCATCTACATTTCGTCTATATTTGTTTTCTACTATTATTAGGTTTATGTTTAGCTATTTTAAAAGTTAGTTTTTAAATTAGTATCTTCTTTTATTCAGTATTGGCGTATGTGCCATACTTTTAAAACTATTATGTATTAGGAATGTGTTTAATAAAAATGATATTTTAGTATAATTTTATTGTTTCTATAAAATGTATTTTCTGTACGTCTCTACTACTACTATCATAACGCCTATCTATAATACGCCTACTACTACTACTACGTCTATTGTATATCTATTCCTTGATTCTTATAATAATTATATCTTTAATTTATAATCCTTCTATAATATTCTTTTCTTAATTCTTCGTTTTGAATCGTAATAATTAGATCAGTAATTCATCAATGGCTCGAGGAGGAAATCAAGAAACTGTTGAACAAATGGTGGAACGCCGAATCGCTGAAGCGATGGCTCAAATGAACGCAGCAAGAGGAAATGTTGGTGGTGCTTCTAACAATGGAAACAACGGTATATTATTCGACTCCACAAGAGAAGATTCGTTCATTTCATTTTATTTTAACCTAATTTTCCTATTCTTTCTTTATTGTTTAAACTTCAGATCCCAATGCTAATCGTCAAGGTCAGTCGTTTAAGACCTTTACGTCTTGTCATCCTCCGGCCTACTCTGGATCTGAAGGTGCCATTGCTATCATCCACTGGATTGAGAAGGTGGAATCTATGTTCAGTATAATCCAATGTGCCCCTGAGAATATGTTGAAGTTTGCTGCTAGCACATTGTCCAAGGAAGCGTTGTCCTGGTGGAACTCCCAAGTGAAAGTCTTAGGTCGTGCTAATGCTGATGCTATGACTTGGGATGCGTTTAAAGATCAGTTAACTCAAAAGTTTTATCCAAGGAGAGAGCTGCAGAAAGTTGAAGTGGAACTATGGAATCTCTCCATGGTTGGATCTGATATTGTTACCCACACGACTAAAATTCCAAGAACTCGCTCGTCACGTCCCTCATATGGTTTCCCCTGAATTTAAGCGTATTGAGAAGTATCTTCAAGGTCTGCATGATCTTATTCGTACTCATGTCATTGCTTCTGAACCAACAACTTTTGAAGATGCTGTGAATCGTGCTACAAGGTTGACTGATGATGCTATAAGAAGTGGATCGTTCAAAGACAATCTAGTTGTGTCTAGCAAATCCTCTGAGACTTCGAACAATGAAAACGGGAAGCCTTCCTACGACAACACACGTGACTACAAAGGGAACAAGTATCAAAAGACTAAGAGCTATGCTGCCTCTAATCAGAACAACAATCAGTCTAATCCTGATTCTAAGCCCTATGATGGAAGCAAGCCTAAGTGCAACAAGTGTAATTGGCATCATGATGGTCAGTGTGAGAAGTGCTACAAGTGTGACCGCTGGGGTCACAATTTTAGAAAGTGTTCGTCCAACAATCCTCCTAAGAATCCTATGTGTTACGAGTGTGGTGATCCTAATCATTATCGTAAGCGTTGCCCTAAGCTTCAGAACAACAATAATAACCATAACGGAAACAACAACAACGGCAATCGTAACAACAATCGTCATAATAACCGCAATACCAACAACAACAATGATCGTCAGAATGGTCGTGGTCGTGCATTTGTTATGAATGCCCAGGAAGCTCGCGAAAACCCTGATACCGTTACCGGTACGTTTATCGTCAACAATCATTTTGCTTCTATTTTATTTGATTCGGGAGCCGACTTGAGTTTTGTATCGACCGACTTTAAAAGTTTCTTAAATTTAAATCCTGAACGTTTAAAAGATAAATATGAGATCGAACTAGCGAATGACAAAGTTGTTAGGTCTAGTAAAGTTTTTAAAGGTTGTAAGCTTGACCTAGATGATCACATTTTCGATATAGACCTTGTGCCTATAGAGCTAGGTAGTTTTGATATCGTCATAGGGATGGATTGGTTATCTAAAAACCGTGCCGAAATTATATGCTATAACAAACAAATACGAATCCCTATATCCAAAACAGAAACATTAATAATTCAAGGTGAACAAAGAAACAAAAACATAAAAATCATAAACTCTATGAAAGCTCAAAAATATCTTCGTAAAGGATTCCAAGCCTTTCTTGCTCATGTCATTGACACAAAGTCCAAAGATCGTAAGATTGAGGACATCCCTATCGTTTGTTAATTCCCTGGCGGTTTTCCTAGCGAATTGTTTGGACTGCCACCTCAGAGATAAGTTGAATTTCGTATTGATCTTATTCCAGGAGCCGCACCTATTGTGCGTTCTCCTTATCGTCTTGCACCATCTGAAATGCAAGAACTTTCATCGCAATTTCAAGAACTTCTTGATCTTGGTTTCATTCGACCGAGTTTCTCGCTCTGGGGAGCTCCGGTCCTCTTCGTTAAAAAGAAGGATGGTTCAATGAGAATGTGCATTGACTATCGTGAATTGAACAAAGTAACCATTAAAAATCGATATCCTCTTCCCCGTATTGATGATCTATTCGATCAACTTCAAAGATCGAGTTTCTATTCCAAAATTGATCTTCGTTCAGGATACCATCAGTTAAAAGTTCGTGATGAAGATGTGCCCAAATTTGCTTTCAGAACTCGCTATGGTCATTACGAATTCTTGGTAATGCCATTTGGTTTGACCAATGCACCTGCTGTGTTTATGGATCTCATGAACCGAGTGTGCAAGCAATATCTCGACAAATTCATTATCGTCTTCATAGATGATATTCTCATCTATTCGCAAACAAGAGAAGAGCATGAAGAACACTTAAGAATCATTCTTGAGTTGTTGGAAAAAAAGAAGTTGTACGCCAAGTTGTCCAAGTTTGAATTCTGGTTGCGTGAATTCCAATTTCTGGGTCATATTATCAATGAGGAAGGTATCCACGTTGATCCTGCGAAGATAGAATCTATAAAGAATTGGGAAGCTCGAAAGACCCCAACTGAAGTGAGACAATTCCTTGGTCTTGCTGGTTACTATAGAAGATTCATAGAAAATTTCTTAAAGATTGCAAAGGATTTAACGGTGTTAACACAAAAAGATGAGAAATTTGTCTGGGGTGAAAAGCAAGAATCAGCCTTCTAATCTCTAAAATCTAAATTATGTTCTGCTCCTATTCTATCTCTTCCTAAAGGAATCGATAATTTCGTGGTATACTTTGATGCTTCGCACCAAGGGCTAGGATGTGTATTGATGCAGCAAGACAAAGTGATCGCATATGCCTCTCGACAACCGAAGAACCACGAGAAGAACTATACAACTCATGATCTCGAGTTGAGTGCCGTTGTGTTCGCATTGAAAATTTGGAGACATTACCTCTACGGTACCAAGTGCACAATATTCACCGATCACAAGAGCTTGCAACATATCTTTAATCAGAAAGAGCTCAACATGAGACAGCGCAGATGGGTAGAGTTGATGAATGATTACGACTGTGAGATCAAGTATCATCCTGGTAAAGCTAATGTGGTAGCTGATGCCTTAAGTCGGAAAGAGCAGCCTAAACGTCGTCGTGTTCGAGCCCTTCCAATTTCTGTTCGTTCTAATCTATCTTCCCAAGTTCATGAATTCCAAACTGAAGCCTTGAAGGTAGAGAACATCAAAGGTGAAGCCTTTCGTGGTATGGAGAAGCAGCTAGAAGCAAAGGTGGATGGAACCCTTTATTTCATGGATCGTCTATGGGTTCCTAATCATGGAATTGTTCGCGATGTCATCTTAAATGAAGCTCATAGATCCAATTATTCTATTCATCCTGGTGCTGACAAGATGTATAAAGATGTCAAAGAATTGTACTGGTGGCCAAATATGAAGAAAGAGATTGCAGTTTTCGTCAACAAATGTCTAACTTGTGCAAAAGTGAAAGCAGAGAATCAGAAGTCGACCGGTCTTCTACAACAGCCAGAGATCCCTGAATGGAAATGGGAAGAAATCTTTATGGATTTCATAACCAAGTTGCCTCGAACGTCTAGTGGTCATGATACAATTTGGGTAATTGTTGATCGATTGACCAAATCAGCTCATTTCATTCCTATTAAAGTGACTGACCAAATGGAGAAGTTGACGAGAATCTATCTAAAAGAAGTTGTATCTCGGCATTGTGTGCCAGTCGCGATCATATCTGATCGTGATAGTCGTTTTACCTCTCGTTTTTTGCAATCATTGCAAAAATCCCTTGGTACTCGCCTCGATATGAGTACTGCTTATCATCCCCAAACCGATGGTCAGACTGAAAGAACAATTCAAACTTTGGAAGACATGCTGAGAGCTTGTGTTATTGATTTTGGTGGAAGTTGAGATTCTCATCTCCCTCTAGCTGAGTTCTCGTACAACAATAGTTATCTTACAACTATTAAAGCCGCACCATACGTAGCCCTGTATGGAAGGAAGTGTCGTTTGCCACTTTGTTGGATTGAAGTTGGTGATCGTCAGATTACTGGTCCTGAGATTCTACAAGAAACAACTGACAAGATCATCAAGATCAAAGATCTTATCAAGGCTGCAAGAGATCGACAAAAGAGTTATGCTGATAATCGTCGAAAGCCTCTAGAGTTCGCTGTTGGCGACCACGTGTTGCTAAAGGTAACGCCTTGGAAAGGCGTTGTACGCTTTGGCAAGAAGGGAAAGCTCAGTCCTCGTTATGTTGGACCATTTGAAATCATTGAAAGAATCGGTGCTGTTGCTTATCGTCTTCGCCTTCCTAAAGAGCTCAGCAACGTGCATAACACATTTCATGTGTCAAATTTAAGAAGTATATTCATGATCCTTCGCTCATTATTCCTGCTGGGGAAGTTATTATCGACGACAAACTTCATTTCACTGAGAAACCAATCGAAATCTCTGACTCGAAAGAGCAAAAGCTAAGGAGAAGCAAGATCAAACTCGTTAAAGTCAGATGGAACTCCAAAAGAGGTCCTGAATTTACGTGGGAACGTGAGGACCAAATGCGAAGGAAATATCCTCATCTTTTTCTCGTTGTCTCTCCTGTTCGTTCTTCGTCTTAAATTTCGGGACGAAATTTCTTCAACCACGGGAGAATGTGACAACTCGATATTTCCGGTATGTAATCTCATTTCATTTCTAGAACTTTCCTTATTTAGAAAGTTTCTATATTTAGGCATTTCTATTTTTGGCATCCAAACACACAACAAAACATCTATTTATACACCATCCATTAGTGTTTGACTATTTAGTCAACACAACATTATTACTTTTCTTATGGTGACACATTTGAGCTAAAAACATTTCTAAAAATAGTAACTTTTATCGGTTACGCATTTAACGAATTTAATTAATTAAACATGACACGAATGACACCAAACCATGACCGACCACTAATGTGGTCGGCCCCACTTGCTCGTGACTCCCCCCTACTCGGCCGAACCACCAAGGGTGGTGAGGTTGATCCTTATTGTTGATTGATCTTATCTTCCTATTGAGTGTATCTTCATCTCATTTAAAAGAGTCATTGTTGTACCATAATTCTAACTCCTAAACCCCAATACGTCCCCTTATATAAACACCACCACCACCGAACCCTAAACCCTTTTGTGATCCCCATTCGGACGCAAGCATCCCCATCTCCATCTTCATCCGTTCCGTGTTCAAGCAAGCAAGCAAACCCGAATCCCTCCTTGTTCTTGATCTTGTTCGTTCGGCTTAAGCAAGGTATAACCGTTTTCCTTTTTTGGTTCTTATTGTTTTTGGTAATAGATAGGTAAAACTGAGACCTAGGCCGAAGGCCAAGAGGTCTCGGCATGCTCATGTTGCTTGTTCGATCCCAACCCAAACCGTATATGCATGCATGCATGCATACGGGTCCGTGTTTGTTCGATTGTGTTTTTGTTATTATTTCGTTTGATTCATGTGAAACCCTAGATTTATTGTTAAACCTTGACTAAACCCTAGAAACCCTAGATCTAGCCATGTTGTGACAAAAATTCCTAGATCTAGCCATGCCTAACCACAAACTCGAACCCTTGACCGAATCTAGACCAAAACGTAGGGTCTTGGCCTATTCGGCCAACCCTAGCCGAACTCAAACCCTAGAAACCGAAACCCTAACCCTAGTTGACTAGTAGGTTGACTATTTGACCTAGGCTGACTAGATTTGACAATCTTGACCCGTATCTAATCCAAAACCCTAACCCTAGTCCGGAAACCCTAATCTAGCCGAGATCTAGTTGACTTAGAGTTGACTTTTGTGGACTTTTAACTTGACTTACGTTGACTAATTGTGACCCACAAGCAAAACCGGTTCAAGGCCGGATCTTGACCCAAAACCGTGACCCAAACCCAAATTCCTAATCGGGCCAAGGCCCGTACTTGGCCCATTCGATCTACCTTAGTCCATCGGGCCCAAACTCTAGTTGGCCCATTAGTATCCAAGCCCATTTGGACCAAAGCACAAACCTTTGGCCCATTAATACCTAAACCGAACCCATTGGGCCCAAGCCCAATCTATTGGCCCAACTCTATTGGACCCAAGCCCAACTTGAGGCCCAAGATGCCCATCTAGGCCCATCAAGCCCACCTAGTGGCCCATTAGACCCAATCAAGGTCCATTAAGCTAAAACCATTTCATTTTAAAACCCATTTCATTTCATGTCATTTCATTTTAAAACTCATTTCATTTCATTTTATAATTAAAGCCCAATGCATTTCATTTCATTGCATTTTATTAAAGTCCTATAACCCAAGTTCATTCGATGTCACAAAACATAAAACATAAACATTAAATGCATATCATACATCTTATATCGTATCTAGAATCGCCTGTGTTAGCTTAGTCTAATTAGAAAGTTATATTGTTTAGGAAGCTATGAGCCTTTGAAGGATTCCTCTGTCTTAATTGTCGCTAAGCTTTACCCAGGTGAGTCCACAGACCCCTTTTATTACTTTTATTGTTTTACAAACTTTGGGGTGGAAAACATAAACTATGCTACTGTTTTACTATGACTGTACAACATCTATACATTTTCATTATCGCGGTGGCATGACAAACAATTATTATACCGGACTAAGGTGCCAGCAATCATTAACTAGTGGATCTAGACCATGGATATGCAGATAGTACTATTGGCTGACACTCATCCTCCCAACATCATTTGATCATTACTTGGTTTATCCAAGACATCTTTCGGGAGTGTATATCCATAAAAGAACGATAACATACTGGAGTTGAAGTGTTGATTGTGGACTTAGGGGTTGGTATATTAAC
Organism: Calendula officinalis; assembly: GCA_963853835.1. Taxonomy (NCBI): domain Eukaryota; kingdom Viridiplantae; phylum Streptophyta; class Magnoliopsida; order Asterales; family Asteraceae; genus Calendula; species Calendula officinalis. The sequence goes on from OY970831.1 coordinate 49,071,633, forward strand.
TCAATAGACTAGCTACCTGTTGGAGATAACAATCATGCCGTGTCAAACATAACAACTTCAACACATTTTCATAAACAAAACTAGTAATTGTAGATCTTCTACAATTACACTTTACTTTTCATACTTACTTCTCATACTATATGAGTGTTGAACCTTATACTTTTTCAGTCATAAACTATTTTCATAACAAACATTTTGGGTAGCAAACACTTTACTTGTATTACAACATTAACCCTGTGGATTCACTCAATATTATTGTTGACCCTTTTATATTTATGTTTTTCCAGGTGATTAGGTGCAGTGGAACAGGAGGATATGAGCAGTGGGATTGTCGTGAGCCATGAATAAAATATTAAGTTTACGAACAATCATTCTATTTTCAAACAATTTCTATTTTTGGAAACTTGCTATTATTGGAAACTTCCTATTTTTAGAAAGTGAAACTACTTTTATTTTCGTTATTGTGTGGTTGTTTGTTTACTTAATTTTTGCTATGTTGTCATGAACGTTACACCTCCGTTCTTCCGCAAAATATTTTAAATGAAGTAAAACTCATTTTTGACGGGGTGTGACAGTGCTTAACACCATAATTCAGTGCACATTATGGTGTTGATGGAAGGCGCGGAATGAGATTGTTTTTAACAATTTACACAAGTCTCATACGGATATTGCGGGAGATATAATTTCCACTTCTTTTTTGTGGGTGAAACATAGGAGTAAAATCACTTGTAACTGGGTAGATTAGAGTATTTCCCCCTTTTAATTTCTCTGTAAACTCTTGGTTTTTCTTAGCTCCTTGCTAAGTCGTTTTATCTATATATTTGTCATTTCCAAAAAAAAGATGAGAGAAAAATTGGTTGGATAGCTTGGAAACGTGTGTTATATCCATCCATTAAAATTGGTTGACTAGATATTGGTAGCCTAAGCAACTATGTCATGCTTGCAAAGTGATGGTGGCGATTTTGTGTCGAACCAAATGCTCTTTGGTGCAACATTATCAATTCTACCCATGACAATGATGGGCGTCTTAATTCCTCATCTAATTCAGTGTCGCTTCCTTGGAACAATATAACAAAACCCGATAAAGAGTTCCTTAAGGTAAATATTAATTTACCCTCTTTTTAATAAAAAGAAATGTCGAGAGCTACTACTAGCTTTTGTAACGATATTTGTGCGGCCAATACTTCCTTGAAAAAAGACTACCCAAGACTTATCGCTCTTGTTAATATTAATCCCAATTGTAGTATCCAATGTTTTAATACCCGGATTTTGAATCGGTCCGGCTGAAACTTAAAAAACGGCCGGACAGATCGGACCGGCCAGTTGAACCGGATTACATAAAAATGCCTAAAAAATACAAAACAATTAATACTACTATAATAAATCCAAAACCGAATTGCCCCAACTTAAAGAACTTGATATTGGGCTTATCAGGCAGTTGGGCCTTAACAATGAAGACGATAGTTAAAGCAAAATGCACATACGATGAAAATGGACATTAGCACATTATCATGAGTAGCAACTATTTACAAATTTTGTAAAAATTGCAATTAAAACTAATGTATTAAACCGGATACAAAACCCAATAACATAAGAGGCATGCATACCAACTAAACAGTCATCAATCAAGCATTTATTATTCATTACGATTGAATCTAGAACAAGCTTAATCTATGAATTCCATGGTGATTTGATGAATTGAATGTGTGTTTATGTGTATTTCTAGAGAGAGAAACTAGAGAGAAGATGGAGAGAAATATTGCTTATCCAAAGTATGCCTCATTTCAAATGTGGGAAAAGCTTACATCATCTTGCTTAAACATACCTATTTATACTCTCTATCACTGATCACCCTAACAATCTCCCCCTTTTTGTGCTTGATGCACCTTACCCTAGTCTTCCTTCTTTAATTTCTTATGTTGGCCCGTTGCCCCTTTCACACGTATGAAGGAGGTTCATGCTTTCATTGCAAACCCTTGTTCTGACCAAATATTGGTAGAGGGTAGCGTATCTTAGTGGAAAGATGGGCATTCTACGATGTTCATGTATTCCCAGATGCACTTCAAGATATCTAATTTTATTTCTTCAATTTAATTTCTTGTCAATAGTTGTAATTAGCATCTCTAGGTTTCGCTTTTCAATGATTACATCTGAGTGGCAGTGGAAGCAATTAGGATTTCTGCTTTTGACATGCAAAACTTTTCTGAATTTCAATAAAGTATCATCACAGAACTTTGACGTTTCAAACACTCAAAGGAAATATGTTTCGTTGAATCTGTTGATGTAAGAAAGATCTAAAAATGGTTCACTTAAGGTTAAAAGTTCTGGTAATGGAATGTTGGTTGAGAAGGATTTGTCTGGGATTTCAGTTATTGGAGATTTTGTTTTGGAATTTTGTGGTAGAGGTTTTGTGAGTATATGATGATGATGTTTTGGATTTAGAAAATAATGATTTGTAAAGTTAAGATTTGGATTGAAATGGTTGTGATTTTGTGTTTTGGAAAGACTGATTTGAAATGTTAAGATATGATTTGAAAAGAAATGGTTGAGATTTTGAGATAAATTTCTTTAGATGAATCGGTTTCTTCTTCTTCACTTTTGTTTCCGTTTAATACATTGATTATCATTTCTCTTACTCTGAATCACTTGATATAAACTATTTCTGATTTTGCAGTTAATTTGAGTACATGCGATGTGAATTTTCTTCTTTGATGAGATGTTTGTGGTTCTTCTTGATGTTGTTTAGTTATAAACCCGGTGTTTGAACTATTTCTTGCTCTTTTCTCCCCCTCATGAGGACTATGATCAGGATCCTCATGTTAAGGCTAAATGTTTGCCTTGTGTAAACTGAGATAGTAAATTGTGTGTCTTTGTAATACGTGAACCATGATTTTGATATTTGTGTGTTGCGTTTCGGAATCGAGAACCGGTAACATGTAGTACCCATGAAGTAACCAGATAAAAATTTGAGTTTATCCAAGAATCTTGGAGAAAAATATTTGAAAAATGAAGAATAAAAGTGTCAATAATCACGTGAAGTCATAAACAGATGCAATCTTTACTGAAGAACTTCATTAAAGAGATCGTTTAAGGATATGACGAACACGATGATTAACGACATTGTTATTCAAATATTTGAGATTATATCAAAGATCAGTGAAGTATACCACTTATAAAGATGCAATCTTCTCTGAACGTGTTCAGAGAAAAGATCGACGGATATACAAAGATCAATGACCTAACAAAGGTTAGTGCATTAAAAACAATTTTGTGTGTGTGATTTTATGAGTAATTCAGAATTGAATCTGAACGGTATGGAGAAAAACAAAAATTATTTCTCCATTGATGTATATTTGCAAAAATTGTTTGAAAAATGGTATAAACAATCAATCCATGAAGTTGTTATAAACAGATGCAATCGGTACTAATCAAAAGTAGTAAAGAGATCGACGAATTTAACAACAGCTTGTGTTGAGTGTTGCAAACATGTATTTGAAAAACAAAACATTTGTGCAAAATCAGAATAAGATTTGAAAAATTATGTCAGCAACGCAAGAGAAAAAAGTTTGTCATAAACAGATGCAATCAGTACTAATCTAGATTAGTAAAGAGATCGACGAATTGACAAAAGTTTATATCCTACGTTGGCAACATATGAGTTTAAGTAAAATCGTTTGAAAAGTTGTAGGAATTGTACCAACATTGTGGCAGCAACGAAACTCAAAAAGTTGAACAATGTTAAAAGATTTAAGATTGGATAAAAATGTATGTAGAATGAGAACAATCGATTGACAATAAATTTTGACAATGAAGTAACACAAAGGTAGCAATGAGAAATAAGAGAATTTGTAATAAACAGATGCAATCAGTACAAACCTAGACTGGTAAAGAGATCGTTTACGAATATTACAAAAGCTAATACTCAACGTTGATAAACTTGTGTGATTGTTAATATGTACAATGTTCAAAAACTGTTCGAGGGGGAAAAATTTATTAGCAATATAGAGGAAGCAAATTTGTAAAAAAACATATGCTATCAGTACCAACTGAGGGTAGTAAAGAGATCGTTTACGGATATTACAAAAATTGATACCCCATATTGATAATTATAAAAAAAATTGAAAGGAACATTTATCACCCATATTGTTTAGCAATTAATCAAGGATGCTCCCCCTCAACAGTTGACTTTCATAAATCATAAAATCAGTTATGCTCCCCTTGACATATAAGTATCGATTTTCTCCCCCTTGACAAATGAATACAGAAATTCTCTCCCTCAATCAATGATGTCATTGAAGAACGGGTTTCAAGCTGAATTACTTGAAAGCCATCTTATTGTAACAACAAAAAAAATAAAAAAAATTGAAAGTTGAAAAGTAAAACGTTTTAGGGTTTGAGTTTTAGCATACCAAGCTTAGACACAAGAAAGTTAAAACGTTTTTCGTCTAAAGCCTTGGTAAACAAATCAGCTAATTGAAAATCGGTTGAAACGAAGTACAATTCCACATTACCCTGTTCAACGTGATCCTTCCAGATGTACTCTTCCGATCCAGCATACATCCATCATGATCAGCATCAGAAAATGCAGACAAGTCAAACAAAGTTTCTTTGGGATACCAAAGACCAAGATCCCGAGTACCCTTTAGATAACGAAATATATGGTTGACTGCTTGAAGATGTGATTCTTTAGGAGCAGCCTGATACCGAGCACAGATACAAGTAGAGAACATAATATCTGGTCGGCTTGAAGTTAGATATAACAATGATCCTATCATCCCCCGATAATTTGTGATATCAACAAGTTTACCGTAAGGATCAGCATGCAATTTAGAACCAGGTGACATCGGTGTAGAAATTGGTTTACAATCATCCATTAAATATTTTTTTCAATAGATCAGTGATATACGTGGATTGATTAATGAAGATCCCGGTAGATAAGTGGCAAACTTGAAGACCAAGAAAGAAGTTCATCTCTCCCATCATAGTCATTTCAAAACGTTTGACCATAAGATCAGAAAATGTTTTATAGTATTTAGGATTTGTAGAACCAAAAATGATATCATCAACATAAATTTGAATGAGAACAATATCATCCCCTTTTCTCTTGATGAAGAGTGTTGTATCGATTTTACCTTTTGAAAAACCAGATTCCACTAAGAATTTGGATAACACATCATACCACGCACGAGGAGCTTGTTTCAAACCATATAATGCTTTGTCAAGAATATACACATGATTAGGAAAATTTGGATCTACAAAACCTTCGGGTTAATGAATGAATACTTCTTCATTAAGAATACCATTAACAAAAGCAATTTTCACATCCATTTGATAAATTGTAAATTTTTTTTTGTTCTGCATATGCTAGAAATATGCGAATGGCTTCTATTCGTGCAACGGGAGAAAATGTTTCTTCGTAGTCAATGCCCTCTTGTTGAGAATACCCTTTCGCAACAAGACGAGCTTTATTACGAATAAAATTCCCATTCTCATCTTTCTTGTTCTTAAAAATCCACTTAGTACCAACAACAGACTTCCTGGGTGGTTTAGGAACCAGACGCCAGTCTGGATCTGAGAGAGCCTCACTATCTTTCTTAGGTTCAATGGAGCTTAAGAAAGAGGAATATTGGCATTCATCAGCAGTGGCCCTACGGGTCTGAACAGCTGAGTCAGGATTTCGAATTATTTGATGTAGAGGATGCTCTCTTGTCCATTTTTGAGAATGAGGAAGTGGAAGTTGACTCGCAATAACATTTGAGGTATCAGTGATTGTAGTATGTGGGATAATTGTAGTTTGAGTCAGAGGTGAAGGATCAACACGTTGCACATTAAATTTGGGGAAATCAATCACCAAAGGTGGAGCTTGTGCTGGAACTAAAGTTAAATCTGAAACAACGGCAGGTGTAGCAGGAGGTGGAGGAATATCCGGAGAGGATAGGTTTTCCAATGATGAATCGAAATCTGACCCGAATAAGGTGGTAGTCGGAGTAGCAGATGTTTGAGATGGAGAATCAGTAGAACTTGAACTTTGCATTTCAGGTACAGTGACGGATTGAACATCAGCTACTGAGGGTATCGGAACTCCAGCCTTGTCAAGTAAAGTATGTCGAATGTTATGATATTCATCATAAACATGTTCAAATAAGATATCATAATCATTTCCAGATGTGGAAGGAGATGATGAAGGTAAAGGAATTTCAATGTTTGTTGTCAGTGAATCCAGAGGAAAAGTCTCATCAAATGTAACATTGACACTTTCTCTTATCGTTCGATGTGAATGATTATATACTCTGAAGGATGCGGATTCACGTTAGTACCCCACAAAAGTTCCTTCATCAGCTTTAGCTTCAAATTTATTCAATTTTTCTTTATCATTCAGGATGAAGCAACGACTCCCAAAAATATGAAAAAATTTAACATTTGGAATGCGGCTATTTATCAATTCATATGGAGTTTTCTTGTGGGTTTTGTTGATGATTGAGCGATTTTGAGTGAAGCAAGCTGTACTGATAACTTCGGCCCAAAAGGATAATGATAGCCTTGAAAAAGAAAGCATGGTACAGGCAACTTCAACTAAAGTACGATTTCGTCGTTCAACAACCCCATTTTGTTGTGGATTTCGGGCAACGGAAAAGTGATGGGGTATTCCAACGGATTCAAGAAAAGAATCTAAATTTTGATTTTTAAATACAGTGTCATTGTCAGTACGAATGGTCTGTACTTTTAATTCCAAATTTGTTTGGGTTTTCTTGATGAAGGCAATAATGATATCGGCTGCTTCATCTTTCGTACGTAAGAAATGAGCCCATGTATATCGTGAATAATCATCAACAATCACCAACACATAACGTTTACCTCCGATGATTGTACATTCATTGTACCACATAAGTCCATGTGAAGCAATTCCAGTGGTTTGGAGGTACTTGGAACTGGTTTGGATTTATGTGACTTTTTGGTCATTTTGCTCATTTCGCAAGAGGAGCAATTATGATCTTCGTAAAATGAGACATCTGGAAGACCAGACACATAGCCACCCTTTACCAAATTGTTGATAGTTTTGAAATTAAGGTGTGAAAGACGGCGGTGCCATAGCCATGACTCATTAGACGTTGCTTTGGAAATTAAACATACTTCCTCCAGTGGAACCACATAATTTAAATTGATAGTAAACAGCTTTGTCTCACGGGAGCCAGTTAGAAGTTCTTTCCCGCATAGGTTCGAACAGCACACGTCTTTGTTCGAAAATTAACTTCCGAAGTTTTATAACAGAATTGACCAATACTAAAAAGATTGTGAGCAAGATCTTCGACATAAGTCACATTTCGAATGATTAAATTGTGACGAATGATATCGCCAATACCCATGATAGCAGTTAATTCGTCATTTCCAAACCGAACAGTTCCCAAGTATTTTTCTCTAAAATTTTTTAATAATTCCTGGTTACCAGTCATATGTCTTGAACATCCAGAATCAAGACACCAGGTATTCTACATAAAACAATTAAAACATTTGAGGTACCCAATCACATATGGGTCCTATACGATTAGTAATATATGTTTTATGTAGTGATTATCGTGTGATAAATTCAGAGATTTGGAGAACTGCAAGGAGGTAGTTCTGAAGTTGTTCGTTTAACAGCCCATTGGAAAATTTTCACAGTTGATTGTAAAATCCATTTTGATTGTTCATTTTTGATCCATTTGTATTTAACAAATGTGGATTGTTTGTGATTCATATTGTGAGAAGTAGTTGAGGAACCTGAATTAGACGATTTAGGTGTAGAAACTTCTCGATAGACGAGACGACGAAAGGATGAAGATTTATCAGAGATTGGTGGGTTGGATCGTTCAAGAGTAGATTTTAGTGGACGAGAGAAAGTTGTCTTGCATGGATGTGGAAAACAAGTATTACACGATTTAATTATCTAACCAGATTTATGCAGAACATCGTTTCTAGGACCACATGGAGCATCAATCTTAATGAAATATCGTTCATCATACTGAGAAATTGGTTTATTAGTTTTTCTATCAAAATAAACCTTTGTGTCAGTTTTATCATATTTAACAAACATATTAGCACCATTAACAGAGTAATTAACTGGACGATAAATTGCAGCATCGTAAACAATTCCATAAAGTGTTGCCGGAGAAATAAAGTTTGTTGAGTTATTACAATTATTTTTATCAGAAAAAGGAGAAGCTAAAAACGAACGAGATCTAGACTTCTTAAGCTCCTTGGACTTAAGCATACTAGACCTAGACGAATTAGACTTCTGAAACTGCTCAACTCCGTTGACTCCGATGGGGATGGGCTTCTTAGGCTTGGATTCTAAGGTTCTATATGAAACATTTAAAACAGTTGAATTAGAATCTCTTTTTAAAATAACAGGAATTTTGTTAGTAGAAAAAATATCATTGACTGACGCTGCAGGTTTTTGAGAAGCACTTTGAGCAGAACGAGAATTTATTTCATCAATTTTACCTTCTAATTCATAAATTTTGGTTTGCAAAACTGATTCCTCTTTATCAAAAGTCTTATGTGTTTCATCGATTTAAGTTTCCAATTGACAAATTTTCTTTTCTAGAATTAGAGATGGGACATAAATCTTTGGAATTACTTTTTGTTGAATAACAACATTTCCTTTAATGTCAAATTCTTTTGGTTTTATTATTGGAAAATACTCATCATTTTCTAATTTTGCCTTTTTTAGTTTCATATGTTTTATTCAATTCAGCATAGTTGAAACTAATTTGTGCATTTTCCTTCTTAGCTCTATTGAATGTCTCAATCTCTTCTTCCTCATTTGTCATTCGAATGAAGCTCTGCCAGATATCTAGATGCATGTATTTGTAGTCATACAGTGTTGGAAGCACATCACAGGCCTTGCTAAGATATCCTGGATTATCAGCTCCTAACCTTTCTTTTAAACTGAAGTATCTGAATTCTTTAGGTTTATTCAACTGAATGGTTTGATCAGTTTGTCATCTTTTGGCGATGATTTTTTCAAGGTTTTTGATGTGAGAAATCAATTGAGCATTATCATTTTTAAGTTGATTTATGATATTCTGTTTGCTGTTCAGTTCTTGTGATGTATTGAGGTGTTTTTTCATTTAAATTGTCAGATAATTCTTTTATTTGATCATTTTAAGATTTAAATTGTTTCTTATTATCAATAAAATCTTGTTGTTTACGTTCCAACCAGTTTTTAGTTATTTGATATTCATGAAACGTTTCAATATATAATTTTCAATATTTATCATTTCGGTCATTTGATATTGAATTTTACGTATTTTTAAGATTTGTGATTTCAAGTTCTTTTTCTGAAATTGTATGAGAAAAATTCTTAATATCATTTTCATATTTGATCCTCATTTCAAATACTTGATTTTGTAAATCCAGATTTTCTTGTTTGAAAGTTTGATTTTGTTTAATACGATGAACAAGTTGTTCACCAAGATGAACAAATTGTTCATGTTCGTTTTCTAAATCGTTCAAACGTTCTTTAAGTTGAGTATTTAAATCTTTTTCAATTCAAAGATTGTATTTTAAAGAATCAATTTAAGATATCTCAGTTTTAACAAAACAAGTATCAGGATCATTGGAATTATCAGAATTTGACAAGAGAGGACTGATTACCTCAATCTTATTGTTGGCTTCTTCATTAAATCGATCAGAGATCTCAGCATTTTCTCTTTCCATAAAACATAAGTTTGCGGAATGTTCTTCATCCTCAGGGTCTGAATCTTCCATCCACTGAAGATCTTCAGCTAATAACACCTTTCATGTCTCAATTTGCTTAGCCATCAACATCTTCCGTTTAAAATATTCAGAATCATGAACTTTAGGTTTCTTGCAATCAAGGAGAAATGACCAGCAATTCCACAATTATAGCATTTATCCGTAGGATCCAAAGGTGTGATAGTTGGTTTATCATTTGAGTTTGTAGCAGATGGAGCAGACTTAAAGTTGGATGAAGACCTCATATTGTTGTTTGTGAGCTTGGAGTAGTATTTTTTCTGATAGTTTGTAATTAGTGACATAGCATGGACGACTTCTTGAAGTTCTTTTTCCATATCATTAGTCAAAGCAAGTGCAGATTCTTCTGCTATTTCTTTCACTTTAGCAGATGCATTAGACTGATGTTGTTTTCTGAGAAGTGCAAAAGTATCAGCGGTTTCAAGTCTGGTTTTGACTATGTCTTTCACCATTGGTGCATTTTGTTGCAAATATTCATAAAGTTCATGAACATCGATCAAACTAAGATCCTTGTGCTGCATAGCACTGTTTCCAAACATTGCCCACTCAGGGAGAAGACCGTTGATGAATTTGATATTAATCTCAAGATTTTCCTTTTTCAAATTGTTTTTGTGGAGATCATTCAACAAATTACAGTAGCGATGATACGTGCTTTGCAAGTCTTCCCCAGTTGTGGCTTTAAATATTTGATAGGAATTTAAAGTAGTAACCATCTTTGCTTTATTTCCTAAAAATGTTCCCTCCATCTGTTTTCTGATTTCATCCCAAAGTTCTTTTCCAATTTCCAGACTATCTAAGCTGTTATAGATCTCATTTGGTAAGATTTGAAGCATGAACGAAAAAGATTGTAAATTTGCTTTAGCACGTTGTTTTTGTTGAACATTATATCGAGCATGAGGAATTGGAAATCGACCACCAATAACTGGAGGAGTTGCATTTGAAGCATCAACAATATGTTCATAAAACACAGCAACCCCATTCTCAAGAGAATCAAGAATTTCAGTACCTAATTCCTAATTTTTAATGAAGTGAAGAAACTGTTTCTTCCACTGAGGATACTCTCATCTGTATAAAATTAGTGGTTTGAGATCAGTTCCAATTGATAGTGCATCTTTTGATGTCATTTGATAAATTTTGATATATAAGTTCACGATAGTACAAGTTCACGATTAAGGATTCACGGTCATGATACTGAATATAGGATCACGATAGTGAAGACTGGATCACGATACTGAATGTTGGATCACGATAGTGATGACGGTTCACGATTACAATCCTGGATATTGGTTCAAGATCACGATTACGATCCTGTATACTGGATTACGATACTTGAAACTGGATCACGATACCAGATACAAGTTCACGATCACGATATAAGAGAACAGTTTACGATCAGGATCACGATTACGATGCTATCATAAAATTCACGATTACGATCCAGACTTGTATAGTTTGTTCAGGATCACGGTTCACGATCCAAATTCACGATCACGATTCACGTTTACACTTCACGATCGTGAAGTTTCGAAATTCTGTTACAAGATCGTGAAAGTTCTTCTTCTTCCTTGAAGAACAGTGACGAACGAGAAGTAGTGAAAAACACACTTAATCAGCCATATCTTCTTCAATTTTCAGCCAAATTCAATGATTCGAATCACAAAATGATCGAAATTCAAGTTAGCATGTATTGATCCTAGCAAACATACCAAAACTTTAACAAAATCTGATTGAATTTTGATTTTTCATTGAAAAACTAGTGTGTTCATGGTTTTGAACAAAAATCACTAAATTGAAGTCAATACTTGATCAAATTGATTGAAATTTGAACCTAATGTTGTTAGAATTTGAAGGAGAATCGAATTATGAACTCAAATCACAAAAATCTACCTCATATTTCGAAAATCAGATCACTGCACTTCATGAACTTGAATATCTTCATTTTTTCTTTCAATTTATTCAAATCAGAACCATAGATCAACGATTTTGGATCTATTCCTATTGGATTAAGCTCTGATACCAATTGTTGAATCTAGAACAAGCTTAATCTATGAATTCCATGGTAGGGGTGAGCATTTGGACCGAAAAAACCGAACCGAAAACCGACCGAAACCGAACCGAACCGTAACCGATAACATGTTATCGGTTCGGTTTCGGTTTTGAAAATTCATCGCTATCGGTTATTGGTTCTATCGGTTCGGTTTTCAGAAAATGATGAACATTTGGCCTAAAATAACCGAACCGAACCGAACCGAAACCGTTAACATGTTATCGGTTGGTTTCGGTTTTGAAAATTCATCGTTATCGGGTATCGGTTCGGTTCGGTTTTGTCCCGATAATCACCCCTATTCCATGGTGATTTGATGAATTGAATATGTGTTTATGTGTATTTCTAGAGAGAGAAACTAGAGAGAAGATGGAGAGAAATATTGTTTATCCAAAGTATGTTTCATTTCAAACGTGAGAAAAGCTTATATTATCATGCTTAAACATACCTATTTATACTCTCTATCACTAATCACCACTAACTAGTTTAATTAAGCCTAAGTACATCATTTAAGCACAAAACTAGTCCTAACAATTACATTGCAAAATCAAATACTTCTTAAAACAAAGTAGCAAAAATGCACTTGATCAAATTACTAGAATTAGCATCAGCCTTGAATCATACATAAGTAAATTTGGCATTTAAAAAATTGAAAGAAAGAGCAATTTAGTAAGGATGTAACAAGTCAATAAATGGGTGGGTCAGGTTGGGTTGGGTCAGGTTTATGTTAGAATGAGTCGTTTCATAAACTGGGTCAAACGATTTGGGTTGTTACAGTGTGGTCAGTTTGGGTTGACCCAAATTCAGCTTATGTTTTAGTAAATATTATTTATTTCTTCATATATAATTCTACCATCTCTAAGCTTAACATGTACATCCATTTATTATTTTTCCTCATATCATCCTTTGATTTTGACCATTATCATGATCAAATGAGTAGGACTAGGTAGGACTAAAAGGTAGGAAGAAATATCATTTTTATAATAAAAAATAAAATAAAAATTTTAAAGAAACAATAAAAAATAAAATAAAAAATTTTGTAAGAATAACCAAAATACCCCCTCCATGTACAAAATGTGTAATTAATTCTGACTATTTATTATTATTGATTAATTGTTAAGATATGTCCATGAAAACAATAAAAAGATTAAGGAAAACCTTTAAGGCTTTAATACATCTCTTCACTCAAATAACCAACTCCTACCTCTTAATAAATACAACTTGAATCACAATCTTGTTAGCATGAAAAGAAAAAAAAAAACCTAAATAATTTAAAACAAACCTAAATGTGAATTTCATCTCAAGATAATAAAAGTACGTTTTCCATCCCAACGGGCAAGCATATAAAATAAATCTTAGTTTAGAATAGACGATAATCAATAAATTTAACGAGTAATGATGGATAGAGTGACTTTAATAAATCAACCTAAAAATATGCTTAACCCTTGCAAAATTTGCCACTTGGCTTATCATATTAAGAAAGAGAATTGATATTCATACCACAAAAATCACTTCTCATACCACACTGTACAAACTCTAAAGTAGACTGTACAACTATGCTAAAGCATAATATGTGGTAGAGGAATTAATTTATGTGGTAGCAATATCACACCCTATTAAGAAATTTTTAGCAACATAGTTTAACACTCACCTCAAAATTAACATCACTTATTTAACATCCATATAACATACTTATTTTTTAAAATCCACAAAAAATATCTCAAATCAATCACAAACTATAAAAAGGAAAGAAAAAAAAAATCTTTTAACCTGCATCATTTGCTTGGCGCCATTTAAACCTATTAATTAATTATGCCAATCATTTTTCATTTAACATTAGTGTTTTTGAACTTTTAAAATGTGTGAAAGCGTAGAATAAGATGGATTATAGAGAACCAATCATCTTAAGGTGATTATCCGATCAACTCAATACCCAAATTATAAGACAACTAAAAGGGGGGAACAACCATTATTGTAACACCACCACCGATGCTTTAATCAATGGCTACTATCACTCAATCAAAACATCAAGCCCCACAATAGACTTTATACTTGAGAAAATACTTAAAACCATAAAGCTATAAATGTAATTTTTAAGGGTATATCCGTTATAGATATACGTGATATAATCATTGTTGTGACAGCTTTCGAGACTTCATCTGGCCATCTGATAAATGTTTACCTATGTAGGGATCGAACTCGTGACTTTTAGGAAGTCATATGGGATCCCTTACCACGGAGATACGCCATATATGGTTATATAAGATAATGATAAGGTCTTCTTTATGGTAACTTGGTAACTAAAGTGAAGTTAGAGTAATATGTGTCATTGAAGAGATCATAACTACATTATAGATTTAGTTTGGGACATGAAGAAATGGTGGGTAGATGTGGGGTTAGGAGGAAGTGTGACAAAAAGGGAGCAGAAAAGGTTATTGGCTTTTTTCTCACCACTTTAACTTTTTTTTTATATGCTAAAAGTCAAATACTCATATTGGGTCCTCCTTCAACCATCGTCATAATGATATCTTTCACCACATTATAGATTTGCACCCAAGATTTTATACATCATTGCTCTTTACATTTCTTTCTTTCTTGTGACTAAAACACAAGATACCCCACGATTTCTGCTTATAAGATATAAGAAAAAATTTGTAAACATGATGGTCTTTGTAGTTTACCCAAGTTTTATTTATTGTTATATAATTTTAAATATTACACTGATAATCCTTTTATATAGAGTTGTGTTCAAGCTAAGCATCAAGGTACTAATCTCAACCGCTGATCAATAATAATTAATGATCAAGACTAATCATATTATTTATACATTAATGGGTATTTTTGACATTTGACACTCAAATAATTTTATTATTTTTTCGTTAAATAAACAAAATTATATGATAATCACATGTGATGATACAAAAACATCACATACGATCAAATATACAATCACATGTGATCATACTAAAACATCACATGTAATCTAGTATACAATCACATGTGATTATCACATAACTTTGTTATTTAACGGAAATAAAATGGACTGAAATTTATGTGAGTGTTAGATGACAAAAAGATTATAATCACATGTATAAATCATGTGATTAATATTGACTATTAATTATTATTAATTAACGGTTGAGATAAGTCACTTGTAACTATAAAAAATTTAAGACTACTTGAAAAATCATTATTCATATATAAAAAGTATTATTCATATATAATTATATAAGAGAATATTAATCTTTTATTCATATATATATGATTTGCCAAGATAAATTGTTTGCATAACCATTTTTCAAAGTGATGTACTCATCACCCATTATATCCATTCATACAAAAATGTTTTGCACTACAGAAAAAAATGTCAATTCTTTTATGTATTAGAAGAGCTCATAAAAAATATTATGATAATAAGTGTGTCAAAAGATTATTAGGAAAAACTCCACGTTCATAAGTAGTGTAAATCTATCTTAAAATTACTTAATAGTTATTAGACTATGCGTAATTATCCCTGCAACCACCTCTGCGCCACATCAGTTTTCTCTCTCCCGATCAAACACATGATCAAATAGTGACCAAATCCACATAATGGGTAACTGATATCTTTTTTTTTTTAATTTCATTAAAGATTAAAAACATTACCTTAATAATAATTAAAAAAAACATTATATTAACAAAAAAAATATTACATAAATAACTTAAAACTACTAGAAAAAAAAAACACCAAACTAAAACTCCAAATTATACTTGGCTTTGATATCACGCTTCTTTCTCAAAACCCACTCAAGATGAGGGCCGGTCAAGTGGTCATGCGGATCAGTGTAGAATTTCATATTGCTCATTTCGGTCTTGTATTTTTTGAGCTCGTGGTTTTCTTTTTGCATGGCCATGAAATTATTTATAGATTCTTTCCGGAGGTTAGAAAAGTCGTGTGTGGCGTCTTTCCACCTGTCGACTAAATGGTCAACAACAGGCGCCTCGCCAAAATCTGAACCTTGAGTAGCTAATGACGATGTCGCTGCTCTCTTCTTGGCCTTGTCCCTGCCCATTGGTCGAGGGGTGCAACTTCCACATCTTCAAAATAATGATCCGCTTCGTCGTTCGCATTGACACTAGCATGTGCTGAGTCGGACGGCTCTCCCGACGTCCTTGACTTCTTTCCACGACTTTGTCTGAACTTTGCCAATTGTTTTGGGTATTTACCATACTTCCACTTTGGAAGGTCCTTCAATATTCTCCAGCAATCCATCTCTGTGAAGTCCCCTACATGTTGAGCTTTATACTCAGCATAAGCCCGCTCGTACAATTATTGGTCGTTCGCCCCACTTTGTTGTCTATGTACGAGGTTGTCATAAATCGCACAAAAGTTTGCAATTTTAGGACGAACCCTATTCTCCCACTTGCAGTTGAGGGAGTCGTACGTGCATTTCAAAACACCCATTTCTTTGTCAAAGTAACTTAACACCCCTTGCCAAAAACCCATGAGCACCCTGTAGTCATTTTGCACGATATTTTCGGCCGTGTCGATCCAAGCCTTGCATAAGGCTACCTCTTCGGCTAGCGTCCATTTCTCGCTTCCGCCGGTCGTTGTCTTTTGCGGTGGTTGACGCCTTTTTGACACCTTCTTTGTCGACGCTACAACGGGAGAGTCGGAAGACTCGACATCGACGGGAGCAACTAGAGTGGCGGGAGTGGCGGAGCTCGAGCCATGTTGTGGTTGGTATGAGTCGAGCCCTGCAAAAGGATCAAATTCATCAAGGTTGTTGTTGCTGTTGCTGTTGCCGTTGCCGTTGCTGTTGCTGTTGCCGTTGCTGTTGCTGTTGCTGTTGCTGTTGCTGTTGCTGTTGCTGTTGCTGTTGCTGTTGCTGTTGCTGTTGCTGTTGCTGTTGTTGTTGCTGTTGCTGTTGCTGTTGCTGTTGCTGTTGCTGTTGTTGTTGTTGTTGCTGTTGCTGTTGCTGTTGTTGTTGCTGTTGTTGTGGTGGAAAGTATGTTGGTATGGTTGTTGGTAGGTTTTGGTATGGTTGTTGGTAGTGTTGTTGAAATTGTTGGTTGTAGGGGGAGCAAATGGATTATTTTGATAACTTTGTTGTTGAGGATGAGTTTAGTGTATGAAAGTTGGTGGTTGAAAGTTGATAGGTGGCGATTGAGAGTGTGTGGGATTGTTTGGTTTGCGTCGAGATTTTGAAGTTTTGGATTTGGTAGCTTTGTTTTTGAAAGACATTTTTGAGAGAATATAGTGTGTGGTTGAGTATATTAGAAAGAAATGAGAAGTATTTGGTAAAAGAACTGGGTATTTATAAGGTAAAAAAGGGGTAAAAATTAAGTTTGAAAGAGGTGTGGGTAAAGAAAAATAGTGGGGGGGGGGGGGGGGGGTGGTTTAAAATTTTGGATCGTTTGAGGGACGACCCTCAATGGTCGAGTTGTCGGCCGATAGGCTTTAGGGACGCGTTGCTGGGGTAGGGCCGTAACGGGAGGACACGTCGGGGTTAGCTGAGTTGGCGGTTGCGACAGCAAATTTGGGTCACTGGATACGCATAATCTAAGTGTGTAAAATATAAATTGAAAAAGTTGATATTGAAAGTTTGAGCTGAACACTACAGCAATTACCTATATTACATTCTTGAGATTTGTGAATAGTAGCTACATCATCAATTTTAATTTTCTTTTTTATATTTTCATTTATCTGGCTCACTTTATTTGACTTTTAAATATTATTTCTTTTTTCTTTTTTCATTGGCTATAAGAATATATACTGTGTTTGCAATAACAAAATAAGTACAATGTTTCAAAATTTTGTGTTAAAATGCCAACGTTTTGAATATGGTCGAACAAGATAACAAAATTAGTTAAGTATTTAAAATGCAACAAATATGTAAATATTACTTCCTTCGTCTCACAAAAAATTCTCATTTTTGTTGGGCAAAAGTTTTTAGAAAATAGTTTGTAGTATGGTCCTTGATAATAGTTTTGATTAAAATATAAGGTTAGTTACGAGAAAGAAAAATGTTTTTAAAACATAGTTAATGTCGTGATCTTTGATTATAATACTATTTTATTAAGTGTATCCATCAATTTGAGAAATAGAAACTTTTTGTGGTACAAAAAATTAGGAAGAAATGAGAACTTTTTTGTGGGAACGAGGAAGTATACAACTTACATTCATATTTAAGAGTTGCGTTTAAAGAGGTCTATGATTTTTACAAAGTCCCGAGGAACAAATCTCAACCATTGATCAATATGATCTAATGGTCAAGATTAATCACATACTTTATACATGGAGGGGTATTTTGGTCATTTGGCACTAAAAAAATTTTATTTTTTTTATTTTTAATCTTTTATTTTAAAATTTTTTTAATTTTTAATTTTTTTATTTTTAATTGAGGGGTATTTTGGTCATTTTGAAAAAAAAAATTTTATATATATATTTTTTTTATTTTTATTTTTTTTTAAATTTATTTTTTTTAAAAATTATTAATTTATTACTCCCTCCGTCCCACAAAAAACTTCCCATTTCACTCTAACTTTTTGTCCCATAAAAAACTTCTCATTTCCCATATTTGATGGACTCCACACAATAAAAAACTATTATTACTAAACACTCTACCACTAATATCCACTAACTATCTTTCTCTCTCCAATTCAACCTTATATTTTAATCCAAAGTATTTTCGATGACCACACCACTAACTATCACCTAAAAACTTGTGCAAAAGCCAAATGGGAAGTTTTTGTGGGACGGAGGGAGTATTATTTTTTTAAAAATTATTAATTTTTCATTAATAACACATAATGTGATAGCATAGTGAATCACATGTGATTGCATAGTGAATCACATGTGATTGCATTTCGAATCACATGTGATTTAACTAACCATCAAATGTGAAGTATATAATCACATTTATTTTACACTAAAATCACATGTGATTACACTAAAATCACATGTGATTAAGTTATACATGTAATTATCAAATAAATATTATTTTTTAATAAAAAAATAAAAATAAATAAAAAAATTTTAAAATAAAAAATAAAAAAATCGAAAATTTCTTTAAGTGCCAAATGACCAAAATACCCCTTCATAATAAAAAGTAAAAAAAAAAAAATTTAAAAAAAAATAAAAAATAAAAACAAAATAGTTTTTTTTTTTTAAAATGACCAAAATACCCCTCAATATATAAAATATGTGACTAATCTTGACCATTAGATCATATTGATCAATGGTTGAGATTTGTTCCTTGGGACTTCACAAAGATATGATGGACCTCCTTGAACGTTTCTCTCATATCTAATACAAATCAATTTTATTTTAATAATACGTAATACTAACCCCTAAAATTATTTATAGTATCCAAATCAAGTCCAATATAAAAAAAAAATAAATAACATTGTCTTTTAGATAACACAATTCGGATAAAAGTATGCAAAATATTATTTTATTGGAAATATATGTGAAGCTATATTTTATTTTTTTTAATAAAAACAATATTTTGTTCGTATAAAAGATCTTTTTTTGTATCAAATGATAATTTCCCGCAATATGGCGCAGGTAAAAAACTTACTAGTTTATCAACTTTTTCAGGAATTAACTTTATTTGTTTTTCAACATTTATAATTTATTCGACAATTCATATTTAATTTACCAGGCCATATTGAGGTATACACGAATGGGCGTTTTGAATATTTCTTTGGTTACTTATAAAATATTTACTTAGGAAGAGATTGAAATCGTAACATCTAGGATATGATTATGTATCCTTTATCCTAGGTTATTACCATATGGTTACGCACTTCCATATTGTCCATTGCTCGAAGTTGCATCTTTAAATTGCGTCCTTAATTTTTTCCTTGCAATTCCAAATTGAAAATCATGCTGAATCAAGGGTTTGAAGAAGAAATGAGTTTCTTTCCTTTTCCTGCAAACATGATATCACCTTCTCACCCACTTCCACAAACATCTCACTTTGGAGTCTCTAATCTTCTTCATTTGCATACTTCAAATACAAATTACTGGTAATTAACGATCACGAAAAAAGTCCTTTTCGCCACATGTGGCATCTTTAATCAAAATCTTTGTCATTGATTAATTTTTGTTCTTTATTCATTAGGGCATGGGATGAAGTGAGTGAAATAATAAGCAATAAGATATTAGGGAAGAGTAGGGATGATCATCATCTAGGAGTTTCAGGAATAAAGATGAAGAAGTTGAAATCAAGAAGAAAAGTAAGGGAGCCAAGGTTTTGCTTCAAAACCATGAGTGATGTTGATGTAATGGATGATGGTTACAAATGGAGAAAATATGGCCAAAAAGTTGTCAAGAACACACAACACCCGAGGTAATCTACTTCATCTTCATCTTCAATTCTAATCTAATCTATACTTTGCATATTTTTCACAAAAAGTTAACTACTAGAAATGTAAAAAGATTACTCTCTCCGTCCCATTTTTATTATCTACATTTCTATATTGGTTTGTCCCAAAATAACTGTCTACTCCTAAGTTTAAACTAATCAAAAAACATTTAAGTGGGAAAGAGAAAATTTAATTGGTAACATAATGTAATTAATGCACTTTTCTTAAACTGTATGTTTTTCCAAGTGGACAATAAATTTGGGATGGTGGGAGTATTAATTAACTAAATAACCGAGTCAAGTTTACATTTTGTTCCTGCTACTGCTAGTAATGTATGTAGAAACAAAAACAATATCATCCGAGGTTTGTCAATGTTCATCACTTAAGAGTCCTGATGACGCCTAATGATCCAAAGACAAAAATTTTTTATCTAAACCTCTCCAATTCTGGAATTATAATTTGTTATGCTCTTCAATAGATCATTTGTAGTATTTTTTTTATTATTATTATTTTTAATCTTAAAACTAAAAGTTGAGTCTTAGAATTTCTAGGCAATGAAAATGTCTTTGGAAAAATGTATATGCACGTATAGTCCTTGCCTAATAATCTAATATGTAGTGAACCACATGGGTCAAAACAAGTAATGATCAATATAAATCAAAAAAGGTTAACCATAATTATGCAATATTGCTTATATAATGAATGATCAAATACAAATCAAATCATACGCATAACGAAAACAGCCATTTTTTTTTTGGAATGGCAAAAGAGTGACAATGAAAGAGGACTTCAGCAATACCATCATCTCTTTCAAATACACCCAATAACAGGATAATATTAACATATCTAGTGGTCAAGATTAATGATAAATTTCTATCTTATTAACAGCTCCAGTTAGTAGTTTCATTATTCTAATCATAAATTTCTATCTTATAAATTTAAAAGTATAGGTAAATATTTATATAGTTCTGAATTTTTGTGTAATCCTAAGACACAAATCTCAACCATTAATTAATAATATCTAGTAGTCAAGAATCACATATTTTATACATAAAGGGTATTCATGCATACGTGTTACATCATTTTTTCAACAATTTCTGATAATTACCTTTTACAATATTTGTTTTGAAAAGTAAGTTTTTCTTTTTAATATTATAGTTAATTTTTTACGGTAGTTTTGACGAGCATCCACGACGGCTTCTACTGTATATAGTTTCATGACTCCTTCAAGATAGAAAAAGGAATAGTGATCGATACATAGATGACACCATCGCGCTGCCTTTATGTCATCACGATGTTGACATGATGCCATCATGCTTGAGAATGTTGGAGATAAACCAAAGAGAAATAACAATAATTGTATTTGATGTGAAAGTACTCGAACAAAATAGAACACACAAAGTGAACTTTATAATAATTATTGATGCATGGGCAGGGATCGAGATGCATAGAATTGTTGGGTTTTCTATGCATCTAGCCACACTTTGCTTAAGGCGGAAATCAAAAGCAACTTGGTAGAACATTGACCCGATTAAAAACTTTTGGACCGTTAGGTTTACAACTCTAAAGCAACTAGATATTTAATGTAATTAAATAGATCAATTCGAATAACTTACTTGTTCTTCGCGAATTGGAGAACTAGATAAACCTTGTGATCTAGTACGAGCCAGATCAAATAACGCACTAGGATTCAAGCAAGAATCCCTCTATCGTATCACACCCAAGGTTGGTCAAGAACGAGACGATGTACCACGAGGTAGTACAAAGCACTCTTGAGAAAACAATCACCGAAAGAAACCAAACCGAAAACTATTTCGGCTTTCCGGCGGCGGAGCTGCGGCGGCAGCGGTGGTTCGACGGCGGCGCTAGGCGGGGCAGGCGGCGGCAGTCGGATGGTGGAGGTGGTGCTTGGCCGAAGGTTGTAGGGTACAAGCAAAAGAGTGTTTAAGTTAATACCCCTTAACTTCTTTATATAGTGTATTAAACCTAATTAGAGTCAAACTCTAATTAGTCTAAGCCCGTCACCATTAAGCCCGATCCGATCTCTATGCCAAGCCCGATCTCTATAGCTAGTTAATTACTTATTAACTACACTAGCCCGCTAAGCCCGATAGTCATTCAATTAAACTATTAATTAAATACTTCGTTAATTCTCGTGTTCGTTGACGCCTCGAGGGCAACCCGAATAGGACTCTAAAATATCCGAACCGAAATACCGGTTTATTTGATGTGTTGGACACTCTTTCCAACAGTCTCCCACTTGGACACCTCATCAACTATAAACGGTACGCGTTCGTGTAACCTTTAGAGTGTGCATGTTATGTGCAGCTGCTGAACTCTGAACTATTAGAAACAGTCCTATGATAAGTGATCATATGTCCTTCGTTGCGCGATATCATGTAACTAGTGACATGGACATGTCAATCACTCTAGTTACGATTATGTTTCCTGATTCGAGATTTATGATGACGATTTGACTACATGATTGAACTTTCAATCTAGTCATGACCTGCGCAGGTACTTCAGTGTCACATCAAATCAACAGGGGGCCCATGGATATCTCCTCTATCACTTTGATCAGAGGGAACGAATAAACCTTAACTACATCATCTTCCTTCATAGTCATCACATAATACATGGAACTAATCTTTATAGCTACCAGTTACGAATAGCGTTGGAGTTAGACCAATGCATCACGAAATCGTACTAAGGAAACGATGCATCTTGGTTTGAAGACTCATACGATATTATCGCCTCACTATTACCCATGATAAAGTCCATGGGGTAATACTCTGAGCGTGGGTTGGTCCAACATTTAAATACACCTTTTAAATGCTCATGAGAGTAGCAGCAATCTCTATGCAATGTTCATAACTTTGAACAATCTACTCACTCTCCCATGACATCTTAATTCAGTTCTTATTCCCATAAGAACGATCGACTATGGACGTTTAAGTAATCTCTTAGTTTACTTAGGAATATGTTCTAAACATGCAAAAGGTTGAAATGGAATAATTAAATACTATATGAATGATAGAACACTTGCAAATTATTTAATCTCCATAAATAAATCATCAATTCATACAATTTAATATTCGCTACAATTTCAAATGAATGACAATTTATGATAAGTCACTATGAAATCTAATTCCTATCGTCCTCGCATGAACATCATGCTTGGCACGACTTAGTGCTTTTGTGAAAGGATCAGCCGGGTTATTTTCCGACGATACTCTTGTCACTATCACGTCCCTATCTTCAACTCGCTTTCTCACGTAGTGAAACTTTCTGAGTATATGCCTGGTTCGACTATGATCTTTGGATTCTTTAGTCAATGAGACTGCACCTTCATTGTCGCAGAAGATTTTCATTGGTTCCTTGATGCTTGTTACGACACCAAGATCCCCAATGAAATTCTTCAACCATGTGGCTTCTTTTGATGCCTCACAGGCAGCAATATACTCAGATTCGCAAGTTGAATCAGCTACTGTCTCCTGCTTGGAACTCTTCCAAGTGACAGCTACTCCGTTCAATAAGAACACCCACCCAGTTTGTGAGCACGAGTCATCTCTATCCGTTTGGAAACTCGCTTCACAATAACCTTCCACAACAAGTTCGTCTTTCCCACCATACACTAAGAACATATCCTTTGTTCTCCTTAGGTACTTGAGAATCGCTTTCACCGCAGTCCAATGATCGTTGCCAGGGTTGCCCTGGAACCGGCTCACCATGCTTAGCGCATATGAGACATCCGGACGAGTACATACCATAGCATACATGATCGATCCAATCGCCGAGGCGTAAGGGACTCGACTCATTTTCTCCAGTTCTTGCTCAGTACTGGGACATTGACTTTTAGACAATGTTATGCCATGATTCATGGGTAGATACCCTTTCTTGGAATCAACCATACTAAAACGTTTTAGTACTTTATCCAAGTATGTACTCTAGCTTAATCCTATTAGACGTCTTTCTCTATCTATGTATATCTTTATACCGAGTATGTACGCTGCGTCTCCTAGGTCCTTCATAGCGAAACATTTTCCCAACCAAGACTTCACGTCTTGCAGTGTAGGAATATGATTTCCTATAAGGAGTATGTCATCCACATACAGTACTAGGAAAACAACAACGCTCCCACTAGCTTTGATGTATACGCAGGACTCATCTTCACTTCTAGAGAAACCAAACTCCTTGACTTTCTCATGGAAGCAAAGATTCCAACTTCGAGAGGCTTGTTTCAATCCATAAATGGATTTCTCAAGCTTGCACACTCTATCAGGATATTTCTTGTTGATAAAACCTTCTGGATGTGCCATATAGACATCCTCAGTAAGTCTTCCGTTAAGGAAGGCGGTTTTAACATCCATCTGCCAAATTTTATAGTCATGAAACGCAGCTATGGCAAGCAATATTCTGATAGACTTTATTTTGGCTACTGGTGAAAAGGTTTCATCATAATCAATCCCATGAGTTTGAGTATAACCTTTTGCAACCAACCTAGCCTTATACGTGTGCACATTCCCATCCATGTCTATCTTCTTCTTGAAGATCCACTTGCATCCAACGGTTTTGACACCGGGAGAAGTCTCAATCAAGTTCCATACTTGATTGTCATACATGGACTGAATCTCACTCTCCATAGCCACTTTCCACTTTTCGGCCTCAGGGCCTTCCATAGTTTCCTTATAACTCGATGGCTCATCGTCATCAACTGGTAAACTATTACCAGTAGATGCATCGCCTTCAGCAATACGGAAATCATAATAATCACCAAAATGCTCAGGAGGGCGAACAGTTCTTGAGGATCTATGTGGAACGGTAGGAGTTACATCATTTTGTTCAACAGGAGTCTCATCCTCTGGTTGAGTGCTAGTGTCAACTATAGGTTCCACTACATCTTCATTGCTTGATTCTTGACACTCTTCAAGATCAATTTTGCTCCCACTGTCTTCTTTGGATAATAGCTCTCTCTCGAGGAAAAATCCTCTTCGAGATACGAACACTTTGTTCTCTTTCGGATTATAAAACCGATATCCAAAAGACTGTCGTGGGTAGCCAATGAAGTGGCACTTCTCTGATTTGTAATCTAGCTTGTCGTGAGATTCATGTCTTACATAATCTTCACAACCCCAGATTTTCAAATGTTTGAGGGAAGGAGGATTCCATGTCCACATTTCAGATGGAGTTTTGGCAACCTTCTTAGTTGGTACAAGGTTAACGATATGTGCTGCAGTTTCTAAGGCATATCCTCAGAAACTCACTGGAAGTGTTGATCGACTCATCATTGATCGAACCATGTCAAGCAAGGTTCGATTTCTCCTTTCCGACACTCCATTAAGTTGTGGAGTTCGAGGAGGTGAGAGTTGGGATACTATCCCACAACTCTTTAGATAGTCGATAAACTCTTGACTAAGATACTCTCCGCCCCTGTCAGAACGGAGCATCTTAATCTTCTTGCCCAGTTGATTCTCTACTTCTTTCTGATATTCTTTGAACGTTTCAAAAGTATCAGACTTATGTTTAATCAAATAAACATATCCATATCTACTGAAATCATCAGTAAACGTGACGAAGTATCGTTCACCATGTCTAGTGTTAGACTTGAACGGTCCACATACATCAGTATGTATGAGATCCAACAAGTCTTTGCCTCTTTCACATGACCCTGTGAATGGCGCCTTTGTCATCTTGCCAAGTAAACAAGACTCACACACATCATTCGATTTGAGGCCAAATGATTCTAACACTCCATCCTTTTGGATTTTAGCTATGCGTTTCTTGTTTATATGTCCTAAGCGACAATGCCACAGACATGACTTATCCAATACACCTTTGGATGAATCAACATTCAATATTAGATTTCTTTTGTTTACGCAACCATCTATTTCATATATACCAGCACAAGGAATAGCTTTAAAGTAAAACACATCATTTTTATAAACTAAAATAGAACCATTCTCATTATCAAAAACAAAGTTAAAACCATCCTTAAACAATGCGTAATACGAAATAATGTTGCGTGCCATAGAAGGCGAAAAACAAACATCTAATAAAAGTAAAGAACATACATTCCCAAGCATGAGCTCATAATCTCCTATCTTGGTGACAGCAGTCGAGACTCTGTTTCCCATGATCAGATTAAGCTCTCCATGCTTCAACTTCCTACAATTCTTAAGTCCCTGTATATCAGTGCAAATGTGAGTACCACACCCTGTATCTAGAACCCAAGAATTAGACATAGAAGTATGATGGAGTTCAATCATAAAAGTACCTGATGGTCCAGACTTTTGGACTTTCTGACTCTTCAGATCATCCAAGTACTTTGGGCAGCTTCTTTTCCAGTGACCCTTTCCTTGACAGTAGTAGCAAACAGCATCTTTCGGATCTTTGGTAGGTGTTATATCAGAATCAGCCTTCCTCTTATAGCCATGTTTGGCTTGACCTACTTTGGCCTTGCCTTTGCTATTTGGAGGAGGACGGCGTTTCTTTTTAACACCTTCAAATCGAATAGACAAGACAGGAGCAGCATGGGCGGAACCTTTAGCTTTCATCAAGCTAGCCTCGGTAGTTTTCAACATACCGTGCAGTTCCATGAGTGTCTTATCCATATCACCCATGTTAGCTAGTCTGTCTATGTAGCTCTTCATCTTTTGGACGTGGCTACACACAGATTGTCCTTCTTGTAGTTTGCATCCTACTAGGGAACTTACCACGTCGAAACATTCTTGCCTAGCTCTGTTTTGAAACATTTGTTTGAGCTGTTGATTGATGTCATAGGCACTCATCTTCTCAAAATTCTTTTGGAGATCAGAAGACATAGTGGCTAACATCAGGCAAGCAACCTTTTCCGACTCTGAACGATGGAGATTATAGGCAGCTCTGTCTATGTCACTCGAATCGTCAGTCAACTCAGCAATCTCGTTATCGAGGACATACTCCTTGCCCTCGTACCTTAACGTGATTCTAAGCGTACGAACCCAATCAATGTAGTTGGGTCCAGTGAGCTTCTCACGATTCAAGGTGGAGATAAGAGCAAAGCTTTGTGGTCCTTGTGGAAGTGGAGATGGAGGAGGAAGTGGGATTGTGTTGTCATTCAAGTTTGAACCCATCTACAAAAGAAACAATTTCTTTGTTAGTGAATTCAATAATTAATCCTTATAATAATTTTCCCAATCTTTATTCATAAGGCTAGGATACGCCCACTAGTTATTTGATGTGAAGAGGGATGCCGTATTTCACACCAAACAATTTCGTGTCGTAGGCACACTATTGTCAATTTCAATCTTATGAAATCCCTAGTTCTTTGAGATTCATTCTCGTGGGAGAATGGCATGTTAATCTCGAATCAATGCTCATTCTAATCTATATGACAGGGATACCGTGGATCATATATTAGAAGGTGAAACAACCATGGAATACCCACGTGAACTTCTCGGCTCAAGTTCGCTTGAGTATTGCGAGAATCGTTTCACTCGTAAAATAATCTCACAATTAACGTACCGGTTAACCACACGAGTTCCGTTAATCAGACCATGATATGAGCGCGTGTCATTCTATGGAGAGCACACAATGTTCACATTTAATTAAACGGGAAGGATTTGTTTAATTTTATGATTATACTATTAATCTTAACATCATCCTATTATGCCCGTTCGGTAGCTCCATTCTAAGACAAGGGAAGCGGCGGGGCAGGTCAGCGCAAGGCGTGTTAAAAACGCAACCCCGTTTAGAAATCTATATCTCTTCCTTTTCATCCTTTAGATGTCTTAGACTATGGGTGAGCCTACTAATGACATAAGCGACGATATATTTAACTTTAGTTATAATATATATATAAACTATTATATAGTTATATCTATGTTAATTAAAACCTTTTAATTTACATTTACTAAAGTTCTATATAGTATAATTAATTTTATAAACGCGCGAGGACGCGACGTTTTAAATCCTATTATAACTATATCTTATATATAATATTTAATAAACTATTATTACATAATATTATATATATATATAAGGGAAGAATATCAAATCTTATTTGATATATAATGGAATTTTCAAAATTTATATATATATATATATATATTCTAATTATACCTTTAATTAATATATATCATATATAATATCCTTTTAATTAATTATCTTAATTATAAACAATTATAAGACAAGATAAATCAAAATTTAAAATTATTTCGAAAATCCATATCCTTATATAATTTTAAAAATTTTCGGATATATATATAAAATATATATCCCTAAATTTAAACACTTATAAGATTTTATTCTTTATTTGAAACTATTCAAATAATTATCTAGATTTTAATAAAACAACTATTTATGGCATATATATGTATTCCGAAAAATACATATATCCATAAATATGATTTTATCTTTTATTTAAATATTAAATAATATTTTATATATTCTTTTATATATTTTCGGAAAAATATATAAATATATATAAAGATATTTTCAAATCTTTTAAATAAAGCTAGATACTTAACAAAATCTTTTGATTCAAATTTCTTGATAATTCCAACTTTTGAAATTATCATAATTAATTAATTTAAATAAAAACGTTTTTAATTATTAAATTAATAATTCCGAATTTTCGGAAAATATAAAAATCATATTTTTAATTTTCGGTAATTATCAAAACAATTTTATAAAATACCGAAAAATATAAAAACCTATTTTTAATGTATTTTCAATTTTCGGAAAAACCCAAAAACAATTTTCGGAAATTCCGAAAATCATAAAACAATTTTTATGGATTTCGAATTTAACATCTAGCACTATTAGACTTGTAAACCAATGGCGCTCTGATACCACTGTTGGGTTTTCTATGCATCTAGCCACACTTTGCTTAAGGCGGAAATCAAAAGCAACTTGGTAGAACATTGACCCGATTAAAAACTTTTGGACCGTTAGGTTTACAACTCTAAAGCAACTAGATATTTAATGTAATTAAATAGATCAATTCGAATAACTTACTTGTTCTTCGCGAATTGGAGAACTAGATAAACCTTGTGATCTAGTACGAGCCAGATCAAATAACGCACTAGGATTCAAGCAAGAATCCCTCTATCGTATCACACCCAAGGTTGGTCAAGAACGAGACGATGTACCACGAGGTAGTACAAAGCACTCTTGAGAAAACGATCACCGAAAGAAACCAAACCGAAAACTATTTCGACTTTCCGGCGGCGGCGCACGGCGGAGCTGCGGCGGCAGCGGTGGTTCGACGGCGGCGCTAGGCGGGGCAGGCGGCGGCAGTCGGACGGTGGAGGTGGTGCTTGGCCGAAATTTGTAGTGTACAAGCAAAAGAGTGTTTAGGTTAATACCCCTTAACTTCTTTATATAGTGTATTAAACCTAATTAGAGTCAAACTCTAATTAGTCTAAGCCCGTCACCATTAAGCCCGATCCGATCTCTATGCCAAGCCCGATCTCTATAGCTAGTTAATTACTTATTAACTACACTAGCCCGCTAAGCCCGACAGTCATTCAATTAAACTATTAATTAAATACTTCGTTAATTCTCGTGTTCGTTGACGCCTCGAGGGCAACCCGAATAGGACTCTAAAATACCCGAACCGAAATACCGGTTTATTTGATGTGTTGGACACTCTTTCCAACAAGAATCTTATGATATATTTATACCAACATGCATAATCTTTAATTACACAGTACATGTATATATATACAACGTTATGAAGAGTCACACCTCTTCAATATGGCGGTTATTTAATTAACTACTTGTTAACCACCAGACTAATAACCACCATAGTTATACTAATTACAAATAATACCCTAAAGTTTAACTTAATTTCAACATTCCCCCTTAAGTTAAACTTTCATTAGAATTGAGACCTCGAATCTTGAAGTCTTCAATCATCAATCTTTTATGTCAATGCAATCAAGTCGAAATTATGCAGAAAATCGACCTCCAAAACATCATCTCGAATCTTTTCATCTAAGAAGGTACAACCAACATTCATGCCATCATCATCTATGACTTTAGCATCATCATCCTTCACCTTGTTTCTTTTCACAAGGCCATCATCATGTTGGAATTAAATATCAATAGTCATTTGTTAAATATAAGTATTTTACTAATACTTCCTCCGATTCAAAATAAGTGATACACTTTCCTTTTTGGGGTGATTCAAAATAAGTGATACACTTTGAAAAGTTTCCTTATTTGGCAAAAAAAAAATGGGACCCACACCCACTAACTATCTACTTTAACAAAATGAAATGACTCTTTTACCCTTACTTTTTACTTTTAAACATCATTAACCTTACTTTATTCAAAAGGTGTGGGACCCATTACCCACTAACCATCTAATTAATCTAATTTAACCATCATTATAATTTTTTGCCTCAAAATCCGTAAAACCCCAAGTGTATCACTTATTTTGAATCGGAGGAAGTAATACTTATTATACAAGAAAAAGGTGCAAAACAAAGGCAACCACCGGCGATCTATAACTGCTGCCAACTGCCGCCACCCCCGCAACTTCCGGCACCGCCATAACTGCCACCGTAACCGCCACCAACCGCCACAACTAACCATCGTGACTATTCGTTCGCACCCGTTCGTTTAGTATAAATATGTATAGATTTCATCAATGTAAATCATTCCGAATGTGAGATTCGAGAATCAAGATAGAAAGTGTAGATGATGAATCAATAATGTAAAAAGCTGTGATTGAATAAAAAGTTTATGCTTTGATTTAAATCAGTGTGTAAATTTGTGTTTAAACGATCCAACAATTGGTATCAGAGCTTTGGTAATTAATCAAAGCAAATGTTCATCATCTACCAAAATCAGAGAGCATCCGGCCGGCGAATTGCAACATTATAAACCACCGCAAACGAGAGCGGAGGGTTCAAATTGCAATATCAAAGGGACTCCCAGGGTGGCTAATCAACAAGGATCTACCACCAAACTGGAACCGCCGATTAAAGGATAACATACCTGATCGGAGAAGACGACCGGAGCACTCCCCGAACAGCAGCGGACAGTGCCGCAAGTTCGAAATTAGGGCATAATTGATGCCCAAAAGGCGACAACCAAGGAGATCCATAGGGATCCGCCACCGTCGCATACACCGCCGAAACAAACCGTCGCCGGAAAAGAGATCCGACGATGAACGGCAAAGAAGACGAACCGTGCAAGTTCGAAATTAGGGCACAATCGATGCCCTAAAGCGACATTCAAGGAAACCATAGGGATCCGCCACCGTCGCAAACACCGCCGAAGAAACCGTCGCCGGAAAAGAGATCCGACGATGAACGGCAAAGAAACGAACTGTGAGAATTCGAAATTAGGGCACAATCAGCGTCGCCCAAGAACAACAACAGTAGACCCATCGTCTTCGATGGATTTAAAAGGACAATTGGAGAAACCGACGAATCGTCGCCGCCGATTAAAAGAGAGAGTTCGAAGAACACACACTTGTGTGTGTTTTTTCTTTATCAAAATAAACCCAGTAAATGTAAAACCCAAACCACACGTAAATTTGTGTATTCCCAATACACTGTTGTTTGTGATTTTCCCCATAAAAAAGAACACGTTCGTATTTAATTTCTTTAAAGTCTTTAATGCACAGTAATTAAAACAAAGTTTTACTTCCTTTCAAAAGAAAACGATTTTCTTTTCTTTAAAAAAATAAACACCATTTGTATTCAATTAATTTTTGATGCAGGTTTATTCGATTAATTTTTTTACGTGTTTTAAACCTTTTTAATATCTAATATTATATTATTAATTATTAATTATAATTAATAAATTATTTTGTTTATATAATCTTTTAAATAAAGTTTAATAAAATAACGGGGAAAGGAAGAAAAGATAAGACTTTAATCATGTGATACGATTAAAGAAAAAAAATCGTGTGATGCGGTAATAACCTGTGAAAGGATGTGTGATGCAACTACAACAAAATGTGAAGAAAATCTAAGTGATTTAGATTATCCATAAATCTGTGTGAGATAGATTTAAGTCATGTGATATGACAAACAATAAAATAATTGTGTGACTCAATCCAAATCAAAGGAGTTGGTCAATCAGGATGGACGTTTGATCAAAAGAGTACAAGTTCAGTAGGAGATACCAGAGCTAGAGAACAAGAAGATCTCAACATAGAAGGAGGTCGTAAGAAAGGCATACGGATGGAGTAAAATGCCTAACAAGAATGGTGGAGTGAACCAACACCACAAAAGCATACAGATGGAGTAAAATGCCTAACAAGACAGGTGGAGTGAACCAACATGAAGGTGCATGAAAGACGTGAACAAATGACTTGATATTTAAGGGGGAGTGTTGGAATTAAATATCAATAGTCATTTGTTAAATATAAGTATTTT
Organism: Calendula officinalis; assembly: GCA_963853835.1. NCBI lineage: Eukaryota > Viridiplantae > Streptophyta > Magnoliopsida > Asterales > Asteraceae > Calendula > Calendula officinalis. The sequence continues at coordinate 49,104,162 of OY970831.1, forward strand.
ATTAATAATACTTATTATACAAGAAAAAGGTGCAAAACAAAGGCAACCACCGGCGATCTGTAACTGCCGCCAACTGCCGCCACCCCCGCAACTTCCGGCACCGCCATAACTGCCACCGTAACCGCCACCAACCGCCACAACTAACTGTCGTGACTGTTCGTTCGCACCCGTTCGTTTAGTATAAATATGTATAGATTTCATCAATGTAAATCATTCCGAATGAGAGATTCGAGAATCAAGATAGAAAGTGTAGATGATGAATCAATAATGTAAAAACCTGTGATTGAATAAAAAGTTTATGCTTTGATATAAATCAGTGTGTAAATTTGTGTTTAAACGATCCAACACATCATCAGCGTTAATAACATCGATCTTTAAAACATCATCGCCCCAAATCTTATCATTGGAGACGGCATCACTAACATTCATAAAATCAAACCATACATTCATGATTTTCATTGCTTTGTCTTGAGTTCTTCCCCCTCTCAAATGTTGACAGCGGACATTATAAAACAATATTAATTTATTGTTCAATTTTCTCATTGAATCTTCTTCACTGCTTTCCTTTCGTTTTTGCACTTCTTCTTTAATCTTGGATCGATACGGCTCTGATACCACTTGTTGGAGATAAACCAAAGAGAAATAACAATAATTGTATTTGATGTGAAAGTACTCGAACAAAATAGAAAACACAAAGTGAACTTTATAATAATTATTGATGCATGGGCAGAGATCGAGATGCATAGAATCTTATGATATATTTATACCAACATGCATAATCTTTAATTACATAGTACATGTATATATATACAACGTTATGAAGAGTCACACCTCTTCAATATGACGGTTATCTAATTAACTACTTGTTAACCACCAGACTAATAACCACCATAGTTATACTAATTACAAATAATACCCTAAAGTTTAACTTAATTTCAACAGAGAAAACACTTCGTTGAGTGACACTATTTTATATGAAAATAAAAATTGATATGTACAAATATTGCATATGTTTTAAGACTATGTGTAAGGGAAATGGTCACCCATTCGGTCACCTTGCGTCCCTCCAACATTGGACGTGCCCCTCTCTTTACGAGGATTGCTCTCCGACGCGTCCCTTAAGCACAAGGGTCGTCCAGGCGATCTTTGCAGGTCGCATAACTTTTAAAGAGGGAGGTGTTTTCTCAAAGGCGAACAAGTTTGGTCGCCTGCTTACGTGGGTTTGGTCGGAATTTGTAATTTGTTTGCTCGAGTTGATATGGCGCTGATGTGTCAATTGCGACCACTTTTACAGTGGTCACCCCTTACGCGTAGTCTAAAAGTATCGTATATTACTCCTAAACCGTTATCATTATTGACATTTTATTTTTTCCAAATCAGTGTTATGTTGGCTGACACTTCAATTAACACACAACCAACAATAGCTCTTCACTATATATTTTTACGGCCCACACATTATAAATATATACATATGAAGTACACACTTTTATTCAAATACCATATTCATCTCATCCCCACCAGGGGCGGATCTGGTATGGGTGTGGTATAGGCCATAGGGTGGAACGTGCCTGATTACTGCCAATCGAAGCTTGAAACAAATGGTAGTTGAGCGTACCCTTTTGTTTATGGAAGCTCATGATCGTATTAGGAAAAGTCTTTACTGAAAATGCCATAACTTTTGGCTCGGGTCTTTGTTTGAGGCCTAATTACTGCCAATCGAAGCTTGAAACAAATGCTACGTCATGATTAACAGTCGTAGGAGGTTTACCCAACTTCGCGGCCCAAAAAGCCTTGTTTTGAACACTTAATTTTCGTTTTTATGTTTTTTCTTTAATTTTCCGAACTTTGTGTAGGCCCAGTTTTTGGCTGTTTGTCGTTATAGGACCATTCGAAATTCTTGGCCATATTAAAAGTGTATTTTACACATTAGAATATCAGTTGAATAATTTTGTGAAATTTGTTTTTTTTCTCCCAAAATTGTGTTCTTTCTGTTGAACATGTTTTGAAGGCCAAATCCCACGGTATTCTCGAATCAACGTGGTTTTGGTTAGATTAACCCGGTATTCTTTGAATCAACGGATTATAATCTATACTATCTTTTCTAGTCTACATCAGTGCCCCTATTCAAAAAATTTCGTAAAGTAGTTTTTTGGAGATTTTTTTGGTATTACAGTTTTTTAATTTTCTGGTTGTACTATTATCAGATTAAAAACATAACCAATACTCATAAAAAATTATTAGCAATAGTCCAAACTTATATAAACTTCTTTTTTAAAATATGCGTATTGTAAGATTGTTACCTTTTACGTTGAAGAAATTTATAGTTATCTAGTAGAATGAAATTAGTTTCTGGGAACTCGTTGGTATATACGATCAAACATGATGATTCTATAATAGATTCTATTATGTTAAATTTGATTTTGTTCGGAATGCTGCCCCGAGCTCCCGAGGCCCACCAACATCGTCCGGTCATCGGACAGCGGGATTCCTACAAAGGGACGCATCTCCCTTGATCTTCTCCTTTTTTATCACTGTAAGGTACTATTGCTGGCGGAAATTTTTAATTCCGCCTCTGATCCCCACGCATCCCTCTCTGTTTTCCCAAACCAAAGAAATGGACTAAGGCTTGCTACCAAAGGGGGTGTGCCAATAGTTTCAATAAACCGGTGACCTTTGATTAACTATCGACGCCACCGTTAGCACATTTCTTAGTAATACATATAGTTGAATGTCTTATATATGTATTCTTTACACAAGAAACTTAGAAATACGAAGATTACACTAAGTTATTATATAATAAGTTTTCCGTTTGTGATTAATTAGTTGGTTTTTACTCGCGCAAGGATTTTCATAAAGTACTACTTCCTCCGTATCAAAATAAGTGACGCACTTTCCATTTTGGGGTGTATCAAAATAAGTGACACACTTTGAAAACTTTCCTTATTTGGTAAAAATAGTGGGACACATACCCACTAACTATCCACTTTAATAAAGTCAAATTACCCTTATACCCTTACTTTTACTTTTAAAACTCATTAATATCACTTTATTCAAGAAAAGTGGGACCCATTCTCCACTAACTATTTACTTTAATATATTTTAACCCCTACTTTAATCTTTTGCCTCAAAAAACGTGTAAGCCAATTTGTGTCACTTATTTTGATACGGAGGAAGTATAAACATTGTATACTGATATTCATATAACATCCAAAAGATAATTTTATATTAAGAGAATAATACTCCCTCCGTCCCACAAAAAACTTTTCATTTCACTCTAAATTTTTATCCGACAAAAAACTTCTCATTTCCCATATTTATGGGCCCCACACAGTAAAAAACTATTATTATTACTAAGACTCCATCACTAATATCCACTAATTATCTTTCTTCTCTAATCCAACCTTATATTTTAATTAAAAATATTATCAATGACGCCACCATTAACTATCATCTAAAAACTTGTGCAAAAACTAAATGAGGAGTTTTTAATGGGACGAAGGGAGTATATGAGTTCAAAGATATTTTTCATTTCTAATATATTTGCGGTTACATAACTCTCAAATAAATATATTAAATTTCTATTTAATATATTCTTATATTAAGAAAATAAAAATACGTTCCAAGATTATAATACGAGAAAAAAAGACCTCTTAAGTGCACACAGGTTCAACCGCGCCAACTATGTACTACCGCAAAGCGTGTGTCCACATCAACGACATATAAGTGTTTCACATTTCATATTCAAACTCATATATACACCCCTTGAGTTGCGTTCAAGGAGCTACATCATTTTTACGAAGTCTCGAGCAACAAATCTCAACTATTGATCAATAAGATTTAATGGTCAAGATCAATCAAATATTTTATACATTGAGCGGTATTTTGGTCATTTAAAAAAATAAATATTTTTTTTATTTTTTATTTTTTATTTTTTATTTTTTTATTTTATTATTATTTTTTTGAGTAAATTACACGAATGGTCCATGTGGTTTGACAAGAGTTTTGGATTTGGTCCCTAACTTCCAGAAATTACACTCATGGTCACCGTGGTTTGTACTTCGTATTGCTTTTGGTCCAAAATCCTAATGGACGTTAAATTAGGCTGTTAAATATTTTAAAATGACCAAAATAACCTTTACTTTGTTTTTTTCTTTTAATTTTAAAACTCCTCTCTCATCTTTTTTTTCTTCTTCCTAAATGCTCAAATTGCTTCTTGAGTTCTTGTATGTTAAATTCCATCTAGAATTTCGTGAAATTTTCTCTTTTAGCTCTTTATAAGGAATTTCCTTTGTTCAACAATCATAAAATTTTAAGCAAATTGTCGCATTTCAACATCGCTTGATCCCGCAATCAAAAACCCTAATTCCTCCGTTCTCAGAATGACAAAATGGAGCCCGATTCCAATACCTCACAAAACGTAGCTCACAGTCATCTTCTCCACTCTGATTATATCAAACTAGATAAATTATTAACAAATTTCAATTCATTCAAAGTGAAACACATTATATTTAAGTTTCAAAACGATTACGCAAGTTCCCTAAAATTCTTCAAATGGATCGAATTTCATAACCCTAATTTACTCACAATCGAAACGAATTCCATCGTCATTCATATCCCTACCAAAAATCATAAATTTGTGTCTGATGAATCTGTTTTGAAGAAAATTATATCTTCATGTGATACGCAGATGCATTTCAAGTTTGAATAAACCATGATGAAATTTATACGGATAAATCAGTGATTTAGATTAAGAAGGAGGAGGAAGAAAGAGGATAGATGAGTTTTGAAATTAATAGAAGAAAATAAGTCAAGGGTATTTTGGTCACTTCAAAATATTTAACAGCCCAATTTAACGATAGTTAGGATTTTGGACCAAAAGCAACACGAAGTCCAAACCACAGTGACCACGAGTGTAATTTCTGAAAGTTAGGGACCAAATTCAAAACTTTTAGCAACCACAGGGACCATTCGTGTAATTTACTCTATTTTTTTAAAAAAAGTTATTATTTTTTTATTAATAACACATAATGTGATTGCATACTGAATCACATGTGATTGCATACTGAATCACATGTGATTGCATACTGAATCACATGTGATTGAACTAAAACAACAAATGTGATTAAATATACAATTACATGTGATTTTACACTAAAATCACATGTAATTAAGTAACACACGTAACTATCAACAAATATTGTTTTTAAACAAAATAATAATAATAATAATAATAATAATAAAATATAAAAAACTAAAAAATATATAAAAAAAATTAAAAATTAAAAAAAAAAACAGAATTTTTTTTAAGTGCCAAATGACCAAAATACCCCTTCATGTATAAAATATGTGATTAATCTTGACCATTATATCTTATTAATCAATGGTTGAGATTTGTTTTTCGGGACTTCGTAAAAATAATGGATCTCCTTGAACGTTTTCTCTGTACCCCTTTACTCATAACTTAACTCAAAGTATTTCTTTTAGACACATTAAAATACTTATCACTCATAACATAACTTAAAAAACCCAAAGACCTTGTCTCTCCGCGTTACTTCCGCCACTCAACTGACGCACCACCTCACTCACATAACTTGTGGTGTCGTTGTGGATTTTTGGATAATTAAAGTTTTAACAAATTCGAATATCATACACTTTTTAAGATTATTTTTAGATATTTTTGAACACCCAAAAAAAGAAGGTGAAGCCACCACAAGTCTTCATGACCACAACCCTCCCTCTAAGGATGACTAGCTATTTAGAAGGATATAAAAATCCTTTTATGTCAGATACGTACACTCGTTGACAAAAACAAAGGAGAAAATTCCGAAGTGTAATAAGTATGCATTTCTCATTGCATGCATAGGTTACAGAGCACAAGAATTGCTAGGTTCAGTTATTGTTGCCGGTTAGTAAGTTAGTGTTCGAGTTTAAATAGTATATCTTTCCTCGAACCCTTCACATATAAAGAATAAACTTCACCATTTATTCACAACAGTACTTGAACCCATAACCAATATGTTATAGGCAACACCTTATGTTTTCCACCTGTGCCTTTATATTTTATTCATTGTTTATTATTGTATATAGATAATGCCTCTGCCACAATGATAGCATTTTGATAAAGGCAATTTTTTTTCTTTTCTTGAGAGAAATCACACAATAAATTTTCACATCTAGAAGTATTTACCTTTCTTTTAATGGCAAATACACGCACTTCCTAATTTAAAGCATTTTATCTATGTCGGGATTTAAACGCACAACCTTGTGAGACACCTAATCACCTTGATACTGTAGGCTATAAGCCCTGTAGTTAGAAGTATTTACTTCATAATAAATTTAAATTATATATCACATATCAAACTATTTCTATAAAAAAAATGTTTAGGTTATTTCGATTAAAAAGTTCGGGTTTTGCTGCCCTGTAGGGTAACTATGTAAATAACTAAAAGGTAGTGATTTTTACACCACAACTTTTAATGCAGCTAACATAATCATTGCTTACGATAGCAGTTAGCTATAAAACTTGTATTTGTGTGGTGTATAATATAAATGTTGTGGTATAGGAATGAATTCTCATAACTAAATACACACATACATAAAATAAAAATGTAAAACTGTGAAAGCTCGATAAGACTTGCAAAGAGTAATTTTTTTTTATTAAAATCAAGCTCAAACTTGAAAGTATCTCGAGCTCATACTTACTTATATGAATTTAATTTTGAGCCTAAACATTGTTAATTAGACAAATGGATTGACCTTCCTACCTTACTCCTTGGTCAATATATTGCTCCTATAATGTCGGCATTTTATTTTTTGTTAAAAAGAAATCATGTATTGAAGATTACAAACCCAAAATGCAGGAGTTACTATCGGTGTACACATGAGAGTTGCCGAGTAAAGAAACGAGTCGAAAGATTAGTAGATGATCCGAGAATGGTAATCACGACTTACGAAGGGAGGCATGCACATTTGCCATCACAAAACGAGGAAGATTCGGAAACAAACTGTTCACATCTCTGCAATTTCTTTTGGCTTTAGATCACTTTTGTGCTAATTTCAACAATAAGAAGCCAAATAACGGTTAGTGTGAGGAGTTTGTTGCATTCGTATATGATGTCCTTTTTTTATTGGACAAATGTTGATGAATGTTTCTTTAGAGAAGAATGGTGTATTTTATTTTTGTTGGTTGACTAGTTTATAGGCATGTGACGCACACAGAAGTATTGTAGTTTTACACTTTTACTTACATCTAAACTACTAAAATGTTCTTGAGATCACTGCAGGTTAGTATTGTGTCTTTTTTTTTCTTCATGTTCAGAGTATCTGTTTGGATAAATGATATATGTTCAGAATAAGTGTTCAAAAAGTAAATGATGTTTTCTTTTTGTGATCAATGGAAATGTAAATTACAATAAATGACCATATAGCATCTGAAATTAGTATATCATAGTAGGTTTAATGTAAATTTATAATTACAATAGAGTTGTGTTCTAGGTACTTCACGGGTTTTATATAATTCCAAGTGATAAATCTTAGTCATTAGATCAAAATGGTCAAGATCAAATCACAGTATTTCAAACACATGTGTTTCAAGTCATGACCACCACCACCGACCACCACCGTCTGCCGGCCACCTCCGACCGCCGTCTGCCGCCGCCGAGCGCTGCCGGCCGTTGGTGGCCGGCGCCGCTGGTGGTGGCTGACAGTGAAGGTGCTGGTGGTAATGGAGGTGGTGGTGGTATTGATGTATTGAAACACACGTGATTCACTAAAACATAGGTGCTCCAAAATACAAACGAGCATATTACTTCGAAGCACATGTGTTTCAAGTCACGAAACACGTGTGTTTCACTAAAAACATGAGTTTCTAAAACACAGGGCAACATACGAACTACGAAACACATGTGTTTCAAAAGGTGAAACTCATGTGTTTCAAACACATGTGTTTCAAGTCACGAAACACATGTGTTTCACTAAAAACATGAGTTTCTAGAACACAGGGGAGCATACAAACTACGAAGCACATGTGTTTCAAAAGGCGAAACACATGTGTTTCAAACACATGTGTAACACATGTGTTTCAAGTCACGGCCACCACCGTCGGTCACCACCGCCGGAGGCCACCTCCGGCCACCATCCGCCGCCGCCGGCTGCCGCCGTCCGCCGTCTTCGACTGCCGGAGGTGGGTGGGGTATTGATGTATTGAAGCACATCTGTTTGTATGGTTTGAATATTGATCTTGACCTTTGATTTTTACTTGATTCAATGATTATTAATTATTCCTTATAACTAGATAAAATCATTTGAAGAACATTTCTCAATTACAACAATATAAACTTAAGAAATACTTGAGGAATTAATAGATATAAGAAATAAATACCACAAAAAATTATTGTTACTTAACAACGTCATTAATAGCTTACATTGAACATCATATTTAATCATAATATCGTTATATACTACCAAACAAAAAAATAATAATAATTAATTACTCAAATAGACCGTGCGACCGGTGCAATTCCCTATTAATACTGATCGACTTTAAAATTCCCAAAATATAGCACGCGACAGCATTAACTACTGAGCAAAACTAAGTTTGAGTAGCACTAATTATTGAGTAGCAGCAGTAACTAATTTTGACCAGTACTAACTTAACATCATTAACTTTTGAGCAATAGTAATAAATTTTTAGCATTACTAACTGGACACATGGCGGCGTTCTATTGGAGTAGCACGGTCGCACGGATTTTAGAATTTTTTTGGAATTCTTGGTTTGATTTGGTCTATATTAGGAAATCACCCAAAAAGAAAGCATTTTTAGCGATACAGTTAGTGACATCATTAACAATATATTTGAAGCCATCGACACTCATATTCTAGCTAGTTTTCATATATGTTCTTAACGAGGATAATCGGAAAATGCGCGTTGCCGCGATATTTAAAACATATATTTTCAGTTGAAATTAAGATTCGATTTTGATTAGTTTTAAGTTATTTATCTTATATGTATGAAAAAAAAAATAGGTTCATATATATATATATTGTCTCTATAACAACTACTATAATATTAAAGAGAAGTTCTTTTTCAAATTTTGAAATATAATATGAAATAATTAAAATTACATAGTCTTTATACAAATGAAATAATATAGTTTTAATTTATGTTTGCCAAACATATAATATACTATGGATTATGTAATGTACATTTTAAGTTACATGTATATGTTTAATACGAAGTTCTAGAACTTTAGAATTGTATTTAAATATTAATAAAAAGTGAAAGGTTAAATATGTTAAAATGTTCAAGGAGCAAAGTGTAATAATATTTATAGAAAAAAAGGAAATGGTACTATCACAGTAATACGTAGGGGTGAGCATGAGGTGGTTTGGGGTGGTTATAACTAAAATCAAACTCCGCCCCAAAAGTTCGGGTTTTAAGAATTACCCCGTTCAGTTTCGGGTTTTTCGGTTTCGATTTTCGGGTTTTTCGGTTTCAAGCGGTTCGGTTTCGGGTTCTTTTCGGTTTTTTTGTTTTTATTTAAATTTATTAATTTGTTACCTTAAAAAATAATATTATGATCCAAACTTTCAAACCTTAATTCATTTCGTTTATAAATTAACAAACAATTAGTAAGTTTTCATATAATATAATGATAAATCCAACTAAAATAACTTAAATAAATAAGATTAAAATATAGTTATATGTCACCTAAAAAATTCAATCATATATTTTATGTAAAAGATAGTTAAATGTCAAATCTTTTAAAAGATAGTTAAATGCCAAATCTTTATAAATATAAGAATAGTTTTATAAAACTTGAAATATATATAATGGCGGGGCGGGGTTTTCGGTCGGGTTTTTCATATGCCCATGAAAACCGCCCCGAACATTCGGGTTTTTCAAAAATCAAAACCGTTGACATCGGTTTTGCAAATGGTTCGGTTTTTTCGGTTCGGTTTTTTCGGGGTTCTCGGTTTCAGTTCAGTTTTTCGGTTTTTATACTCACCCCTAGTAATACGTGAAACACCCAACTTTGATCATTATGGGGTATGGGTCTAACCCACCACACCATTTTTTCTGTCACATCATCTGCCACCTCAGCATCCACACCACACCATTTTTCAGGAAATACCCACCACACATACCACACCATTTATTTATAATATTCGTACCATGTATTTAAAATACCCAAACCCTTTGAAAATTCCACCTCGCATGCCCGTTGCCGTTCGTGGCCGTGGCCACGCCGAACCACACCAAGCCCCCACGCCGTGTAGGGGCGGTGTGGGTGAGACCTCCACGCCGTTGGAGGCTGCCAAATCATCACCACGGCAACAGCCGTGGTATCCATTCCGTTTAGTCTAAGGAAGAATGACTTACCATGCAATTTTTCAACCCTTCATCCTTATATAAAATAAATGTAAAAGGCTTATGTTAGCAAGACATTGTTCATAGTGCATGTTAAGGATATGATAATTGTATATGAGTACAATGAAATTTGTATTAAACCGAAGATTCTGTATATATCTTTATATTTTGTATTATCTTGTTTCCTTGTAATTATCTCTATAATTTAGGTAATTAGGTATTATGTACATTATATATATTTCGTTATCAACGGGAAAGAAATCATCTTCTCCAAAACACTTTATGGTATCAGAGCTATACCCTAATCGGCTCTTTCTTTGACTGCTACGGCCGTCGCAGGTTTCTTCCCCATTCGACCAAACTGCTACGGCAACCATGGGTGATACCGATACCAACACCAAACCTCTTCATCCCGTCTACACTGTGACAAACATCCAATCCAAGGTTCGAATCTTGGATGGAGTTAAGGTCACATATTCTTCTTGGGTGAAGCTTTTTCGACTCCATGCCCAAGGTTATCGTGTTCTTTCTCATATCGACGGCACACCGCCGCCGACTACAACCCACGCAACCTATGGATCATGGACCGAGATCGACGCAATTGTCCTTCAATGGATATATGGAACGTTGTCTGATGACGTTCTCATTTGGGTTCTCGAGCCCGACACCACCGCTTATAAGGCATGGCAGAAAATCAAAAAGATTTTCCTAAACAACAAAGGGTCTCGGGCTGCTGCACTCGAACACGAATTCACGAATCACACCCTACGCGCCTCTGCTTCATTAGACGAGTACTGCCAGAAACTCAAAGATCTGGCAGATCAGCTCAACGATGTCGACAATCCGGTCAATGAACAGAGACTCGTCCTCCAGCTTGTTCGTGGCTTGCCTCCTGAGTTCGATACGGCTGTGGCATACATTAACCAAACCCTCCCGGATTGGGACACCGCCCGGAGTATGCTACAACTCGAGTTTAATAGGCAACATGCACGTGACAGTGCACTTTCCAGCCCGGCATTACCCGAAGCCAATGTTGCCACAAATGACCCTAGGCAATCCCGACCCTCTCGTGGTCCTCCATCCAACCGGAAAAACAACAGGGGACACAACCCACAACGCGGCTCGAACCGCTCCAACAATTTCGGGTCGTCTTACCCCAATGGCAACAATGGCTCCAACCGGCAAAACAGCTCCGCGAATCAGCCCCCTAACCGATCGCCGCCACCACAATGGTGGCCCATGATGCCGCCACCGTGTCTGTACCCTACTCAGCCCGGTTGGCCCTATCCTTGGTATCCACCGCCGCAGCAGAATGCTCAATAGCCCTCCACTGGACGATCGGCTAAACGATCGCAGGACTCAAACCGCAACCGAGACGCACCACAAGCTCATGCTGCTATTGATTACAACGCCTTGGAACCAACGGACATTGGCACTGCTTTTCAATCTATGACGATGGAACCACCGGACGACTCCCAATGGTACATGGACACGGGAGCCTCCTCTCACCTTACGGGTGACTCATGTATACTCGATCAATTCTCTAATCAGAGTCACATAAAAACTATATTTGTTGGGAATGGCAATCAAATTCCAGTAAGGGGTCGGGTACTCACACCTTACTTCACCACCCAAAACAACTTCACTTAAAAAATGTCTTACACACTCCCGGAATAAATAAAAACTTAGCCTCTGTTAGACAATTTACTATTGACAATAGTGTTTCCCTCGAGTTTGACCCTTATGGTTTTTTTGTGAAGGGCTATCGGAGTGGGAAGATCCTTACACGCCACAATAGCACCGGCGCTCTTTACCCGTTCACCCCGCCGGAATCTCCTCAACAAAATTTTATTTCAGTTTCTAGCTTTGATTTATGGCATTCTCGGTTAGGCCACCCGGCCGAGAATATCCTTGATTGTTTATGTTCTAGTAATCTTATTTCATGTAATAAGAGTAATAACACTCATTCACTTTGTCATTCCTGTCAAGTCTCTAAACACAAAAGATTACCCTTTTATGAATCCACTTCCACTACTTTATTACCCTTTGATATAATTCATTGTGACTTATGGACCTCACCAATACCAAGCAAAAATGGTTACAAATATTATATGGTTTTAATTGATAATTTCACAAAATATGTATGGGTCCACCCCGTTAAACTAAAATCAGAAACATACCCAAAATTTGTACAATTTCACAATTTCATTCAAACCCAATTCCAAACCACAATTAAAATTTTCCAATGTGACATGGGTGGGGAATTTGACAACCATAACTTCAAACAATTTGCATCCACCCACGGCCTTCAATTCCGTTTTTCTTGTCCCCACACCTCTCCTCAAAACGGCAAAGCCGAACGAATGCTTCGCCGCTTAAACGAAATTGTTCTCGTTCTTCTTGCTCATGCATCCCTACCACCACAATTTTGGGTAGATGCCCTTCACGCGGCTACCTACCTTCACAACGTCACCCCCATCAAATCCCTACACAAAAACACTCCCACCTTTGCCCTTTTCCGCCTTCACCCTACATACGATCACCTTCGTGTTTTCGGGTGTGCTTGCTATCCAAACCTATCATCCAACCGTAACCACAAACTCGATCCCCGCTCTATCAAATGCGTTTGCCTTGGTTACCCCAACAATTATCGCGGGTACCGTTGCCTTGATCCATCCACCGGCAAAATTTACCTCTCCCGCCATGTTACTTTTGATGAACACATTTTCCCTTTCGCCACCCATAAACCTCTATCTCAAAAAACCTACGACTTCCTCCATCATGAATCTAACCTACCATCCACAACCAACTCCTTCGGCCACCAACCCCCCACCACCCCTCCGCTTCCGCAACACTGTCCTCCGCCAAACCCACCACCAACGGCCCAACCAAACCCACTACCACCAGCCGAACCAAACCCAACCCCACCACACACTCACCCTACTGCCCCACCAAACAACCCGCAACCCGCTGCCCCACCAAATCATCCACCTCCTGCCGACCCGCCCACCTCAACCCATCCTATGACTACTCGTTCCCGTTCCAGCATCACTAAAACCACCCAACGTCTAAACCTACACACCACCACCATCTCACCTATTCCCAAAAATCCACACCTTGCCCTACACGACCCCAACTGGAAAATTGCCATGAATGATGAATATAGGGCCCTATGTGATAATGATACATGGGAAATGGTACCGAGACCACCGACCACACACATTATACGTTGCCTATGGCTATACCGCCATAAATTTCATGCGGACGGAACCTTGGCTCGCTACAAAGCACGTCTAGTTGTGAATGGAAAATCACAACAAATTGGCATCGATTGCGATGAGACCTTTAGTCTCGTGGTTAAACCAACCACCATTAGAACGGTTCTTACGTTGGCTGTTTCACGATCATGGTCAATGTAACGACCCGAAGTTTGTGTTAAATAAATTATTTAAAAATATGATAAATAAGGATAAATCATTTAAAGAACGTGGGAATTGGTTTCGTGTCATTTGGACACCGTATGAGAAAGTTTTGGGCGAAACCGGGTTGAAACAAGGAACGAAAAGTGCAGCCTGGGCTGCCAGACCCAGATAGCGGCGCTATCTGGTGATCGCGGCGCGATCTTGTGTGGGTTTGGAACAGCGAACCGAAATAGCTTAAGGGGAAACGTGATTTTGAGTTCGCGTCTAGGATAGCGACGCGAAAGGGTGTCGCGAATTAACGCGAGTTGGCGGATAGCGACGTGATTTCGTGTCTGGTCAGAATAAAGACGAGATTTCTAGGGTTTTCCCTCATTTTTCACTTCTCCTCTTGATGCTGCCGACTTGGGGAAGAATGGGAGGCGATTTGGATGTTCTAGTGCATAGAACATCATCATTCTTAGAGATCTTTACCCTACATCAAAGATCTAAGGTATTTTCTTGTCTCTTAGTTAGTTATAAAGATTTGGGGAAAATGATAAAGTTGAAAGTGTTATGTTGAAATCTTGTTAGAAATGGGTAATGGGGGTGTAGAACACCCATATGAAGTATGTAGACCATGGATCTATGGTTGGTTTGTAACTTGAAGATGGTTTATAAAACTAGGGTTTATGGATCTCCACCAAATTGATCAATTTGATGGTTGGGGTTGATTGTGATGGTATTAGATGATGTCTAGTTATGGATGATAACTAGAAATGTGATGATTGTGTTGATAGGTTTCGAAGACCTATATGTTGGAGTTATTCAAAAGGCGGGAAGCAAGGAATCGTGCTGATAAACGCGAAGTGGTTAGCATTGCTAAGGTGAGTACATGAGACTTTTAAACTGGGTACATAGCAAGAGTTTTGAAAATACATATGATGTTTTTATGGGTCTTTATTAATAAATGTTTGGTAAAGATAGTGACTGAAAATGGTAAGAAAGTAGGTATAATGTTATACTAGAATATGTCTAGTATGGTTGATGATTTTGGAAGTAAATAGGATAAACTTAAGTGATTATGGAATCTGTAATACCGAACCATAATTATAAAGTTATGAAGTAAAAGAATGTATATTGAGTTTTTACTAATAATTATGTATAAGTAAAGCAATTGGAAATGATTTGATAAGTAATGAGCACCCATTGGTAAGAAATACTAATAAAAGAAAAGAACGAATATACATATGAAAATGATTATGATGTGACTAGTAATAATTATGTATTATGGTCAGCGAAGAGATGAAAGTATATGAAATAGATAAATAAGAAATGTATCTTGCAAAATAAGTGAGTATGGACCTCCTAGGGTTCATAGATGTAGAAGTATGTGTGAGATGTTAAAGATCGGGTCCACGGGACCATACAGGTACGTTCACTCTATGTCGAACTTGTTACATATATATAGTTATTATTAGATAACTAACTTGTTTGATGATTGATGTGATAGCCGAGAGCTACATTGACATAACTGTTGAGTTTTGGTAAGATTGAGATGATGTGATGTCACGGGCGACTCCCGGTCATGAGGTGTGGAGTGAGGGGCAGTTGGGTGGATTCCCATCGACTCATCCACATTAGTAGTCTTGCTAACTGGACGTATTCCGGCGAGTAAGGCAGGTATCGGTAGATTGGGCGATTCCCTCTTGCCGGTATCTTGAGCTCCTAGTTAGTTCGGGGGCAACCCGATAACTAGATATTGGAGTTCTAGCTAGTTCGGGGGCAACCCGATAGTTAGATATGTGAGCTTCTAGTTAGTTCGGGGGCAACCCGATAACTAGATTTGATTGCTAGGAAAGCATTGGAATAATAGGGTCGCCATAGGGTGACTAGCCTATATTGATGTGATATATATATATATATATATATATATATATATATATATATATATATATATATATATATATATATATATATATATATATATATATATATATATATGTGTGTGTATATATATATATATATATATATGTGTGTTTATATATATTTATGAAACGATTATTATTATTATTTGGGTCTAAAACCCATGTATCTCACGAGACTATTTTGTCTCACGTACTACGTTTGTTTTATGGATGTGTACTCAGGTACATGTTTGAAGTGGCCTAGAGATGTTTAGCTCGGGAGCTCGTACGTAGATCCCTTGCCTATGGTTTTGATATACTTGGTGACACCGTATTTTTGTATACTCTGATAAAGGTTTTAAAGTTTTTGTTAAACTGTATTTTGGACATCATGTCTATTATTGAGAAAAGCGTATTTAAATGATTTTAAACGATGTTATAAAAATACGGGTGTTACAGTCAATACACCAACTACACGTTAAAAATGCCTTTTTACATGGGAACTTATCCGAAACAGTATACATGCACCAACTGGATACGTTAACCGTGATCACCCAGATTTTGTTTGCAGGTTAAAGAAATCTTTATATGGGCCTAAACAGGCACCTCGAGCATGGTATCAACGGTTCGCCACATACATATCCTCCATAGGGTTCAAAAGTGCCGCCACCGATACTTCCCTATTTATATACCGCAACGGTCAAAACATCGCTTATTTACTATTATACGTTGACGATATCATTCTTACAGCTTCAAATGATACATTTTTAAAGAACATCATCAACAACTTATCTAAAGAATTCGCAATGACCGACTTGGGAAGACTTCATCACTTTCTTGGCATCAAGGTTTCACATACGGATCAAGGATTGTTCCTATCACAATCTCATTATATACATGACATCCTTGAACGGGCGCACATGACCGACTGCAATCCCGTTGCTACACCAGTGGAGACATTGTCAAAACTTAGTGCCACCTCCGGGGAACTAATGTCCAATCCTACACTTTACCGGAGTTTGGCCGGTGCATTACAATACCTCACATTCACAAGACCAGCCATTACGTATGCGGTACAACAAGTCTGTCTTTTTATGCATGCACCACGGGTACCACATTACAATGTTATCAAACGCATCTTACGGTACTTAAAAGGCACCTCCAATCAAGGGCTTTCTTTCACAAAGTAAACAAATTTATGCTTAACTGCCTATTCCGACGCTGATTGGGGGGGATGCTCGGACTCGCGACGATCCACTTCGGGGTATTGCGTATTTCTAGGGGATAATTTAGTGTCTTGGTCTTCTAAAAGACAACCTACGGTTTCTAGATCTAGTGCTGAGGCAGAATACAAAGGTGTAGCTAACGCCACAGCAGAAACAAGTTGGCTTCGCAACTTACTTCTCGAACTACATGTACCAGTTACTAAAGCGACGCATGTATATTGTGATAATATCTCTGCTGTCTACCTGTCTGATAATCCAGTACAACATCAACGTACTAAACATGTGGAAATTGATATTCATTTCGTTCGAGAACTCGTGAAGATTGGTCGCATACGAGTCATACATGTACCAACTGAACATC
Organism: Calendula officinalis; assembly: GCA_963853835.1. Classification (NCBI taxonomy): domain Eukaryota; kingdom Viridiplantae; phylum Streptophyta; class Magnoliopsida; order Asterales; family Asteraceae; genus Calendula; species Calendula officinalis. The sequence continues at coordinate 49,121,423 of OY970831.1, forward strand.
AATATGCGGACATCTTCACAAAAGGATTACCTCGGCACCTTTTCCAAAGATTCAAGAACAGTTTGTGCATTCGTAATCCTCCTACTCCAAACTGACGGGGAGTATCTTCCCAACTTTGATCATTAAGACTATGGGGTATGGGTCTAACCCACCACACCATTTTTTCTGTCACATCATCTGCCACCTCAGCATCCACACCACACCACTTTTTCAGGAAATACCCACCACACATACCACACCATTTATTTATAATATTTGTACCATGTAAATACCCAAACCCTTTGAAAATTCCACCTCCCATGCCCGTTGCCGTTCGTGGCCGTGGCCACACCGAACCACACCAAGCCCCCACGCCGTGTAGGGGGCGGTGTGGGTGAGACCTCCACGCCATTGGAGGCTGCCAAATCATCACCACGGCAACAGCCGTGGATCCATTCCGTTTAGTCTAAGGAAGAATGACTTACCATGCAATTTTTCAACCCTTCATCCTTATATAAAATAAATGTAAAAGGCTTATGTTAGCAAGACATTGTTCATAGTGCATGTTAAGGATATGATAATTGTATATGAGTACAATGAAATTTGTATTAAACCGAAGATTCTGTATATATCTTTATATTTTGTATTATCTTGTTTCCTTGTAATTATCTCTATAATTTAGGTAATTAGGTATTATGTACATTATATATATTTCGGTATCAACGGGAAAGAAATCATCTTCTCCAAAACTCTTTATGGTATCAGAGCTATACCCTAATCGGCTCTTTCTTTGACTGCTACGGCCGTCGCAGGTTTCTTCCCCATTCGACCAAACTGCTACGGCAACCATGGGTGATACCGATACCAACACCAAACCTCTTCATCCCGTCTACACTGTGACAAACATCCAATCCAAGGTTCGAATCTTGGATGGAGTTAAGGTCACATATTCTTCTTGGGTGAAGCTTTTTCGACTCCATGCCCAAGGTTATCGTGTTCTTTCTGATATCGACGGCACACCGCCGCCGACTACAACCCACGCAACCTATGGATCATGGACCGAGATCGACGCAATTGTCCTTCAATGGATATATGGAACGTTGTCTGATGACGTTCTCATTCGGGTTCTCGAGCCCGACACCACCGCTTATAAGGCATGGCAGAAAATCAAAAAGATTTTCCTAAACAACAAAGGGTCTCGGGCTGCTGCACTCGAACACGAATTCACGAATCACACCCTACGCGCCTCTGCTTCATTAGACGAGTACTGCCAGAAACTCAAAGATCTGGCAGATCAGCTCAACGATGTCGACAATCCGGTCAATGAACAGAGACTCGTCCTCCAGCTTGTTCGTGGCTTGCCTCCTGAGTTCGATACGGCTGTGGCATACATTAACCAAACCCTCCCGGATTGGGACACCGCCCGGAGTATGCTACAACTCGAGTTTAATAGGCAACATGCACGTGACAGTGCACTTTCCAGCCCGGCATTACCCGAAGCCAATGTTGCCACGAATGACCCTAGGCAATCCCGACCCTCTCGTGGTCCTCCATCCAACCGGAAAAACAACAGGGGACACAACCCACAGCGCGGCTCGAACCGCTCCAACAATTTCAGGTCATCTTACCCCAATGGCAACAATGGCTCCAACCGGCAAAACAGCTCCGCGAATCAGCCCCCTAACCGATCGCCGCCACCACAATGGTGGCCCATGATACCACCACCGTGTCTGTACCCTACTCAGCCCGGTTGGCCCTATCCTTGGTATCCACCGCCGCAGCAGAATGCTCAATAGCCCTCCACTGGACGATCGGCTAATCGATCGCAGGACTCAAACCGCAACCGAGACGCACCACAGGCTCATGCTGCTATTGATTACAACGCCTTGGAACCAACGGACATTGGCACTGCTTTTCAATCCATGACGATGGAACCACCGGACGACTCCCAATGGTACATGGACACGGGAGCCTCCTCTCACCTTACGGGTGACTCAGGTATACTCGATCAATTCTCTAATCAGAGTCACATAAAAACTATATTTGTTGGGAATGGCAATCAAATTCCAGTAAGGGGTCGGGTACTCACACCTTACTTCACCACCCAAAACAACTTCACTTAAAAAATGTCTTACACACTCCCGGAATTATTAAAAACTTAGCCTCTGTTAGACAATTTACTATTGACAATAGTGTTTCCCTCGAGTTTGACCCTTATGGTTTTTTTGTGAAGGGCTATCGGAGTGGGAAGATCCTTACACGCTACAATAGCACCGGCGCTCTTTACCCGTTCACCCCGCCGGAATCTCCTCAACAAAATTTTATTTCAGTTTCTAGCTTTGATTTATGGCATTCTCGGTTAGGCCACCCGGCCGAGAATATCCTTGATTGTTTACGTTCTAGTAATTTTATTTCATGTAATAAGAGTAATAACACTCATTCACTTTGTCATTCCTGTCAAGTCTCTAAACACAAAAGATTACCCTTTTATGAATCCACTTCCACTACTTTATTACCCTTTGATATAATTCATTGTGACTTATGGACCTCACCAATACCAAGCAAAAATGGTTACAAATATTATATGGTTTTAATTGATAATTTCACAAAATATGTATGGGTCTACCCCGTTAAACTAAAATCAGAAACATACCCAAAATTTGTACAATTTCACAATTTCATTCAAACCCAATTCCAAACCAAAATTAAAATTTTCCAATGTGACATGGGTGGGGAATTTGACAACCATAACTTCAAACAATTTGCATCCACCCACGGCCTTCAATTCCGTTTTTCTTGTCCCCACACCTCTCCTCAAAACGGCAAAGCCGAACGAATGCTTCGCCGCTTAAACGAAATTGTTCTCGTTCTTCTTGCTCATGCATCCCTACCACCACAATTTTGGGTAGATGCCCTTCACGCGGCTACCTACCTTCACAACATCACCCCCATCAAATCCCTACACAAAAACACTCCCACCTTTGCCCTTTTCCGCCTTCACCCTACATACGATCACCTTCGTGTTTTCGGGTGTGCTTGCTATCCAAACCTATCATCCAACCGTAACCACAAACTCGATCCCCGCTCTATCAAATGCGTTTTCCTTGGTTACCCCAACAATTATCGCGGGTACCGTTTCCTTGATCCATCCACCGGCAAAATTTACCTCTCCCGCCATGTTACTTTTGATGAACACATTTTCCCTTTCGCCACCCATAAACCTCTATCTCAAAAAACCTACGACTTCCTACATCATGAATCTAACCTACCATCCACAACCAACTCCTTCGGCCACCAACCCCCCACCACCCCTCCGCTTCCGCAACACTGTCCTCCGCTAAACCCACCACCACCGGCCCAACCAAACCCACTACCACCAGCCGAACCAAACCCAACCCCACCACACACTCACCCTACTGCCCCACCAAATAACCCGCAACCCGCTGCCCCACCAAATCATCCACCTCCTGCCGACCCGCCCACCTCAACCCATCCCATGACTACTCATTCCCGTTCCAGCATCACAAAAACCACCCAATGTCTAAACCATCACACCACCACCATCTCACATATTCCCAAAAATCCACACCTTGCCCTACACGACCCCAACTAGAAAATTGCCATGAATGATGAATATTGGGCCCTATGTGATAATGATACATGGGAATTGGTACCGAGACCACCGACCGCACACATTATACGTTGCCTATGGCTATACCGCCATAAATTTCATGCGGACGGAACCTTGGCTCGCTACAAAGCATGTCTAGTTGTGAATGGAAAATCACAACAAATTGGCATCGATTGTGATGAGACCTTTAGTCTCGTGGTTAAACCAACCACCATCAGAACGGTTCTTACGTTGGCTGTTTCACGATCATGGTCAATGTAATGACCCAAATTTTGTGTTAAATAAATTATTTAAAAATATGATAAATAAGGATAAATCGTTTAAAGAACGTGGGAATTGGTTTCGTGTCATTTGGACACCGTATGAGAAAGTTATGGGCGAAACCGGGTTGAAACAAGGAACGAAAAGTGCAGCCTGGGCTGCCAGACCCAGATAGCGGCGCTATCTGGTGATCGCGGCGCGATCTTGTGTGGGTTTGGAACAGCGAACCGAAATAGCTTAAGGGGAAACGCGATTTTGAGTTCGCGTCTAGGATAGCGACGCGAAAGGGTGTCGCGAATTAACGCGGGTTGGCGGATAGCGATGTGATTTCGTGTCTGGACAGAATAAAGACGAGATTTCTAGGGTTTTCCCTCATTTTTCACTTCTCCTCTTGATGCTGCCGACTTGGGGAAGAATGGGAGGCGATTTGGATGTTCTAGTGCATAGAACATCATCATTCTAAGAGATCTTTACCCTACATCAAAGATCTAAGGTATTTTCTTGTCTCTTAGTTAGTTATAAAGATTTGGGGAAATGGTAAAGTTGAAAGTGTTATGTTGAAATCTTGTTAGAAATGGGTAATGGGGGTGTAGAACACCCATATGAAGTATGTAGACCATGGATCTATGGTTGGTTTGTAACTTGAAGATGGTTTATAAAACTAGGGTTTATGGATCTCCACCAAATTGATCAATTTGATGGTTGGGGTTGATTGTGATGGTATTAGATGATGTCTAGTTATGGATGATAACTAGAAATGTGATGATTGTGTTGATAGGTTTCAAAGACCTATATGTTGGAGTTATTCAAAAGGCGGGAAGCAAGGAATCGTGCTGATAACGCGAAGTGGAAAGCATTGCTAAGGTGAGTACATGAGACTTTTGAACTGGGTACATAGCAAGAGTTTTGAAAATACATATGATGTTTTTATGGGTCTTTATTAATAAATGTTTGGTAAAGATAGTGACTGAAAATGGTAAGAAAGTAGGTATAATGTGATACTAGAATATGTCTAGTATGGTTGATGATTTTGGAAGTAAATAGGATAAACTTAAGTGATAATGGAATCTGTAATACCGAACCATAATTATAAAGTTATGAAGTAAAAGAATGTATATTGAGTTTTTACTAATAATTCTGTATAAGTAAAGCAATTGGAAATGATTTGATAAGTAATGAGCACCCATTGGTAAGAAATACTAAAAAAAGAAAAGAACGAATATACATATGAAAATGATTATGATGTGACTAGTAATAATTATGTATTATGGTCAGCGAAGAGATGAAAGTATATGAAATAGATAAATAAGAAATGTATCTTGCAAAATAAGTGAGTATGGACCTCCTAGGGTTCATAGATGTAGAAGTATGTGTGAGATGTTAAAGATCGGGTCCACGGGACCATACAGGTACGTTCACTCTATGTCGAACTTGTTACATATATATAGTTATTATTAGATAACTAACTTGTTTGATGATTGATGTGATAGCCGAGAGCTACATTGACATAACTGTTGAGTTTTGGTAAGATTGAGATGATGTGATGTCACGGGCGACTCCCGGTCATGAGGTGTGGAGTGAGGGGCAGTTGGGTGGATTCCCATCGACTCATCCACATTAGTAGTCTTGCTAACTGGACGTATTCCGGCGAGTAAGGCAGGTATCGGTAGATTGGGCGATTCCCTCTTGCCGGTATCTTGAGCTCCTAGTTAGTTCGGGGGCAACCCGATAACTAGATATATTGGAGTTCTAGCTAGTTCGGGGGCAACCCGATAGTTAGATATGTGAGCTTCTAGTTAGTTCGGGGGCAACCCGATAACTAGATTTGATTGCTAGGAAAGCATTGGAACAATAGGGTCGCTATAGGGTGACTAGCCTATATTGATGTGATATATATATATATATATATATATATATATCTGTGTGTGTGTTTATATATATTTATGAAACGATTATTATTACTATTATTTGGGTCTAAAACCCATGTATCTCACGAGACTATTTTGTCTCACGTACTACATTTGTTTTATGGCTGTGTACTCAGGTACATGTTTGAAGTGGCCTAGAGATGTTTAGCTCGGGAGCTCGTAGGTAGATCCCTTGCCTATGGTTTTGATATACTTGGTGACACCGTATTTTTGTATACTTTGATAAAGGTTTTAAAGTTTTTGTTAAACTGTATTTTGGACATCATGTCTATTATTGAGAAAAGCGTATTTAAATGATTTTAAACGATGTTATAAAAATACGGGTGTTACAGTCAATACACCAACTAGACGTTAAAAATGCCTTTTTACACGGGAACTTATCCGAAACAGTATACATGCACCAACTGGATACGTTAACCGTGATCACCCAGATTTTGTTTGCAGGTTAAAGAAATCTTTATATGGGCCTAAACAGGCACCTCGAGCATGGTATCAACGGTTCGCCACATACATATCCTCCATAGGGTTCAAAAGTGCCGCCACCGATACTTCCCTATTTATATACCGCAACGGTCAAAACATCGCTTATTTACTATTATACGTTGACGATATCATTCTTACAGCTTCAAATGATACATTTTTAAAGAACATCATCAACAACTTATCTAAAGAATTCGCAATGACCGACTTGGGAAGACTTCATCACTTTCTTGGCATCAAGGTTTCACATACGGATCAAGGATTGTTCCTATCACAATCTCATTATATACATGACATCCTTGAACGGGCGCACATGACCGACTGCAATCCCGTTGCTACACCAGTGGAGACATTGTCAAAACTTAGTGCCACCTCCGGGGAACTAATGTCCGATCCTACACTTTACCGGAGTTTGGCCGGTGTATTACAATACCTCACATTCACAAGACCAGACATTACGTATGCGGTACAACAAGTCTGTCTTTTTATGCATGCACCACGGGTACCACATTTCAATGTTATCAAACGCATCTTACGGTACTTAAAAGGCACCTCCAATCAAGGGCTTTCTATCACAAAGTAAACAAATTTACGCTTAACTGCCTATTCCGACGCTGATTGGGGGGGATGCTCAGACTCGCGACGATCCACTTCGGGGTATTGCGTATTTCTAGGGGATAATTTAGTGTCTTGGTCTTCTAAAAGACAACCTACGGTTTCTAGATCTAGTGCTGAGGCAGAATACAAAGGTGTAGCTAACGCCACAGCAGAAACAAGTTGGCTTCGCAACTTACTTCTCGAACTACATGTACCGGTTACTAAAGCAACGCTTGTATATTGTGATAATATCTCTGCTGTCTACCTGTCTGATAATCCAGTACAACATCAACGTACTAAACATGTGGAAATTGATATTCATTTCGTTCGAGAACTCGTGAAGATTGGTCGCATACTTGTCATACATGTACCAACTGAACATCAATATGCGGACATCTTCACAAAAGGATTACCTCGGCACCTTTTCCAAAGATTCAAGAACAGTTTGTGCATTCGTAATCCTCCTACTCCAAACTGACGGGGAGTATCTTCCCAACTTTGATCATTAAGACTATGGGGTATGGGTCTAACCCACCACACCATTTTTTCTGTCACATCATCTGCCACCTCAGCATACACACCACACCACTTTTTCAGGAAATACCCACCACACATACCACACCATTTATTTATAATATTCGTACCATGTAAATACCCAAACCCTTTGAAAATTCCACCTCCCATGCCCGTTGCCGTTCGTGGCCGTGGCCACGCCGAACCACACCAAGCCCCCACGCCGTGTAGGGGGCGGTGTGGGTGAGACCTCCACGCCGTTGGAGGCTGCCAAATCATCACCACGGCAACAGCCGTGGTATCCATTCCGTTTAGTCTAAGGTAGAATGACTTACCATGCAATTTTTCAACCCTTCATCCTTATATAAAATAAATGTAAAAGGCTTATGTTAGCAAGACATTGTTCATAGTGCATGTTAAGGATATGATAATTGTATATAAGTACAATGAAATTTGTATTAAACCGAAGATTCTGTATATATCTTTATATTTTGTATTATCTTGTTTCCTTGTAATTATCTCTATAATTTAGGTAATTAGGTATTATGTACATTATATATATTTCGGTATCAATGGGAAAGAAATCATCTTCTCCAAAACTCTTTAATTTGATCACTAGAAAATTAGTTAGTCTTCAAATTTAAATTTCTTTTCATCGGGTCAAATTTAAATCAGACCCGCCATGGCTGCAACCAAATTCCACTTGGAACTTGGAAAAAGGCAATGGTGTTCGGAGATAAACTTGATGAAGAAGAAAGGGGGTAAAGAGAATGAACTTATAAGAAAATGATTATAAAATTTAGGGACTATTTGTGAAATTAATAAAAAGGTAAAATTATCACTGATAAAAATTAAAGGAAAATGATAATGACAGCCCTTAGGGCTGTCAATAACAAGGCAAAACTAATGTAAAAACCGCCCCCTGAATTTTAGGAACACTACTTTATCAATGAATGTACAATCATTTTATGCATGTTAGAGACAGCCCTAAGGGCTGTCATTAACAAAACCCAAAATTAAATTGTCAATTTTAACGGGATTAATATTAAAGATTAAAAACGTGACAAATTGTATATTTATGAATTATGTGTATAATTTTTAAAAGAGTAAAAAGTTTTGTATTTAGTCCTTAAGTTTCAAAAATTACATGGATGGTCCCTATGGTTGAAACTTTGTCATGCTTTTAATCCCTAACACTAAATGATGTTAAACTTAGATGTTAAATTTATGTTAAATGACTGAAATACCCTTTACTTAATTAAAACCCCAACTACAAGTTTTTTTCAAAAACTTTTTGGTTCCTCGAATAAAAAACTCCCCACCGTTTTATTTTCCTTTGTAAAGTTACCATCATCATTTACATGATTAACATAATCAATTTCCTTTAATTCCCCCTAAATTAATTTCTTCCTTGTGTGATTCTCGATCATCAATTTCCTTAACCTCGTTATTCCCTTTGTTTTTTTCACTAGAATTCGCCATCCATTTTTTTAACATCAAACCTTTCAATCCAATATTCTTCTGCATATGCAACAGTCATTAAAAAAGTAAAGGGTAATAGGGTATTTCTGTCACTTAACTGAAATTTAACAGTTAATTTTAATGCCAATTAGTAGTAGGGACCAAAAGTGTGACAAAGTTTCAACCATGGGAACCATCCGTATAATTTCTACGACTTAGGGATTAAATCCAAAACTCTTGACATACCATAGGGACCATCTATGTAATTTACTATTTTTAAAACTTAAATACCAAATTAAATTTTTTTTACTATCCTGTGTAATTAACTGTTACAGTTACATCCGTAAAAATAAATCACCGTTTCTCAGCCCGACGGAAACACACTCGTGCTCTCATGGAAACCGATCGCACCACCGGCGAATCACCACCACCACCGTCATCGTCCGATCCGCCGGTGTACCGCCCCATCCGTGCTCCGGCAATCAACCTCCGTCCCAACCACAGCCAAAACGCCCAACAGATGATTATTGTAACTCCAGTTCCCCAACCCGAAACAGTCCCCGTCGTCTCTCCGCCTTACCACTTCCAAATTCCGACCAAAATGATCCACTCCGACGACGACATCCGCCGTTTCCGTGAATCTCCGACTTGCGAAAACTACCTCGGCTTCATCGTCTCACTCTCAGAATCCATCCGAGGACACAAGATCTCCGATCCCTGCCACATGTCTCCGATCATCACCTCCATCATCTCCATCTTACAAACCCTAACTCAATTCGTAGAACAAATCCCCCCTCTCCAGAACCAATCCGGCCGATTCGGTAACCTAGCATATCGCGATTGGCACAGCCGCATGACTGAAACCGCCGGTTCCTTAATTCCGCAATTCCTTCCCGCCGATCTCAACTCCGCCGCCATGGAATTAATCCCGTACTTCACCGACAGTTTCGGGAATTCCACACGAATCGATTACGGAACTGGACACGAGACCAATTTTGCTTCCTGGTTATATTGTCTAACAAGATTAGGATTGATAAATCACAACGATTACGAAGCTGTTGTTTCTAGGGTTTTCGTGAAATATCTTGATCTAATGCGGAAATTGCAGGTGAATTACTCATTGGAGCCAGCTGGATCACATGGCGTTTGGGGGCTTGATGACTACCATTTTCTGCCATTCATATTTGGATCTTCTCAATTGATAGATCACAAGCATATGAAACCAAAATCTATTCACAATGATGATATACTTGAGAATTTTTCAAATGAGTATATGTATCTATCATGTATTGCATTTGTAAAGAAGGTTAAGAAAGTTGGTTTATTTGCAGAGCATTCACCATTGTTGGATGATATTAGTGGTGTCCCAAATTGGAAAAAAGTCAACAGTGGATTGCTTAAGATGTATAAAGTTGAAGTTATGGATAAAGTTCCTATTATGCAACATTTTCTCTTTGGTTGGCTCATCAAATGGCTGTGATTGTGTTAGTGATAAGTTTCCATTATCATATATTTCTCACTTTAATATGTAGTTACTTTAATCTTATTGATGACTTACAAGATGGATACCAGTATTTTTGTTTCATCACATTTCAATTTCCACACATTTAAGTATTTAACCCACTTAATTCAAGATTACATATTATAGAACAAATTTCCTCATATTCTCATATCATCAATTTCATCTAAATCAGGCTCATTTGATTTTCCATTAACAACTATCATTGGTTTCCGGCGAAGGGTTAATAGTATCTTTCATGATCAACAATATCAATTTTGAATCATTGGATTCATCATCAAGTTTTGAAAATAAAGGTGAATGACAATTATTAGGGGTGAGTCAAAAAAAAGGGTAACCGGAGTTGGAACCGGAACCATCTTGAAGGTTCCGGTATGGAACTGTTGCTGTAAGAGGTTCCGGTTCTCAAAATTAACCTCGGAGGTTCAGGTTCCGGTTCTGAAAATTAAGGAACCGGTAATTGCCGGGTAAACAGAACCGGCGATTACTCGATCTGTTTTTATTAAAATATTATGTATATGAGAAATTTAATGGCCCGTCTATTATCTATATTTCAGCCATTTTAATCGTCAATGCTAGTATGTTCTCTTTACTTCTCGGTTAAACATTGGTATCTTATGAAAATGCATATTATGATTAATGATTTTAACAATATGAGAAATTTGGTATAATTTTGAATGAGTTTACCCGTACTTAGTTTAAAAATAATAGTTTAACTATGTAATTATTAACAATCATGTGTTTAAATGTTTGGAAATTCTGATTATTCAAAGATTAATGATAAAATGACCAAAAATTATTGATATCTAAGTTTTACATCTTATTTTACTTTTATGATCTTAGAGACCAAGTAACTGGAATCGGTAATTCCGGTTCTGTAAATTGAGGCACTAGTATTAAAGTTTCTGGATTCGGTTCTGAAAATTGAAAAACCGGTATTAAAAGTTTTAGTTTCGGTTCCAAGTCATCTTATTTGGCAAATTAAATTGTAAATCTTTTAAACTTGAAATAGACAATACATCAAACAGTTGGTGTGCAGAACCAAAATGAGCAAACGAACCTTCAGTTAAGAGGGTAGCCCAAATAAAAACCGTTACAAATGAGATTTATTTCAGAAAAATGCGTAGTTTGCAGTTAACGGATTACCTGAGCTAAAAACGGTTTCCCACCTAGAATATGGTGATCATATACAAAAGCTATAAGGTACTCTAGGGTTTAGTATATAAAGAAAGATACTTTAGGCCAAATCGTACATACATTCCTTCTTCAGTTATAACATATCAACGGAACGTAACCATTTTTCAATTAAACATAATACGTCTTCCGTTTCAATATAAGTGATATATTTTGGGTTCACTTTTTTTACGCAAAATACTGTAATAAATATTAAATTAGATTAAACTGAATAGTTAGTGAGTAATGAGTCCCACATATTATAATTAAAATGAGTTTAATGATGTTTAAAGGTAAAAGTAAGAGTAAATGAGTTATTTCACTTTAATAAAGACATTAGTTAGTGAGTATGAGTCTCATTATTTTTTATCAAATAAGGAAACTTTCAAAGTATATCACTTATTTTGAAACAACTGAAATTAAAAATGTATAGTTTATTTTGAAACGAAGGAAATATACTACTTCCGTATCACTATAAAGTGATACACTTTTTATTTATGGATATTTCAAAATAAGTGATATACTTTAGAAATTACATTTTTTAGTAAAAAAGTATGACTTATCTTTCACTAACTATCCACTTTGATATAATGAAATTATTTTACTCTTACTTTTATTTTTAAACATCATTAGTATTACTTTATTAAAAGGAGTGAGACACATTCTTCACTAACTAACCACTTTAATCTTTTGTCTAAAAAACTGTGAAACCTTATATATATATATATATATATATATATATATATATATATATATATATATATAACTTATTGTATATATATATAACTTATTGTGATACGGGGAAGTATTAAAAAATAACAAAGTTGAAAATAATAATTTTTTTAATCTCATTAAAAACTGATATAAAATTAAAAAAATGATAATGAAATCCCTTAAGGCTGTCTGTCAATAAAAAGTCAAAACTAACATAGAAACTGCCCCTGAATTTTAGTATCACCACTGCATTAATAAATGTACAAGCATATTATGCATGTTAGAGACAGCCCTTAGACCTGTCATTAACAAAACCCATAAAAATAACTTAAAAAATTACGCTTATGTTGAATGGTTTTGCTTGCTGTTGGGATGGATTATTACTAATACACTTCTGTTGGGCTAGTAAATATGGGCCTAAGTTTTCATGTCTACATGAAGTATGTGGCTTTTTAAATGCTAATAATCTCACCTAATCACCTATAATAAGCTTAAAACATTTTCACACAACACATTTATGCTTCTTTATTTCTTTTTTGGTAAAAAATATCATACTGATTTGGCGGATGAGTTTTTTGTGTAATCATATATTGGGATGTTGTTGACTATGTTACCTTGGTAATATATAATTTAGGGTTTTGATAATGATAGCTCTTAGGCTGTCATAAGACATGTATTAAACATTTGTATTTTAATCTTCAACCGACTCCTGAGTTTCAGGAAGTACTCCATTGTACAATATTTTATGCACTTAGTGACAGCCCTAAGGGTTGTCATTATCAAAACCATATAATTTTAATGAAAAAATAATTACTAGTCACATACTTGAAATTTCTTATAATGCCTAATCTTATAAGCATACGAGGCACCATGGCCCGTACGATGCACGGGCTTCGTTCACAATAATGACTTATTTTGAGTGCATATCGTGTACAATTTACTGGTATCACCTGGAAAGTACGAAAAGCGTGATTGGTTACATGTTTAACATTGATTATGAGTATTCTACTAAATGAGCAAAGTTGTTCTTTATGTGTATTAATGTTTAGGGTTGTTGTTCTTTATTGAGTCATATGTATTGTATATGTTAATTGCAGTTTTTTCTTTAGCTTGAAATAGATTTTGTATGCGTGAGTAGACCTGTGAAAATTGGACCGAGAACCGACCGGGATCGCAGAACCGAACTGGACCGAACCGAGCTCCATCGGTTCGGTTCTTGACCGGTTCTAGTTTTTATGAAAAATCTGTTCTCCGTTCCAACCGGTTCAGTTCCGAGCGGTACGATTCGGTCCAAAACCGAGAAAAAACCGAAAATAGTCGAAGAAATTGCCTCGGTTCTGTTTGGTTCCGAGTGGTTCTCGGTTCGGTTTTGAGCATCATCTGTTCGGTCCTCAGTCCATCCAAAACCATTTTTCGTTCGGTTCTGGTTTTTTTTTTTAACAAATATTTGTCATCGTGCATTTTTTATATTGATTGATTTTAATAAACCTATAATGTTTGTTGCTATGTAATTAATATTTAACTATAATCTAGATATTTAACTATTTTTGTGATTCATAAATGCATGGACATTATTTTATTATGTTTATTTAATATTATTTATGGTAGAAATTTTGATCTTACAATTGATTAATTTATTATTTTTTATAAATGGATTTATATAATATTATTATTAATATTAAATGCATGGTGTTAATGCAACTTCAAAGTTGGAACTCAATTTTTATAAATGGATGTTCCGTTAGGGTAAAAGATAATATCATTTGAAAACTCAATATCATTTGCATCATGATAGTGTGGTATTTTTAGTTTATAATATGTAACTTCTAGTTATATGAAAGACTATTATATATTAATTTACTATTATTATTTTTTTGTTAAATTATTTGTCTTATTTAATTAATATGTAACTTCTAGTTAAATGAAAAGACTATTATTTAATTAAATTTACTACTATCATTTATATTAAACTCTTTGTATCCTCTATTACATTTATTCATGAGCATCATTTATAACAAAAACTTAATTTTTTAACATAGAATTCAATACAGCATAAACTATGAAACTCAATTTTTTTTATGATCTATATATATAGATACTAGCTTCATAGCTCGCCTCATGCTTCAAGAGAAACATTAAAGAAAAAAACAACAAATATTAATACTTTTAAAATGACATAAGAATCCATAGTTGTAATGATAAGTTTGTACAAATTTTGATACATGAATAAATGTTACAAGAAATTTATAGACGAAATAAGACTTCTTTGTAAACGACATTTGTTGTTGAATTAGTGTAATTGTCATCTCTGTCACAACAAATGACCTTCAATCCGTTCTTGTTCTTAACTCGTGATACAACTACATAAAGTTGGCCATGTGAGAATACTGGTTTTTGCAGAAACAAACCAACTTGAGACAACGTCTGACCTTGACTTTTATTAATGGTCATAGAAAATCAGACTTGAACAAGAAATTGCCTCCGATTCAACTTGAAAGGCATCTTGTTGTCGGAAGGACTAATAACCATTCGAGGGATAGCACAAATTGTACCAACAATTGCCGCCAGATATGATTTTACCTTCGATTATATTTACCCCCATTCGTAATATCTGAAGTCTCGTTCCATTGCACAATCAAGCTTTCTGATCAATATTCCGCATACACATTACCGGAGCGCCGATTTTTAACTTCAGGATATGTTGCGGGACACCTGACATTTTTATACTGTTCAAGAAATCGGTGGTGTAAAGACCAAGGTTAAACATAGTATCATCTTCATCTGCAGCAGAAACCGAGGCCGATGACTCGTATGTCTTTTCTTCTCCGGGAATTAAAGAAAGCATGCGTTCGTTTATGATGTCAACCATTTCGTGTGTGGGAGCAAGAATGGCTCGATCTTGAAAAAAGCTGGGTTGCCATAGATTTTGTAGCAACTGAGGGTATGTTTCTTGAATAATGGCCCCAACATTATCATCAGACTCTAGAATCAGCATGTTGTCCGGGAACTCTATTGACGATTCACCATCATTTTCAGCACATGTGTTTAGATAATTTACAAAAGTTGAGATCATTCAAAATACATGGAATGGTGTATAAAATATTACAAATAAATGAAAAATAGTTTATCACATACCTATCGTTCCGTTGCCAATATCGAGTATCCAATCTGCGAATTCCTTTATTTCTTTTCTTTCAAACACAGATGCTCCCGAACCCAGCCTCATGTTTACTGTTAAATTCAAGACAGTGCAATGGTCCCAAATATATGAAGCATTGATCTTCGAATGAACCACGTCTTGCCTACAGCCGTTTGGAATAACAGGAAGAATTTTCTGAAATCACCACCAAACAAAATAACTTTTCCACCAAACACAACTTCTGATGGTATCGAAGGGTCCGCCCTGCATATGTCTCTCAGAGTTCTATCAAATGCCTCGAAACAATATCGGTTAATCATTAGTGCCTCGTCCCAGATAAATAGCTTGGCTTTTCGTATCAACCCAGCAAGGTCACATCAGCGGATATGTGGCACAATGAATCTTCCACCACATTAATATGAATTGCAAACCTGGAATGAGCCGTCCTACCACCTTACAACAAAAGGACAGCAATACCACTTGATGCAACATTCAATACTATTGACCCTTGGGAACGTAATGCCGCAGACATAGTTTTGTACAGGTAAGTCTTTCCAGTACCACCATAACCATATACGAAGAACATTCCACCCTTTTCATTATTAGCGGCATCCATGACTGTTCTGTAGATACGTTTTTGTTCTGATGTCAGGCCGGCATAAAGAGTTTGATGTTGCTCGCGGAGTTCATCTTTGTTGTACGATTCCTCATCATATATTAATCTGTTGTAATTTACATCGTGTATTCTTGATACGGTTATGTCATATTTGAGAAAGACTTCGAACTCTTATTATTACAAAGCAGCATTTGTTCAATATACGTAAGACATATATTCATCCTTTGTGTGTCAGAAAGTTGTAATACTGCATTAACAAAGGATAAGATTATGAAACAATATAAATTAACTGCCATACAAAAAGTAGTGATTATATGGTTATTAAATAGAATAAATTATTTAAATATATTAACTGGATCGTTACGCTTCCTTCGTTCAACGTTTAACACATTTTCTGTCAAAACATGCCAAGTTTTTTCCCAGACAAACTCGGGACGAGACATACTATCAGTCATGAGGAGCATGACAAAATAAAGAACGCAGATAATCACCCATTCCCCAAAAACATGCTTCCAACAACCCATCAGTGTATTCCTTGTTGTCCTGTACAAGCCCACGGGCATAACACGCATCTCTATATGTTGGATAAATAACACCGCGCCATTTCTTGAGTTCATCCCAGTTTGTCGGACCTTTTACCTTGTTTAGTAATACACGTAAATAATAAAGTTCACCCCATGAGGGCGGGACATGATGTATACGTCCAAGTGTATTTCCTCTTTGTCTTCTTTACCAAATACGTTGCTGCTGATTCCAAACATAATACTGTGGGATCTCAACATATAGGAGTTTACGGATGAAATTTTGTTTAGTTCCATCCATGCAATAAATTTTGTTTCGTTTACAGATGACTTATCTAACGCGTAATCAATACTTTCCCTTGCATCAAAAATTACAGACTGTTCATTCTCTAAATGGAAGGCCAACCTTTCGACTGAAGGTGTCCTTTTATGAATGTCAAACTGGAATATACGCCAAGTTGCCTCACACGCTGAAAGATATCTACAATCATATTAATCTTTTATTTCGTCAATATCTTCGCCCTCCACAGCAACAGTAACCCTATCTGGTCCTTTGTTTACATACTTAAATAGATATTTGATGGAACCAGTTTGGTTGCACCATTCAACGTTTATATGAGACTGGTATTTCCTAAGCAAACCTGGATTGTATGGCACGACATATCCATTGTGCAAATCTATTCCACTTTTCCTGACAGTATTACCGTCATTTCTCCTCTTATAAATTGCATATCCATTTCTCCACCATTATAAACGCTTGATTACTATCCATACAATTACAAAAAATGATTTCATATGCTCCAACATTCTGATATTCCAGCTTCTTCGATCTACAAACAATTCAAGATAAGTTTTCTTCTTAAATTAATGGTATTTTGTATGACTTATTCAATAAATTGCAGATTTATCATAATTGACTCACATGTGCTAACAGTTGACTTGCAAATTCTGTTTTTGATTCGTGTAGCAATTAACAAAAGTGTATAGATAAAGAGCCTGCATGAACTCAAAATTGTTGTTTAAGTGATTCTGCAACATCTTCTAACAGGAATGTTTCATTTAAATCGAAATCAATTATCTTTTACGTTGATTTGTAGCATTTACATTCATGTTAATAAAATGAGAAACGAAACCCTATTTACATTGAAGGCGTTTAACCGAACAGTTGCTTTTCATTACTACACAAACCCCTAACTAGTCGATATAAATTACATAGCAAAGAACCCTAATTATAGTTGGCGCACTAGCAATTAGGGCAGAGACATCACGAATTGAACATCGAGATATAAGGCAACTTACTGCAAATTCGATGTTTCATATCACGGCAAAGAACAGGTGAAGACGATTGGAAATGGTAATCGGATTATTAGGGGATATGCGAGAGACGGTAATTTAGAGAATTGAAATTCATAGTTAAAAATGAATTTCCAAATGAGACCGATTACATGTTTTTCAAGACTTAGCAGTTTGATTTTTGTAGCTTTATGGGCCTTTTGGATTTGGTAAACAGGCTTAATTTCCCAAGACTTAGCAGTTTGATTTCCCAACACATATTTACCCACACATATTTACCCACACATCTCAGCCCATTAATATAAGTATACATAATGCATAAACAAAGAATTTATCCATTCCGATTTTTATGACCTTGCTTAATTTTTCCTATTGCATAAATAAACAAGTATCAATTAATTTGTTTATTGTTATTTTTCTACAGATTTTATACATAAAGATTATATGGAAAAGTCTAATTCCACCACTAATCAAGCTATGGTAGAAAATAAAGAAAAGAAAGGAGGGAAAAGAAAAATCACGGTAGAAAACAATGAGAATCAGCCAGAAAACATTAAAAGCATCGTAGTAGAATCTCAATTACATGGTTATTGCTCTTCGTCCAACACACCATTAGAAGATATCTCTAAAAGACCGCCTGGAAAGCCTTCAAATAAATGTAAGTATCGTTTTTAATTACTCCAGTTATTAATATATCAGATTATATTGTTTCCAAATAAATACTTTATCAAACAATTTAACCAAATTTTACTACTTTTGGACTATAAGCTTTGCCAAATGAGATTGGTAATGTGGTTAGGAAACTTGGAAGACCTATCGGAAGAAAACCACTTATGCCAATTAGTGAAAGTATGTAACCTTTTTTGTCTATAAAGTATATTAATAATAATGTAGTTTTTTACAACAGTAGAAAATATATACATATTCACATTGAATACATTTTTTTATCTACAAAAGATTTGCTCAGTGATATAACTAAACGGCATCCTTGAAGGCAGTCAAAAAGTACAAAACCTTCGATACCCGTCAACAACAATGAATCAAAAGGTATCAATTTAAGGGATTATAACATTTAATTATTCATTATGTTTATAATATTCTAACGTCATAGCTTATTACATTAATTCTCAAAACATAAAAAAGTTGTTATAAAATTGTGCAACTAATTATATCATCATTGTTTATATTGCATTAGGTCCCTCATTTATATCACCAATGCCTATGATAGCTCAATCTATGAGTCACTTATCATGTAAGTAAATTGTATATCAAAATTTATAAAATGCATTTACTTTGCTTATAAAAAATATATTGACTTACATATTGTGCTTATTTATTATTATTAATGGATTGAATTAGGTACACCTTTAAATATGTTTGACCGAAATACCGCTTCTATTAATGGATCATTCGCAACGCCACCAACAACCAAATCACCATTTGTACCGTTTGAAACTCCTAGAACAACAACACAACCGTGCTCATTTCCCGTTACTTCAAAAATTGAAATCAAAACAAACGGTATTTGTTTCTTTCTACATATTTACTAAATTTTCTATGGATATTTAGTAAAACTTCTATTTTACTCAGTCAGTGGAGTATTCACCAACAAGACTTCAAGGTTCAACATCAATACACCCAAAAATTTTAATATAGGGGGAAAAGGTTTGCAATTTTTACTATCAAATGACACCTAAAACAAATAGAATTGTTTTATATTTTATTATCTATGTACTTTTTAAAATTTTGTGCCCGTTATGATGTCTAATAGGAGATTCTTTAAATGCAAAGGAAAAAAAGCCACACAAAAAAGGAAAAACGGTGCGTCCGAGAATCTCACGTGGTTTAAACTTTACCACCCCACAACAAGAAAATGCATATGAGCTACCACCACATGCATTTGTTGGAATTTCAAACGGTACAAATTTATATTATTCTAAAGTCCGTTATTATTTAATGTACATTAAATTTTACATCATAAGACTTTTACGCATAATTTTGTAGAATACATTATTGAACCACCAAAATGTTGGACGGAACCCTTATTGCTTCAGGATAAATGGAGATAATCCACAAAGATTGGGAAATTTAATGCCCGAACCAGGAAATCGTCCTAAATTTTGTCAGCTTTATATATATGACACGGAAAACGAGATTCGAAACCGGATACAAGCTGTTAGGTAAGCAATCTGATCCGACCTTTAATATATGACTCATGCATCTTAATATATATTTAGTTAAAGAATCATTTATAAAACTAAAAAAAATTATCTATACAATAAAACAATAAATAAAGAATTGAGTTTAAATTTACGGATGAATGTGCAAGTTAAACCCTTGAATTTATTATAAAAAAATTGAAATGATACTTATAAGTTTAATACGATTCAAATTTTAAGAGATAAATTACTTTTGTTTTCTTTGCAACCGACCACATATGGGCGTGCTGACTGCTGATTTTTTTTCTGTCCATGTGTAAAATGTTTAGGTGTCGAGAGTATTCGAATAGAATTTCTAACATACCCGTCAAGTGAGTCAATCTATAGACAATCCACCATATCTACGATGGACCTGCAGAATCAGCTTTGAGCTGGACTTATGAAGGGTTTCGTTGTAACTGATTGACCACTTGGGTCAACCTCCTAGTATGCTTGGTTCGAACCATACTGTCAAGAACATGAACTTGTTCTTGCCGGTTAAACCAACTAGCTAGTTTAATCCCTAAAAGCGGAACTTAGATTAAACTTAATCCTTAAACCCTAAAGGATTGGGGATGTTGGAAATCTAAACTAGATTAACAAGAAAAGAAGCTTGTACGAAAAACTCGAACACACACATGCTTGTGTGTAATTCGACTAATCACTAAGAACCCTAGGGTTCTTGGTGCCGAATTCGTACAAAGGGAGAAAGGGAGAAAAGGGTTTCCCAAAACATACCTTAGATTGCTCAAGATAGATCCACCAGTGATAAACACAACGAGAAGCCCTCTAGATAAGCTCTTGTAATGAAACTTGTTCTTCAAGACTTGAAGAACACGAAGAACGAACGAAGAACACAAGGCTTGTGTTCTTGGGATGTGTTTCGGCCGAACTAGGGTTAGGGAGGGGGAAAATTCGTGGCTTATAGTGGTGGAGTAAGTAGAATAAAGTGAAGCCTAGATCTTCTATTTATAATGGAAGATCTTTCACTTAAGTCCCTCTAGTTTAATTAAGAAACGTTTCTTAATTAAACTTTTCCTTTTACACTTCTAACCCTTATAGTTTATCTAGTTATTATTGTTACACTTAATTATTAAATACTAGGTATAATACACTTATATAATTTCGGTATAAACACCGAAATATATATACATTTATATTATACATTTAATAATTAATTATATAATAAACTTTATATAATTTAGACAATAATATTATCCAAACACCATATGATTTAATTACCTTAAATCATATTATGGATAATCTATAATTAACACATTGTATATTTACTCAACTAGTAAATGTACAAATACTTGTATTAATTAGTTAGATAAACTAATCTAGTAATAAGTTGAACTTAACTTAATACTTAACTTGATTCATAAATGACTATTATGAATCAATCTTCTTCCATGTATCATTACATATCTTACTCGTATTACATGCACTCACCGATGTGACCCTTGAGTGTCCTATAGACATGGACGTGACATCATAGGTTGACTAACTGTGCACATAAATCCTTCAACTTATACTTCTATTTTGCAAACCAGCCACTATACTTCACTCATCCGTAAAAGTCAACCATCTAAACTTTTCTTCTACCAAAGCTTAACGACCAAATTCTTAACAATAGTGTTTGATTAATAGGGGCCACGCAAATGAACGATTAAATATTAACCTATAAAAATTTAGGCGTACAACCCATTAAGAGCGATTTAGAATTTGTTTTGTCCATTGTCATTTCACCATCTTAATAAGCTGCCCACAGTAATTCATTTTTTATAACCCAAACACATTGTTAGCTCAATAAGACTATGAGAGCATTTGATTCCTTAATATTGTTATGAGTCTAATTTTATTTTATGATATAAGTATATTACTTTACCAGATGATCATATAAATGTACGGAAATGACATTTACGCTAACAATTTGTAATATACAATTTACATTTTCTAATGCTTATATATATTTTCTTACAGCAATCGCTGATGCACATCAACATCTAATAATGAGATAGACTACCAGCTTACGACCCATATACGAGACATGCTTGTTTCAATCAATCCATTGGTAGAGAAGTTTCGGATGGCTGGTGAATTTATAATGTCTTTAAATGACAATAATATTAAGCTTAGACTTATTGTCAGTAGGTCACGAAATAGGAGGAACCACAACCTACCAACTTCATCCGAAGTAGCTGCTTTGATTGTTGGGGACTTTGAAGATACAACAAATCCTAGGGATATTGTCCTTCACAGGTAAAATGGAAAACTTAAAAAATTCAGCGAGTTGCACGTACTATACCTAGCATTGCATTACCCTTTGTTTTTCCCCTATGCAGAAGATGGGTACCATACTGATGTCTACCACAAAGGCGTGACTTATTTTAATGAAAAACATAAAGGCACACGAATATCAATGAGGGAGTGGTTCGCTTACCGATTGCAAGACAGCAGAAATCAATTCTCCATGATATTCAATGGTAGGCGATTATTACAGCAATTTTGTACTGACGGATACTCAGTGATGGAGGCTGAGAGGATGAGATACATAATTACGCAGAACTATTTAGACGCCATGAAGATTTGTAAGTTTTACGGTTATCCTGACTTATTCATAACATTCACGTGTAACCCTAATTGGCCTGAGATTGCCAGTGAAATGGCCAAGAAAGGTTTGAAATCTGAAGATCGTCCGGATATTATTTCTAAAGTGTATAAAATTAAGCTAGACTGCCTCATAAAGGATTTCAAAGAAAATCATACTTTTGGTCACGTAAAAGGAGGTAAAAATGCAACGCATCTTGGACAATTTATATTTTAATTTATGTATTTTTTTTATTTTATATTTATTTATTTTATTTTTTTTTCTAAATCGCAGTTGTTTACACTATTGAGTTTCAAAAAAGGGGTCTTCCACATTGCCACATATTATTATGGCTTGAGGCACAAGATAAGATAACCGCCGAATAAAAAATGGATGAATTTATATCAGCAGAGATACCCGATAAAGAACAGGATCTGGAATTGTACCAGATTGTTACAGATCATATGATGCATGGCCCGTGCGGTGCTGAAAATCCAAGATGCCCTTGCACAGTCAATTTCAAATGTACAAAAAAATTTCCAAAAGAGTTTAATGAATCAACTTTTATCGATGAGACTGGATATGCAATTTATAAAAGGAGAAATGACGGTAATACTGTCAGGAAAAGTGGAATAGATTTGCACAATGGATATTTCGTGCCATATGATATTGGCATATTTATACATATATTTATATGCCAATATACCTATTTTTGTATGTGTTTATTGATTAGAATATGATGTTATCACTCAAATATAGTATTCATTGTGTTTTTCAGGCTATAGAATAAAAAGTGACAAAAACAGGTCAAAATGACACAAGAAAACGATAATCCCAGAATCTGAAAAAGATAACGCCGCTATCGATAGATAGCAACGCTATCTACCAACGCGATCTATCAGGCTATTTTGGAAGAAATCGCGATTTCGAGTCTCTGTTTGCCGAAGAAAAGAAGAGATAGCGCCACTATCTTGAAGATAGCGACGCGATTTAATGCGGGATTTCGAGAAATAACGACGCGATTTTCAGCGATCTGACACTTATTTAAGCGAGATTTCAGATTTGGATTCATAAACTTCTTGACCTAATACGACTGGCAGCCGAAAAATACCCTAGGAGCACTCAAGATCAAGATTTCAAGGCTCAAACATTGGTTTTCTATCATCTTTGATTATTACTATGTTTATGTTTATTTTTCTTCACGTTTGTTTGATGATTTTTAGCATATGTCTATGTGCTAATCATCTTATATTCGCTATGATTAGATGAAGTTTAGGTTTTAGTTTTGGATATTCTTAAGATTTATTAATGATTGTTTGAATACTTGTGTTTTTAACAAAGAACCTTTTTGTTAAACCTTTACTTTTGCATTATTTAATCTGTTTATTGCTTGGTTGATAAAATACTGACAATATTGAATTGATCCAGTAATTCCCCTGACTTTTCATACCATTTGACTTAGTCAACAATTCACTAGAAATAGGGGTCCGAGATTAGATACCAATAACCTAGGTGCAACTTAAAGTCTGATCTTTAGAGAAGAAATTCCTAGGATTAGAAGGTCTCGGAAAGCCGGACCTAGTTAAGAATAACAACCCGGAGTGTGGCTTTAAACAGGTCTTTTGAGAAGAAATTCCTAGAGCTCATATTAGAATCATTGTAAGGTTTTGAGAGAAATCTAGTTCCTTAAACTCCTAGAACATGAATTAAATCGGTACTTCAAAACCAAACCTAGACCTAGACGGATTCGATTCATAGTGAATATCCTCCTTAATATTAAAACACTTTCTCTTGTTTTTAGTTGATTGTTTACTTTTAAAATCAATTTTATTTATATAAATCAGCTTGCAAATATAAATTCTCAAAATGAAAACCCTTTTTAATTATTTGTTCAGATTAGTTAATTGGTTTTACTTTACTTAATCAGCTTAATTGTTCCCTGTGGAGACGAATATACCTGAACGTACTTACATGAACTGTATTACTCACGATTAGGTCATACTTGCCTAAGAGTGTGGTAATCTAGAATATGCGTATTTAGGACATTTAATTTATAACTAGATTCATTACATCAAGTTTTTGGAGCCGCTGTCGGGGAACAATTGCGTGATTGGTAATTTAGAACTAATCTTCTAATCGATCCTTGTCTAAGAATTTATTCTTGGACAAATTATTTTATATTGTTAAAAATTTTATTGATTATAGTAAACAGTTGCGTTTTTAACAAGTGTTTGAGGTTTGCAGGTGTATGACCCGTAGCTCTGACTCTGATCCGATATTACCGTATACTGAGCCAGAGAGACTTCTTCGCCAGCAACGTAGAGTAGTGTTAGCAGAGCAATACCTAGAATCAATCAATTTTCGAACTATTGAAAACCCCATTTTCGAAATGGGCGATCAACCACATCCTCAAGTAGAGCAACCCATGTGGAACATTAGACAGACACCACCAACTCCCCCTACTCCATCTATCACAGTTCCAGAATTGAACAATATCAACTTCGAGATTAAAGGTCAATTCCTCAGTATGGTGCGGGATTTGAACTTCGATGGCAGATTATGCAATGATCCCGAGAACTTTTTGGAAATTTGTGAGATGTTCAAAGAATGAGACGTGTCGTTGGATGCTATGAGACTAAGATTGTTTCCCTTCAGTTTAACTGGGGATGCAAGGGAATGGGTTAAATCATTAAAGCCAGGCTCAATTACGACTTGGGATGAACTCCGAAGTCGCTTTATTACTCGATATTTTTCACCTGCTAAGGCTGACAAACTGAAAACTGATATTATGGCTTTTATGCAGGATTCAGGTGAGAAGTTGACGGATGCTTGGGAGAGGTTGAAAGGCCTATTGAGGAAATGCCCAAACCACAGTTTCGAGAAAAACAACATAGTACACATATTTTATAGGGGATTGGATTACACATCTCGTTCCCTCCTCGATTCGTCAAGTGGTGGGTTGTTCATATACAAAACTCCAACCCAAGCATATCAACTCGTTGAAGACCTATCCATGAATAGTATGGAATGGCAAACTGACAGAAGAGCTGGACCAGTGAATTTAGTGGACGATAGACAGAATGATGAAGTGGCCGCATTAAAGAACAGTCAATAAGCATTTGAACGAAAATTATATAAAATAACTAGTTGTTTACATGCCATACAGGTTGGGTGCGACAAATGCAAAGGACCACATCTCACCAATGATTACACACAACAGCAACCAATGTCAGCAGAGGAGGAGTTGAATTATATCAACAATGGGTACCGAAATAATTATCCAGGTGGAAATCAAGGGTACAATAACAACAATCAGGGGTACAACAACAACAGAGGTTATAACAATAATAACCCAAAAAATAACTATCCCCCGAGAAACTCGAACCCCCTGGTTTCCAACGTGATAATCAGACAAATCAACCACCGCGAGAGAATGCTGTAGGTCAAGGGCAAAAATCCTCAATGGAAATTTTGCTCGAGAAGTATATGGAAAAATAAGACAAGAAAGCTGAAGACCCTACAGGAACGTCCACAAGGAAGTCTACCACCCCGTACACAAGATAATCCTAAACGGGGATTTGAGAATGTTAAAGCCATCACCACTCGAAGTGGTAAAACGGTAAGTTCACCTGTATTAAATACTGAAGAAAATTCTTGTGATGTACAGGTTAATGAGGAGACTCAAAGTGATGAAGAGGAGATAGCTATGGAGAAGATTGAAACTCCAAAAGAGCAGGAGAATGTAAAACCAAAGGAGATACATAAGTCCACTAAACTGGAGGCAACGAACTCGTACACACCGAAGGTCCCTTTCCCTCAGCGATTGAGGAAAGAAAATCTTAAAGATAAATATGGTAACTTCGTTGACATGATAAAACAGGTGCGCATTAGTGTTCCTTTGGTTGACATGTTAGCAGGTATGCCGAATTATGGGAAGTTCATCAAGGATTTGGTATCTAGCAAGACACTGACTGAGGAGGCGTCGTCAGCAGTACTAAGTGAGGAATGCTCAGCTATCCTCCAACCAAACATGCCTCCAAAGAAAGGCGATCCAGGGAGTTTTATTATCCCTTGTCTTATAGATAACCTACCACCCTGTAAAGCACTAGCGGACTTAGGAGCTAGCATAAATTTAATGCCCTTGTCGATGTACCTTAAATTAGGATTAACAAATCTTAAACCGACTAGGATGAGTATTAGACTAGCAGACCTGTCATTTAAATACCCATTAGGCATAGCAGAGAACGTCCCAGTAAAAGTCGATAGGTTCATATTTCCTGCTGATTTTGTTATCCTAGATATTCCAGAAGAGCCCAATGTACCTCTCATCTTATGGAGACCCTTTCTGAACACTGCCAGTGCCATAATCTTGGTTGCTGAAAAATAGCTTAGTCTAGGTGTCGGGAATGACCGAGTCACTTTCTCCATCGAGAAAGCGATGAGGCATACCTCTGCCTCCGATGATACATGCAATTTCATTGACATCATCGATATGTGCATGGAGGAGGAAATTACTTCGTTTCTCGACCTAGATTGCGATGACATCACTACCTACGGTGATGTCACTCTAGACTCTCCCGAATCTATCCAAGATCTCTCAGAGCTCGAGGAACTACTTCACCTTGACGAAGAGGATTCGGGAGAAAATGAAGTAGTTTTTGAGAAATTAGACCCTGGCCAAAAGCTTCAAATTAAAACATCTTTTGAGGACCCTCCATCTCTTGAGCTTAAACCGTAACCAGACCATCTAGAGTATGCATTCCTTCAGGGAGAATCTGACTTGCCTGTAATCATCTCTTCTACTCTAGCTCCAAATGAAAAAGAAAAATTAATAAAAATTTTAAAATCTCACAAAAAAGCCCTAGCTTGGAAAACCGAACATATCCCAACATGAAGGAAG
The DNA here is from genome assembly GCA_963853835.1 of Calendula officinalis. Classification (NCBI taxonomy): domain Eukaryota; kingdom Viridiplantae; phylum Streptophyta; class Magnoliopsida; order Asterales; family Asteraceae; genus Calendula; species Calendula officinalis. Next base: position 49,148,936 of record OY970831.1, read on the forward strand.
TTGTGAAGAAGGAAGTTCTTAAACTGCTTGATGCAGGACTCATCTATCCCATTTCTGACAGTTCTTGGGTGAGTCCGGTCCAAGTGGTTCCGAAAAAAGGGGGAATGACAGTTGTGCGTAACGATAAGGACGAACTAGTTCCTGTTCGTACTGTCACGGGATGGAGAGTTTGCATCGACTACCGCAAACTCAATGAACCCACTTGAAAATATCACTTTCCTTTACCCGTCATTGATCAAATGTTGGAGAGATTGGCCGGGAACAACTTCTATTGTTTCTTGGACGGTTTCTCCGGCTATTTTCAAATCCCTATCGATCCCCAAGATCAGGAAAAGACCACCTTCACATGCCCTTTTGGTACATTTGCGTATCGAAGGATTCCTTTCGGGTTGTGCAACGCCCCTGCAACATTTCAGCGGTGCATGACTGCGATTTTCCAAGACATGATCGAGGACTGTATGGAAGTCTTCATGGACGATTTCTCAGTATTCGGAGATTCCTTCGAATCATGTCTTTCTAGCTTAGAGCGAATTCTCATTAGGTGTGAGGAATCAAATCTTGTGCTTAACTGGGAAAAGTGTCATTTCATGGTGCGCGAAGGCATCGTGTTAGGTCATAAAATTTCTGCGAAGGGGATTGAGGTCAATAAATCAAAAATCGATGTCATTTCTAAATTACCTCCCCCTTCGAATATCAAATATGTGAGAAGTTTCTTAGGTCATGCGGGGTTCTATCGTCAGTTCATCAAGGATTTTTCCAAGATAACCCGACCCATGACTCATCTTCTCGAGAAGGATACACCATTCGTCTTCACTCCCGAATGTGTTGAAGCCTTCAATCTTTTAAAGGATCGGCTCACAGAAGCTCCTATCATGGTATCTCCCAATTGGGAGTTACCACTCGAACTCATGTGCGATGCTAGTGATTTCGCACTCGGTGTAGGTTTAGGTCAGCGTATCAATAATCATTTTCAACCTATCTATTACGCGAGCCGAACACTCACCGGTGCTCAGGCGAATTACACCACAACTGAAAAGGAACTCCTTGCAGTGGTTTTCTCCTTCGACAAATTCCATCCGTACCTCGTCTTATCCAAAACAATTGTCTATACGGATCACTCAGCATTGAAATACTTGTTCGCCAAGCAAGATGCAAAACCGCGTCTCATTCGTTGGATTCTTCTCCTACAAGAATTCAACATTGAGATAAAAGATAAAAAAGGAGCGGAAAATCTTGCGGCGGATCATCTATCCCGATTAGAGAACCCTCACCTTGAGGAGTGCAATGAAGACCGGATTCATGATTTGTTTCCCAATGAATTTCTCTAAGCGGTCAATGCTTTACAAGACACCAACGATCCGTGGTTCGCTGATTTTGCAAATTATTTAGCGGCGGGTGTTCTTGTTAAAGGAATGACCCATCAACAAAAAGGGAAATTCTTTTCGGATCTCAAGCACTACCATTGGGATGCTCCACATCTTTTCCGGGTCGGTCCCGATTTGATGCATAGGCGGTGTGTTTCCGGTGATGAAGCCCATGACATTCTCACCAAATGTCATAAAGGCCCCACCGGTGGACATTTCGGTCCAAACTATACCGCCCGGAAAGTTCTTGATGCGGGTTTCTATTGGCCAACGATCTTCAAAGATGCACAAGAATTGGTCAAAACCTGTGATGCATGCCAAAGAACCGGAAGCATCTCTAAACGGGATGAAATGCCACAACATGGCATCCAAGTTTGTGAGGTCTTCGACATTTGGGGCATTGACTTCATGGGTCCGTTCCCGAGCTCCCAAGGTAACAAATACATCCTTGTTGCGGTTGATTACGTCTCAAAATGGGCCGAGGCAAAAGCTCTTCCAACTAACGATGCCCGAGTCGTAATCAATTTTCTTAAATCTCCTTTCTGCCGGTTCGGTTGCCCGAGGGCACTGATTAGTGATCGTGGCACGCATTTTGCCAACCATCTTATGGAGAAAACTCTCCAACGCTACGGTGTCCACCACCGTTTCTCGACCGCATATCATCCACAAACTAGTGGTCAAGTTGCGAACACTAATCGTGCCTTAAAGAGGATTCTAGAGAAAACCATAAAGAAAAATCCCAAGTTGTGGTCTCAACCACTTGAAGATGCTCTTTGGGCATTCCGTACCGCGTACAAAACTCCTATCGGCCATACTCCGTATCGGATGATTTACGGAAAAGCATGTCACCTTCCATTCGAGATCGAACACAAAGCCTATTGGGCTATCAAGGAATGTGAAATGAGCATCGTTCCCGCCGGAACCGAGCGTAACCATCAACTCAACCTTCTCGATGAACACCATTTTGACGCGTATGAAAATTCGCGCATCTACAAAGAAAGAAGTAAGTATTTGCATGATAAAAAGTTAAAAACTCGAAAATGCTTCCAACCGTTTGACAAGGTCTTAATCTATCAATCCCGATATAAGTTTTCACCGGGAAAACTTAAATCAAAATGGGTGGGGCCGTATACTGTCCTAAAACAACACCCATCGGGATACGTAGACCTCGTTAACGGTCATTTCAGTGTTAACGGGCATCGCTTAAAGCTCTATCATGAAGACGAGAAAGAGGGAGTGACCGAGACAGAAGAGATGCATTTCGCCATGATGGGCGAAAAGAAGTAGAAGAGCAACACCGAGTCAAGCTCTAGACTCGTAAATCCATGAAGCGCTTCTCGGGAGGCAACCCGTGTTTAGCTTTTCCCCTTTCCGTTCTGTTAATATATATATATATATATATATATATATATATATATATATAATTTTACAGATAGCGGCGCTATCATAGATAGCAGCTACCTAAAAATTTAGTGGTCCGCGATAAATAGCGCCGCTATCCTAGATAGCGGCGTGATCTCCAGCGCACATAAAAGCATCGCCTCTCTTCCAGTCGTGCAGTCACGAACCCTAACCCCTCCATAGCTGCGATTTTCGGCGATTTCCCTCCCAAACCCCAAATTCCGGCCAAATCTTTCGATTTCTTCCATAAATCTTCATCTCCATGGCATCTAAGGTTGGTATACTAATCTTTTCACATTGTGGTTAAAATTTTAACTAAATCGGGTTCAAGTTTTTGACAAGCATCACCAGTTTTCTACATATTTCAAATTTTAATTGTTAAAACAATCATTATAAGTGTTGAATAATGTCACACTTAGTTTAAAAACTAAGTCTGGGTATGGAAAATTGGTAAGTTTTTACATAGTTTCTCACTTAGTTTAACAACTAAGTGTGGGTACGGGAAATTGGGGTTTAAGTTAGAAAAAGTTTATCGATTCCTTATTTATTTTGAAACTTTCCTATTAAATAACACTTCTAATGATTACTCTCTTATTTTTGTGAATGACAGCGAACAAGAGCCTCAAATAAAGCCTCATCCTCACGGGCACCTCCACCACCTCCTTCCCCAACTCCCTCATCATCATCCGCCTCGGAGGATGAATCAGAGGGTGAAATTGAAGTCCCCATGCATAGGGACGGTTTCCAGCTTGCACTCCAAAACGAAGTCCACCATGTGTTTGAAGAATTCTCGACTATCCGAAACGAGAACACGAGAATTTTCTATGAAGAAAAAAGGAATAAGATAATGCAAAAAAAGGTGCATGTGGGCCGAACCCCCAAATGGGATCAACTTGAGGCATTGGGGAAAGAGGAAGATATACGGGCCTACTTGGTTCGTGAATTTTATGGCGGAGGAGGGCAAGTGTTATTCACATGTAATGCATGGGAAGTTGCCCTAACATTATGTGACAACTCGAAATTTTGGGTATGTTACTATTTTTCATTTCTTACTTTCTATATTTAGAAAGTTTCTATTTTTAGAAACTTTCTCATTTCGTAGCATTTCTAATTTTAGAAAGTTCTATTTTTAGAAACTTTCATCATTTCCTATCATTTCTAATTTTAGAAAGTTTCTATGTTTAGAAACTTTCCTCATTTCATATCATTTTTTAATTTAGAAAGTTTCTACTTCTAGAAACTTTCCTCATTTCGTTTCATTTCTACTCTTGCCATCCAATCACATGACTAGTTCACCAAACATTTGACATTTTCACCATACATCAGTATTTGACTATTTTAGTCAACACAACATCTTATATTACTTGTGGTGACATATTTACTTCAAAAAACTTCTAATAATGATACTTAAGTAATATTTAATCAATAAATCAAAATAATTAACGAAACGTGACTCATAACGATGGTTATTCCAAAACCGACACATTGCGTGTTAACCCGACCACTATGTGGTCGAACCTAGTCCTCCTCTTCCTCTAAATTTCGTCCAAGAAACCTTATTATCATCATCATCTTCTTTTGAACTTCAAAGAGTAATCTTTATCCGTATCTTTATCACAACTGATTTTAAGATTAAACCCTATCGTCATCTTTTTTCGAAATTTGAACGAATCCTTATCTTACCACAACTCAAACCTTAGTTTCTTCCCACTATAAATATCAACACATCTAAACCCTAATACCCTTTCAAAAACTCGTCCAAGAACCTCCACACCAACCGATTTCGAGTTCGGTCTCATGCAAGAGGCAACACTCGTTCGTTTTGATCCGCATTTGGTTGTTCGTGCATTCGCAAAGGTATCTTCGATTTCCCTTGTACTAGTTTTCGATTATTGATTCGAACCCGAGACCTAGGCCGAAGGCCATATGGTCTCGGTACCCCATGTTTCCATCGTGCATGCATGCATATGTAGGGTATGCATGTATGTGTCGTACTTTGTCATTGTTTCGTTATTCCGTTAATTATTGGTGATAAACCCCAAACCCTAGATCTCTATTAGAACCCTAAACCTTAATCTAGTTGTTGCATCGTTAAAACCAAGATCAAACCATCATAATTGTTGACTTGAACCTTGACTCGAGTCACCGGCGCCGGTAACCGGTGACAACCCGTTGTTAATCCCGTGAACCCGTACACAACCCGAATATCAACCCATGGCTAACCTGTAGGTTCGAACCTGATATCACCAAGCAAAACCCTAGATCCGAACCTAAGCATGAAACCCTAGTTCACCATGTTGACTTTCGTTGACCCGTAGCTTGAAACTGACAGTTGACCGTTTCTGTTTTGACCCGTGAACCATTTTGTGCGGGGCCCGTACCCGAGAATGGTTATCGGGCCAAGGCCCGTACGTGGCCCATTCGATCTAACCAACCTTATCGGGCCAAACCTTAGTCGGCCCATTAGCAACCACGCCCATCTGGACCAAAGCCCAAACCTTTGGCCCATTACTTACCCAAACCGAATCCTATTGGGCCCAAGCCCAATCCATGGCCCAACTCCAGTGGAACTAAGCCCAACTTGAGGCCCAAGAGGCCCATCTTGGCCCATTAGGCCAAACCTAGGCCCATTAAGCCAAACCCATTTCATTTCAAGACCTATTTCATTTCATAACATTTCATTTTGAAACCCATTTCATTTCATTTTATAAAGCCCAATGCATTTCATTTCATTTTATTAAAGTCCAATAACCCAAGTTCATTCGATGTCACAAAACATACAACATAACATTAAACGTATATCATATATCTTATATTATAACTAGAATCGCCTGTGTTAGCTTAGTCTAATAAGAAAGTTACATCGTTTAGGAAGCTAGGAGCCTTTGAAGGATTCCTCTGTCCTAATTGTCGCTAAGCTTTGCCCAGGTGAGTCCAACAACATCTATACATAAACAAACGCTACTATTTTACTATGACTGTACAACAACATCTATACATTTTCGATTCATCGCTTTGGTATGACAAACGATTATTATACCGGACTAAGGTGCCAGCAATCATTAGCTAGTGGATCTAGACCATGGATATGCAGATAGTACTATTGGCTGACACTCATCCTCCCAACGATATTTGATCATTGCTGGTTTATCCAGTGCTACCGGGAGTGTATATCCATAAAATAACGATAACATACTGGAGTTGAAGTGTTGATTGTGGACTTAGGGGTTGGTATATTAGCCCAAGAGCCTTGCAAAATGTTGGGGATACGGTCATGCGATGTCAAACATAACTACTTGTTCAACACATTTTCATAAACAAAACTAGTAATTGTAGATTCTTCTACAATTACACTTCACTTTTAATATTTACTTCTCATATCATATGAGTGTTGAACCTTATACTTTTCATTCATAAACTCATTTTCATAACAAACATTTTTGGTAGCAAAACACTTTACTTTCACAACAAACATTAACCATGTGGATTCACTCAACATTATTGTTGACCCTTTTATATTTATGTTTTTTTCCAGGTGATTAGGTGCACAGTGAGACTGGAGGATATGAGCAGTAAATTGTCGTGAGCCATGAATGAACATTTAAGTTTACGAACAATCACTTCATTTCCAAAACTTACTATTTTTAGTAACTACTATTTTTGGAAACTTCCCATTTTTAGAAGGTAAACCATTTTTACTATGTTATTTACGTGGTTGTTTGTTTACTTAGTTTTTGCTTTGTAATCATGAACGTTACACCTCCGTTCTTCCGCAAAACATTTTAAATGAAGTAAAACTCATTTTTGGCGGGGTGTGACACATTACGAGAGCTGGTATACTCCGAGTTGGTACTAGAATTTTTCACCACATACCGCTTGGAAGCAGTCAAGGCCCACAATGAACCCACCTCCGATTCCATTCATTATCAAATAGCAAACCGGTGGGTTAATTTCTCTCTAGTCCAATTTGCGATCAACCTGGGGCTTTACACCGCAGCCCAAGCAAATAGCGATCACCTCATTCCATATCTCAATCGGGGCGAATTTCAAGAAGCCCGGAATGTTGAACACAATTGGACTGAACTTGGTACGGGAGCTTGGGACCCAAGGAACTCCAAAGGTAACGAAATCCGGAACAGTGAACACCGATACTTGTACCGGATGATCACGAATACTATTCGGCAAAGAAAGGAAGGTGCCGAGAAGATGAATATGTACAGTTTATGGCTATTGCACCAGTTAGTCCACAGGAACCGCCTCACCAACATACCACTCATTACTGCTGCATTTCTGAATGGTCCAGCACAGGGACATAAAGGGAAAAGTGGCTTCACGGGAGGCCAATACATTACCCTTCTGGCCAAAGCAGTGGTAACTCTGTCACCACGGGTGAGGTTGAGCATGACGAAGCAAGAAATAGGATTCCTGGACTATAATCAGATGTATGGTATGGGGGTAATCAGAAACGTAGTGCAGGGTGTAGAGGATGGGCGGTACGTATGGGAAGATAAGCCGTCCACCGAAAATGTTAGACGGGTCAGGCATAGGCAACCAGAGCAGCCGCAAGTGCAGGAAGACGCGGAGATGCACCCGGGGGATCAACCGTTTATGGGTCACGGCTACGGGCATGCGGGTGCATCTGGCTCCCAATCAGGCCCATCCTCATTCGACCAGTCTCAATCTTATCAGCAAATGGAAATGAGGATGGCCGGGTTTCAAACTGACATTCATAATTTGCAGGAAAGCATGGCTGGGCTCCGGATGGACTTTGGCAGGATGAGGCAATACACGGATAGCATGAACTTACAGCTTCAAAGGAATTATTATCAAGGAGAAAGATCTCAATCATTCCAGTACTGGCAAGCCCCCGCCAGCACCAGCCGAGGCCCAAAACCCATTGCCTAGGGCCCGAACTTGACAGCCCCGCCAAACTACCCGACCTATGAGGACTGGTTCCAACAATATGATCCGACGTCGCCTCGTGATGGGCGTGATTACTGATCACTCTGTTTGGGTCTCACAAACTGATTGTTCGATTTGTTTGTACTCTACATTATAAATTTTTTTTTAGCAAACATTTTCGTTTTCATTTTTTTTTTATTATTGCATGATTAAACTATATTATCGTTTTATTTTAGTTTTTGTTTTAGTTATGTTTTGATAGAATATGGTGAGCTTTGGAACTGGATGGAAATGCTCGAAAATGGATCGTGCATTAGGATGATAACAGTACTTGGAAAACAAAAATCAAAATACCTTCAGGGAGTACCGTTCCCTTTTGCCTTTTACTTTTTGGTTTATAATTCTTCATTTTTATTGCATTGAGGGCAATGCAACGTTTTAAGTGTGGGCATGGGGTATGGTATCCACCACTTGTTAGTATTCGTAGTAAATCATCTAAAAAATCAAACAAACCAATTTAATCAGAATTTTTTTTAGACACATCTCAACCTTAGAAAATAATTTTTAGACAATAAAATTCACTTTAAAGGGTAAAAAATTTCTTAGCTTTTATGTGTCAATTTTTGTGGCTTTTCGCCGATCTAATTATCTCTTTAACTCGTTAATTAAATAACTTCTTCACTTGGAAAATTTAAAATTCTTGTAAATCTATAGGTATTGTCTTTTAGAAAATTAAGTTTAGCAAAGCTAGCTCCTGATGACGTTAGGTTGGATTAAGAGCTTTTAGTTTACATGAATAAATTGCTAAATAATATAAATGAAAATTTTGAGAATCAGTGAGAATATTCATCCGGCCTTGTGCTCCCGACAAGTACGCCCGAGGGGTCCTTCAAACCTAGCATTCTAAGGTCAACTGATCTGGACATGTTGGTCGAAAGTCTTTTACGCGGGTTCACAATGTAAGCTGAGGTTCGAATCGATTCTTGAATAAATACCTAATTAAATACTTAGGGGGAACAATTAGCCGACCTTGGGTTCCCGACAAGTAAGCTCGCGGGGTCCTTTAAACCTAGCATACTAAGGTCAACTGATCTGGATATATTGGCTGAAAGTCTTTTACGCGGGTGCTCAATGAAATTTGTGGTTCTCTCTTCCAAACAAAATAAATAATTAAAGTTAATAAACATGCAAAGCATGTATAAGAATAAACAAATAAAATAAATAAGCATGCAAAGCATGAATAAATAAAGCAAATAAGCTATGAAATGAATAAATAAACTAATATTTCTTCTTTTAACCTTATTAGTTGGGTGATTTTCATAAAGATGGTATTTATAGGTTAGGCAATGATGAATTAGGATCTAAGTTAAAAGTAGTGTAATTAGCATAGTTAAGGATATATTAGATTTGCGAAAAGTTAGCTGATGTCTTACACAAACTTGGGCATAAAATATAATGAGAAATTTTAATCGCTAAATGGACTAGGTTCTGAAAATTGTAGTGTTTCTATGAATAATTTGAGATGAAATGTCGATTGCATTACAGTTTTATATATCTGATGGAATTATTTTAATGATGATTTGCTTGAGGACAAGCAAAGTTCAAGTGTGGGCATCTTGATATTGGCATATTTATACATATATTTATATGCCAATATACCTATTTTTGTATGAGTTTATTGATTAGAATATGATGTTATCACTCAAATATAGTATTCATTGTGTTTTTCAGGCTATCGAAGAAAAAGTGACAAAAACGGGTCAAAATGACACAAGAAAACGATAATCCAAGAATCTGAAGAAGATAGTGCCGCTATCTACAGATAGCGACGCTATCTACCAACGCGATCTATCATGCTATTTTGGAAGACATCGCGATTTCAAGTCTCTGTTTGCCGAAGAAAAGAAGAGATAGCGACGCGATTTAACCCGGGATTTCGAGAAATAGCGACGCGATTTCCAATAGCGACGCGATTTTCAGCGTCTGAAACTTATTTAAGTGAGATTTCAGATATGGATTCATAAACTTCTTGACCTAATACGATTAGCAGCCAAAAATACCCTAGGAGCACTCAAGATCAAGATTTCAAGGCTCAAACATTGGTTTTCTATCATCTTTGATTATTACTATGTTTATGTTTATGTTTCTTCACGTTTGTTTGATGATTTTTAGCATGTCTATGTGCTAATCATCTTATATTCGCTATGATTAGATGAAGTTTAGGTTTTAGGTTTGGATATTCTTAGGATTTATTAATGATTGTTTGAATACTTGTGTTTTTAACAAAGAACCTTTTTGTTAAACATTTACTTTTACATTATTTAATCTGTTTATTGCTTGGTTGATAAAATACTGACAATATTGAATTGATCTAGTAATTCCCCTGACTTTTCATACCATTTGACTTAGTCAGCGATTCACTAGAAATAGGGGTCCGAGATTAGATACCAATAACCTTGGTGCAACTTAAAGTCTGATCTTTAGAGAAGAAATTCCTAGGATTAGAAGGTCTCGGAAAGCCGGACCTAGTTAAGAATAATAACCCGGAGTGTGGCTTTAAACAGGTGTTTTGAGAAGAAATTCCTAGAGATCACATTAGAATCATTGTAAGGTTTTGAGAGAAATCTAGTTCCTTAAACTCCTAGAACATGAATTAAATCGGTACTTCAAAACCAAACCTAGACCTAGACGGATTCGATTCATAGTGAATATCCTCCTTAATATTAAAACACTTTCTCTTGTTTTTAGTTGATTGTTTACTTTTAAAATCAATTTTATTTATATAAATCAGTTTGCAAATATAAATTCTCAAAATGAAAACCCTTTTTAATTATTTGTTCAGATTAGTTAATTAGTTTTACTTTACTTAATCAGCTTAATTGTTCCCTGTGGAGACGAATATACCCGAACATACTTACCTGAACTATATTACTCACGATTAGTTCATACTTGCCTAAGAGTGTGGTAATCTAGGAAAGGTGTATTTAGGTGATTTATTTTATAACTAGGTTTTACACATCACCATACAATCCAGGTTTGCTTAGGAAATACCAGTCTCATATAAACGTTGAATGGTGCAACCAAATTGGTTCCATCAAATATCTGTTTAAGTATGTAAACAAAGGACCAAACAGGGTTTCTGTTGCTGTGGAGGGCGAAGAGATCGACGAAATAAAAGATTATTATGATTGTAGGTATCTTTCAGCGTGTGAGGCAACTTGGCGTATATTCCAGTTTGACATTCATAAAAGGACACCTTCAGTCGAAAGGTTGCCCTTCCATTTAGAGAATGAACAGTCTGTAATTTTTTATGCAATGGAAAGTATTGATTACGCGTTAGATAAGTTATCTGTAAACGAAACAAAATTTATTGCATGGATGGAACTAAAGAGAGAGATCTAGAAGCCCGTAAACTCCTATATGTTGAAGCCCGTAAACGAAACAAAATTTATTGCATAGGAGTTTACGGGCTTCTAGATCTCTCTCGTTTAGTTCCATCCATGCAATAAATTTTGTTTCGTTTACAGATGACTTATCTAACGCGTAATCAATACTTTTCCTTGCATCAAAAATTACACACTGTTCATTCTCTAAATGGAAGGGCAACCTTTCAACTGAAGGTGTCCTTTTATGAATGTCAAACTGGAATATACGCCAAGTTGCCTCACACGCTGAAAGATACCTACAATCATAATAATCTTTTATTTCGTCGGTCTCTTCGCCCTCCACATCAACAGTAACCATGTCTAGTCCTTTGTTTACATACTTAAACAGATATTTGATGGAACCAATTTGGTTGCACCATTCAACGTTTATATGTATTTAGTAAGCAAACCTGGATTGTATGGCACGAAATATCCATTGTGCAAATCTATTCCACTTTTCCTGACAGTACTACCGTCATTTCTCCTCTTATAAATTGCATATCCAGTCTCATCGATAAAAGTTGATTTGTTAAACTATTTTGGAAATTTTTTTGTACATTTGAAATTGACTGTGTAAGGGCATCTTGGATTGTCAGCACCGCATGGGCCATGCATCATATGATCTGTAACAATCTGGTACTATTCCGGATCCTATTCTTTATCAGGTATCTCTGCTGATATAAATTCATCAATTTTTGATTCGACAGTTATCTTATCTTGTGCCTCAAGCCATAATAATATGTGGCAATGTGGAAGACCCCTTTTTTGAAACTTAATAGTGTAAACAACTACGATTTAGAAAAAATAAAAAATAAAAAATAATACATAAATTTAAATATAAATTGTCCAAGATGCGTTGCATTTTTACCTCCTTTTACGTGACCAAAAGTATGATTTTCTTTGAAATCCTTTATGAGGCAGTCTAGCTTAATTTTAAACACTCAAGAAATAATATCCGGACGATCTTCAGATTTCAAACCTTTCTTGGCCATTTCACGGGCAATCTCGGGCCAATTAGGGTTACACGTGAAAGTTATGAATAAGTCAGGAAAACCGTAAAACTTACAAATCGTCATGGTGTCTAAATAGTTCTGCATCATATACCTTGGACTTCCGGTAAATGATGACGGTAGCACGTACTTCTTACCACGTAATACACATCCATTATCTTGATTTTGTGCCAAAATCGCCAATTTCGCATACGTCTCACTTCTTAAATCTTTTTGCTGCGGAATAATGTATCTCATCCTCTCAGCCTCCACCATTGAGTATCCGTCAGTACAAAATTTCTGTAACAATCGCCTACCATTGAGTATCATGGAGAATTGATTTCTCCTGTCTTGCAATCGGTAAGCGAACCACTCCCTCATTGATATTCGTGTGCCATTATTTTCTTCATTAAAATCAGTCACCCTTGGTGGTAGACATCAGTACGGTACCCATCTTCTGCATAGAGGAAAAACAAAGGTACCATGCTAGGTATAGTACGTGTAACTCGCTGATTTTTTAAGTTTTCTGTTTTGCCTGTGAAGGACAATATCCCTAGGATTTGTTGTATCTTCAAAGTCCCCAACAATCAAAGCAGCTACTTCGAATGAAGTTGGTAGGTTGTGGTTCCTCCCATCTCGTGACCTACTGCCAATAAGTCTAAGCTTAATATTATTGTCATTTGACGACCTTATAAATTCACCAGTCATCCGAAACTTCTCTACCAATGGATTGATTGAATCAAGCATGTCTCGTATCTAGGTCGTAAGTTGGTAGTCTATCTCATTATTAGATGTTGATGTGCATCTACGATTGATGTAAGAAAATATATATAAGCATTAGAAAATGTATATTGTATATTACAAATTGTTAGCATAAATGTCATTTCCGTACATTTATATGATCATCTAGTAAAGTAATATACTTATATCATAAAATAAAATTAGACTCATAGCAATATTAAGGAATCAAATGCTCTCATAGTCTCATTGAGCTAACAATGTTTTTGGGTTATAAAAAATGAATTACTGTGGGCAGCTTATTAAGATGGTGAAATGACAATGGACAAAACAAATTCTAAATCGCTCTTAATGGGTTGTACGCCTAAATTTTTATAGGTTAATATTTAATCGTTCATTTGCGTGCCCCCTATTAATCAAACACTATTGTTAAGACTTTGGCCGTTATGATGTGGTAGAAGAAAAGTTTAGGTGGTTGACTTTTACGGATGAGTGAAGTATAGAGGCTGGTTTGCAAAATAGAAGTATAAGTCCAGCTCAAGGCTGATTCTGCAGGTCCATCGTAGATATGGTGGATTGTCTATAGATTGACTCACTTGACGGGTATGTTAGAAATTCTATTCAAATACTCTCGACATCTAAACATTTTACACATGGACAGAAGAAAATCAGCAGTCAGCACGCCCATATGTGGTCGGTTGCAAAGAAAACAAAAGTAATTTATCTCTTTAAATTTGAATCGTAGTAAACTTATAAGTATCATTTCAATTTTTTTGATAATAAATTTAAGGATTTAACTTGCACATTCATTCGTAAATTTAAACTCAATTCTTTATTTACTGTTTTATTGTATAGATAATTTTTTTTAGTTTTATAAATTTTTCTTTAACTAATATATATTGATGCATGAGTCATTTATTAAAGGTCGGATCAAATTGCTTACCTAACAGCTTGTACCTGGTTTCGAATCTCGTTTTTCGTGTCATATATATAAAGTTGACAAAATTTAGGACGGTTTCCTGGTTCGGGCATCAAATTTCCCAATCTATGTGGATTATCTCCATTTATCCTAAAGCAGTAAGGGCCCCCGTCCAACATTAATGGACTCGTCTTGCTTAGCACCCATAGAAGTGAAAGCGAACATCATGTAATATCGCCGTATATTGTTTAAAAAAGAAGCGCTCTTTGGATGTTGTTTGGTAATAAGATCTTTCAACAATTTTGGTGGTTCAATAATGTCAACAGGCAACTTAACCTTACCCCTCATAAAACATATTGAATATGAGTGGGGGTTTGAACCGTATCCTCCTCGGTCCTTCTCAGCTTTCCAAACCATAGCACCACAAGACGCGCATTCGAAATATGGATCTCCATGGTCAAGGTATTCTACAAAATTATGCGTAAAAGTCTTATGATGTAAAATTTAATGTACATTAAATAATAACGCACTTTAGAATAATATAAATTTGTACCGTTTGAAATTCCAACAAATGCTTGTGGTGGTAGCTCATATGCATTTTCTTGTTGAGGGGTGGTAAAGTTTAAACCACGTGAGATTCTCGGACGCACCGTTTTTCCTTTTTTGTGAGGCTTTTTTTCCTTTGCATTTGAAGAATCTCCTCCTATTAGACATCATAACGGGCAAAAAATTATAAAAAGTACATAGATAATAAAATATAAAACAATTCTATTTGTTTTAGGTGTCATTTGATAGTAAAAATTGCAAACCTTTTTCCCCTAAATTAAAATTTATGGGTGTAGTGATGTTGAACCTTGAAGTCTTGTTGGTGAATACTCCACTGACTGAGTAAAATAGAAGTTTTACTAAATATCCATAGACAATTTAGTAAATATGTAGAAAGAAACAAATACCGTTTGTTTTGATTTCAATTTTTGAAGTAACGGGAAATGAGCACGGTTGTGTTGTAGTTCTAGGAGTTTCAAACGGTACAAATGGTGATTTGGTTGTTGGTGGTGTTGCGAATGATCCATTTATAGAAGCGGTATTTCGATAAAACATATTTAAAGGTGGACCTAATTCAATCCATTAATAATGATAAATAAGCACAATATGTAAGTCAATATATTTTTTATAAGCAAAGTAAATGCATTTTATAAATTTTGATATACAATTTACTTACATGATAAGTGACTCATAGATTGAGCTATCATAGGCATTGGTGATATAAATGAGGCACCTAATGCAATATAAACAATGATGATATAGTTAGTTGCACAATTTTATAACAACTTTTTTATGTTTTGAGAATTACTGTAATAAGCTATGACGTTAGAATATTATAAACATAATGAATAATTAAATGTTATAATCCCTTAAATTGATACCTTTTGATTCATTGTTGTTGACGGGTATCGAAGGTTTTGTATTTTTTGACTGCCTTCCAGGACGCCGTTTAGTTATATCAGTGAGCAAATCTTTTGTAGATAAAAAAAATGTATTCAATGTGAATATGTATATATTTTCTACTGTTGTAAAAAAACTACATTATTATTAATATACTTTATAGACAAAAAAGGTTACATACTTTCACTAACTGGCATAAGTGGTTTTCTTCTGATACGTCTTCCAAGTTTCCTAACCACATTACCAATCTCATTTGGCAAAGCAATAGTCCAAAAGTAGTAAAATTTGGTTAAATTGTTTGATAAAGTATTTATTTGGAAACAATATAATCTAATATATTAATAACTGGAGTAATTAAAAATGGTACTTACATTTTTTTTTTTTTTTGAAGGCTTTCCAGGCGGTCTTTTAGAGATATCTTCTAATGGTGTGTTGGACGAAGAGCAATGACCATGTAATTGAGATTCTACTACGATGCATTTAATGTTTTGTGACTGATTCTCATTATTTTCTACCGTGATTTTTCTTTTCCCTCCTTTCTTTTCTTTATTTTCTACCATAGCTTGATTAGTGGTGGAATTAGACTTTTTCATATACTCTTTATGTATAAAATCTGTAGAAAAATAACAATAAACAAATTAATTGACCAATATATATAAAATATTTGACATTAAGAAAAGTATGTAAAAGGAATGGGCTAAAAAAATGAATTTATGAAACTTGTTTATTTATGCACTAGAAAAATTAAGCAAGGTCATAAAAATCGGAATGGATAAATTCTTTATTAATGCATTATGTATACTTATATTAATGGGCTGAGATGTGTGGGTAAATATGTGTTGGGAAATTAAGCCTGCTTACCAAATCCAAAAGGCCCATAAAGCTACGAAAATCAAACTGCTAAGTCTTGAAAAACATGTAATCGGTCTCATTTGGAAATTCATTTTTAACTATGAATTGCAATTCTCTAAATTACCGTCTCTCGCATATCCCCTAATAATCCAATTACAATTTACAATCGTTCTTCACCTGTTCTTGCCATGATATGAAACATTGAATTTGCAGTAAGTTGCCTTATATCTCGGTGTGCGTGACTATGTTCAATTCGTGATGTCTCTGCCCTAATTGCTAGTGTGCCAACTATAATTAGGGTTCTTTGCTATGTAATTTCTATCGACTAATTAGGGGTTTGTTTAGTAACGAAAAGCAACTGTTCGGTTAAACGCCTTCAATGTAAATAGGGTTTCGTTTCTCATTTTATTAACAGGAATGTAAATTCTACAAATCAACGTAAAAGATAATTGATTTCGATTTAAATGAAACATACATGTTAGAAGATGTTGCAGAATCACTTAAACAACAATTTTGAGTTCATGCAGGCTCTTTATCTATACACTTTTGTTAATTGCTGCACGAATCAAAAACAGAATTTGCAAGTCAACTATTAGCACATGTGAGTCAATTATGATAAATCTGTAATTTATTGAATAAGTCTTACAAAATACCATTAATTTAAGAAGAAAACTTATCTTGAATTGTTTGTAGATCGAAGAAGCTGGAATATCAGAATGTTGGAGCATATGAAATCGTTTTTTGTAATTGTATGGATAGTAATCAAGCGTTTATAATGGTGGAGAAATTCAAGATAAGTTTTAAACTTCCTTAATCTTTGATAGTTAGTTATGGTAAATATATAATACCATTTACTTTTTCATATGAAATTGGTAATATATTTTAGAAGTAAATATATTTTCGATTCTTAATATTAGAGAAGTAAATATACTGACTTATAGGGATACTAACTATAATCACGAAAATCTTGATATAATATTGAAAAAATCAATCGTTTTTTAAAATATATGTTTATAATTTTAGGAATAATGGTAGACTTAATATTAACTAATTGAAATATAGCTGTTGAAATTGCAGGAAACGATACAAGAATTTCCTGAGGTAGAATGGCTCTGGAGGATTCTTGAACCGGACTGTTTTTTTTTTTTTTTTTTTTTTTTTTTTTTGAACGGCTTTTTATTAAAACTAGCAAGAAGCTAGGAAAGATACAAAACAAAAACTAGAAGAAGAACAGAAAATTGAAAAAGATTACAAACATGATATGGGATTGGAACACCACTCAACCCATTTATTATTCAAATACCGAGACTTCGCCCTATTCTTGATCCAAAAATATGAAATGCTTTGCACCTCACTAAAGATTAGCGCCTCTCTTCCTTTAGAGTGAGAACCAAATATTTTAGCGTTTCTGTGTTTCCAAATACACCACATAACACACTGAGTTGCTGCACGAAACGCCTTTAGTTTCTTACCTAATAGGCCGATGTCATGGCCCCAATTTAGCAAGCTTTTGATACTTATAACCGATTGAGGATTAACCCCCCACCATCTACCGAATTCAATTATAAGTTGTTTCGAGAATGAGCAAGAACCGGACTGTGTTGTAAGGTATGTTTCAAACTATGTATTGTGTGTAACCTATTAATTTCGTTTTTATGAATTTAGTGATATGAAAAGATTTGGTATATTCGAACAGATTTAGTGTGATTTCGTGTACCGTAAACTTAAATAACTATAAAATGCATACATAAATTCCAACACATAAATAAATTGTTCAAAAATCACGTTAGGTATGTTATATTATTTTTAAAGTATATGATTTGTTTACATTTGGGTACCAACATAATTTTATACTATTATGAAATTGGCAAAATTTCATATAAAAAAGTATAGATTGAATACTGGTAGACAACAATCAAATGGTCTAAAATCATAAAGAAATTAAATGAAACAAAGTATAAAAAGTATGCTAAACCAAAATAGTATAATAAACAAAATTAATTATGTAAACCAAAATTTGTTTACCTAAGGAAACAAATCACCAAATGTATAACAATTATGAAAAAACATTGAGCTCGAATCAAGTATGCCAATAAAATACTCAATATTTAAAAAATTAAGAAAAATGTATGATAAACGAAAACATTCAACAATTCAAAAGTAACTGTGTCTCTAAGAAAATCAAAATCATAAAATAACCAAGTTTAAAAAATGACTAAAAAACCAGATAAAGCCTTGAGCTATGTGATGCCTCGCAATCTTCCGGTTCGAGCTTCACATCGACCAATTCATCCGACCTTTTGTTAGTGTTTTCATCTCCAGAGTCGGTGTCCAGATCATCTAGATTAATAAACACACGGCGTTTCTTAGTACTCGAACTTTCGCCGCTGCCAGACGCCCCATCACGTGAAGGTGGTGTATGCATGTTGAGCCGGTGGCTAACAGTATCATCTGTCATGCTCAACTTCCTTACCAAGTTTGAAGGAGTGGTGAACTCCTCAATCGGCTCCTCCTCCGGCTGAAAAACGATAAACAGTTAATAGAAAATTAAAATTATTGGATTCAAATATGTATTCGTGATGTCCTATATAGTAGCATAAGGTTACCTCATCAACAACATCTAAAGCTACATGGTCTTCAATAAAATTACTTTTGAAATGTTTGATTAATTTAGGATCCTCACTCAAACCATCACATCGGTAAGTGTGGTTGTTTTTGTCATGGTTGTCTTTAGAGTACCACATCCTGAATAGTAATTTTTTACCAACCACATTATTCAACTCATCTGGAAAGTACTTTTCTGGATCCTTTTCGTATTTCTCGATCAACTCCCACACGGTGAGGCCGGACAACTTGAAGAACCAGTTGTTGAAAAACACAAATGCGGCCGTACCAGCCTCATCGATAAGTCGGAGAACCACCCTAAACCTATTGAAAATAACCATATATTAGTAACTAGTGGTTGTACCACGCGCGTTGCCGCGGGGGATTTCCGTACACTACGTAAAAGATTGTTTTATACTGCAAATAAAAGATTGTTTATTGATTTTTCATGCACTGTATACCACATGTTCGATGGATACTTCACTCAAATGCTTGTAATTTGAAGTGTTAGCGTTGTCGCGGAAAATTGAGCAATTGCTATGTATGTTAGACATTTAAGTCAGTGGATTAGCATGATAAAATCCATAACTTTTAAAGTTTGATGGAATTCTCAAATATGTAAAAAGAAACTTCCAGTATAGTTTATAATCATAATTGAGAGGTAAACTATTAGAACATATAAAAGTGAACACAAAGTTTATGTTTTGACCTTCAACAAAGTTACCAGACCAGCCCTTTTTGCCACCTAAAGAGCTAATAGTTAAAAAAATATTTTTCTACACACATATTTATTCTTAAAAAAAATAAAAGAAAAGGTCAAAATTACTTCTAAACCAATCAATTTGGCCCTTAATAATCCTAAAAAGTCAACTAAAAAGGGTTTCTAAGGAATGACAAATAAGCGCCAGAAACCCAATTCATTGTATTTCTCTTATCATGTTGCAATTGCATACAGGCATGTTTGTTCTTACAAAAGCAAAACTCAAAATAACCTCTAAAACAATCGATTTTTCTCTTAATCATCCTAAGAACTCAAAACTTAAAAGTGGTTTCTAAAAGATGACAAATGAGCTCCAAAACTCCAATTCATCATATTCCTTATCAAAATTTGCAACTGCATACACACATATTTGTTCTTACAAAAAGAAAAACTCAAAATCACATCTAAAGCGATAATTTGACCCTTAATTATCCTAAAAAGTCAAAACTTAAAAGGGGTTTCTAAAAAATGACAAATAAGTCCCCAAAACCCAATTCATTATATTCCTCTTATCAAAATTTGCAAGAGTTCACTTATAAATACACACAACTTTGACAAATAAGCCCCAAAACTCTTGTGCAATAATCATCTTATTAGGTTCGTTGTTACTAACCGTATCAATATCTTTAATTAGTATATGGAAATTTATGAACCCTGATATGAAAGCACAAACTAAGAACTTAAATACACAAAAGTTAAAGATAATAAGTGTTGGATGAAGGTTACCTTTAGAGGTAGTAGCAGGGATGTAGATGTTGAGAAAAGATTGCTAGACCCTGATGAGTTAGCAAAAGAGAAAGCTCAAAGAAACAATTGACGAATCAAGGTACTGGTAGCATGATCGAAACAATCGGTTTCTAAAAACTGAACCAACAAATTGGGTATAAAGACTAATAGGTGACTGCAATTTACCTGAAGAAGAAGAGGACCTGAGAACCCTAATAAAAAAATCAGAAACCAAAATCTAAAAGGGACACTTGAAAAGAAGTACGTAAACATTTACCTAGCATGAGTCGGCCAGGAAGGAGCATGGTTTAGTAGCTAGAGTTAGATGGCGATGCTAGGTAGGTATCGGTGTCAGAAATTAGCAAAGTCAATGAAGCAAGAGGTGTCCTCAGAAAAATATTTTTTTTAAATTGATTAATTACGGATCATTTCAAATGTAGAAAAATGATTAAGTGTGAAATATATTTTAAATCTTAACCTTCCCAAGCTGTAGGATGACCACAAAATGTCCTAACTTTTTCTGGATCGTTGGCATACTCATTCCACATAGTTTCTCACTCTTCCCAAAATGTGAAATCAACATGTCCCCCCCTGTAATGTAAAGTTGTCGTCATTATGACTATTTTACCAGGCCCGTCTCTGAGGCTGGGCGGGCACAATTTTAAGGGCCCCATATTTTGTAGTACATTTATAATAGACTAGGCCCATTATGAAGTTAAAATTCTGTTTTATAAAAAATGGTAGTCCATTATGTATTCAGCCCAAAACCCAAATAATTAATGCCAGCTAATTATTTGATTTATCCGGTTTCTCAACAGGTGTCCATAACACGAATCGTCTTCGCAATTCGCATTCCTAAAAGTTCAGAATCCTAACCGTCTCTTTGATTTATCTGGTTTCTCCTTTGATCTCGCAACTTGCAGCTTTCTTTCTCCTTCCAATCTATAAGATTTAAGCATTCAAGTTCAAGAATGAAGTTCAAAAATTCGCCTAGTATTCACTGATTCGCAAAGGTTTGGTCTCTTTCTCTTTACAATTACATGTATTGCTTTCGGTGATTATGTCCTCATTTTCTTTTATTCTTTAGCTGAGAATTCCTTATTTTCATAGTTCCATTCAGTTCATTTCGATATTGCTTGATTGACTTTATACATTATGTAGTTTTATATGCACATAAACTGTTTGATAAAATGCCTCATTGAATAAATTTTTCCTTTTACAAAGTGAAGGCCCTGTGTTGTTTAGTTTGTTGAAATTGCACTACATTGATTTTTTTTAGACACTTGTAATTTGATATTTTACAGACTTGCATTTGGCTTTGGCAATTTGGTCTTGCAATTTGGAAAGTTGAGGGGAAAAGTAAAGAAATGCTATTATAGATTCATAGATTATCACTATCAGGTGTTTTCGTTCCTTTCATCCTTTTTATTGTAGACTGTATGTAGTTTACAATGGTGCCTAGAAAACATTCAAGTGGAAACGAAAAACAGAAAAAAAGACAAAAAACAAACAACTAATGCAATCTCAAAGAGGATCCATGGATAAATTTGTTTAAATCAACATGCTCATCTAGTGTGTAGATAATAATCCAACAAATGACAATAAGCCGACAAATGTTAATCTACAAATTGAGTTGTTAGGTTGTTTGGCTTTAGTGGCTTTGTCATCTTGCCCCGGGCCTCAAATAAACTTGAAACGGCCCTGTGTTTTACTAATAGTTATACATATGTATTACATGTTAGTAGTACATACTCATTATATACGTCGATATTTCATCCCGCTTTGTGTGGGTACATTTACAATGTCCATAATTCCAACAACCGATCCAATGACATCTGAAATCGAAACATAACACAACTTTAAAGTACAAAAAATATATAGGAATTAATTTTTATAGTTTGTGCCTTTTAATATAAAGTTATAATATAACATTGACGTACCCATAGCTTCTTTTTCATCATACGTATGATCTTTCGACTTAATTTCAGTATATGGTTCAAGTAATAAACTATATAAATTGTCATCAATTTGTTCGACACGTGTCACTGTTGTGTAGAATCCAAAACTCAATTTATACCGATGCGGTAACAAAGGCAACACACCAGAATTTTCATGAATTGTGAAATTGGAAATTAAGTAACACTGGCCTTCCTCAAACAAAGGCTCGAATTTAAACATAAACTCTTTTTTAATCCACACTTGGATTCGATCATTCTGCAAAATTTGTATAAACAACTTGATTAATTCACTTATATATGTTAAAAAGAGAACTAAATCCAATATGCAATACCTGATCATCATGCAGCACTAAGTCTAGTGAATAATGATTACGTGGTTCATTTTTCCTGTGGGAATGCCATATTGAAATACATCTAGCCTTCACAGCAATGTCTTTTAAGCCTGCATCAATCTTTCCTATTGGCGTAATGGATTTCGGTTTATTGTTTCCTAAAAATAATATTGTAAAAGTTAGCAATGGTTTTAATTAAAACATAAATGTAACAATATTATTACCCTCAGCTATCGGCACATTAACTGGATTCTGGTTTGGATTCTCTACGTTTCTAAACCTTCTAGAACCTAGGGATATCCCAGAACTCCCCAACCTCCTCAAGTTGCCACTGGAGGCAGTTGGTGTTTTGTGGTAATTCATTTTGCCTTTGCCTTTGTCTGTGTTCGAATTCATCTTGAACTATTAAAGAAATTGAGGTTAATAAATGATTGCATATAAAATTAAACATTAAGAAACTTTTATGTTTGATTTTGACTTTTATATGTAACACTATTTAGAAAAACTGCAGTTTTATTTTCGTTGTAGACTGTTTTCTTAAACAGTTTTTTTAAGTAAAAAAATAAAATAAATAACTGCATTTAAATTAAAATAAACTTAAACAATGACTAAATGTAGTATAAAAATAAATAAAATTTTAAAAACAGTTGACTTTATAAAATCAGTAAAAAGCAGTATAAAAATTTCAGTAAAAACACTAAACAATAATCACTTAAAAAAGCATGTGTGTCTCAATGTTATATAAATTTAACTGCAGTTTGACTTTTTAAAAGTAAATAATCATATTATGAATCAGTATCACCAACGTTGACTTTTTTTAATTTATATTCTTATTTTACAAAATAAAACACTTAAACAGTTACTTACCAAAAAAATTATACATAAAAATGATGAAATATTAAGTTGATTTTACAAATATTAAATAACCTATAATTAATTTGATATTAAAAAATGGTGATCAAACCCATACGTCTTAGGTACAATCCATACTATATAATTAAGAAGCTTAACTGTTTTTTCTTAAACAGTGTTTTAAGAAACTAAAAAAAATAAAAAACTGCAGTTAGTAATTCGGAGTAGACTGTTTTTAAAAAAAATTAAAAACAATGAAAAATATGTAACATTATTTAGAGAAACTGTAGTTTTATTTTCATAGTAGACTGTTTTCTAAAACATTTTGTTTTAAGAAAAAAAATATACTTTAAAACTGCAGTTAAATTGGTAAAAAAAGTTAAACAGTGACTAAATGCAGTATAAAAAATAAATAAATTTTAAAAAACAGTTGACTATATAAAATCAGTTAAAAAACAGTATAAAATTTCAGTAAAAACACTAAAGAATAATCAATAAAAAACCATGTGCGTCTCAATAGTATATAAATTTAACTGTAGTTTGACTGATTAAAAGTAAAAAAATGATATTATGTGTCACTATGTAAGATGATCAAACAGTGAAATATTATGATTAAATGGTGACTTTTAGTAATTTATATTTTGATTAAACGGTGACTTTTAGTAATTTATATATTGATTAAACAGTTTTTTAAGAAAAAAAAAGTGCATATGAAAATAATGGAGGAGACGATGTTGACACTGGTGACACCGGAGTAAACAGTATATTAAGCGTATGAAAATTCAATGCATGAATATAAAGTTTTACATGATGATGTTCAGTAATGCAGGGAATCGGAATAGGTTGTAAAATTGTAAGTGTTCCGTTCATCTGTTGTATGGTTTATATATGGGTAAATGGTTTTTGAAATTTTAAAGATGGTAAAGATAATTTACAATCACGGGATTTAGGGAATAGATTGTGTGATATCCTCCTATTCCGGGATTTTAATTGAGTCTTTAATGATAACGTTTTTGTATTTAATGTTTTTAATATCACCCCCATAAAAAAAATATGTCGTGATAAATCATTCAAAACGCTGGTGTTAGTTAATGATAATATGGAATTTTTGGTTTATTAAAACTTTTACCATAAATAGTTTTGGGAATCATTTGGAAATTGCCGTTAATATTGGGGGTGGTTTATAATGGGGGTGATTTATTTGAGGATAAATATCATATATGCTTGGTTTGAATTTATTCAGCATTAATTCCTATAAATCCCGTTATTATCGAGTGAGTTGTTATATTGTCGGAGGAATAGAAGAGTATTATATGGTTTTGTTTTGATGAGGCCAGCTGGTAATAGAAGACATTACATGTGGCATAGTGGGCCAATTAGAATGTTTGAAAGTGATTAGTTGTCAAAAAAATTCAAACCTAGGCGTCATATATAGGTTAAGATAGATATATATGTTAAGATATCGGTAAGTTATATACTTGATACAAATCAATGAAGATAAGTAATAGCTAGGAGAAAGAACAAAATCGCTAAAGGTCTTTGTTGTTTACTCTACTTGTTAGATGTTTCTTTTTTATGCATATTTAGAGTGTTAAAATTTTGCAACATGAAAATCAGTATTTATAGATCTAAATGTGTAAAATTCATAAAACTTGAAAAGAAGTCTCTTATTTTATTGAACATTTTATTATTATATATATATATAATTAATGTACACTTTATTTATGCATTCAAATTAGTTTTAACCATTGCCGACACTTGTTAACAAAATCCTTATAATAAACCTTAAAATACATAAGCCACTTTGACCAACTTTCTTTCTAATGCGTACGTGTCCAACTCTTTGCAATTATATATTGAAATTTTAGGGTGGGATTTAAAAGCATTTCAAAAGCACCGTTCCGTTTATTTCCGTTCCGTTTAATCCTAATGAACAGTGTATTTGAAATGAAGATTGTGTTATAGGTAAATTGAGTAAATTATACAAATGGTCCTTGTGGTATGTTAAAAGTTTTTGATTTAATTCTTAAGTCTCAGAAATTACACTGATGATCCTTGTGGTTTAAAAGTTGTCACGCTTTTGATCCTTAATACTAACTTATGTTAAAATTGACTGTTAAATTTTTCCAAATGACTAAAAACCCCTTACATTTTTAAACCCCCATTTATAAACCCATCTCCTTTATTTTCAGCGTTCAACCATGGAGCCCCATTAACCGGATCTACAACTTTCAGTACTCATAATCTCCGTACATCAAATCAAGCTTTCAGTACTCACCATCCCCGTGATTAGAAGCGGCGGCAAGAAAACGTAATTTCCGGCAAGAAAACTGATAGAAGTCGATTCGAGATAACTAATCTCCCAAAAATTTAAGAAAGAAACTAAAGACTTTTAATAACTTTTTTCTCTATTCATTAATGAAATAAAAATACAATATTTATAATAAAAATGCTAACTATACTTTAGGAGATAAGAAAAATTATGGACATATGCTTAACTACTACATGCATATAACAATTGATTAAATAAAGGGAAATGTTGATCATGGATGCATGTAGGGGTGTAAGTGAGCCGAGCTGTTCGTGAGCTACTCGAGCTCGGCTCGTTAAAAGATCGATAAAAAATCGAGTTAAACGAGTTCGAGCCGAGCCCGAGCTTAACTTAGAGCTCGTTTAATAAACGAGCCCGAGCCCGAGCTTCATACTAAGAGCTCATTTAGGCTCGCGAGCCTAAACGAGCTAAAATAGTTAATTATTATAAAAAAAAAATATAAATACATATTACATATTTATCTAATTATGTGTATATATATTATACATACATATATAAAATAATATATATATAAAAAAAAGATTTACATCATATATTAAATATTATGATTAATTAAAAGAATTATATATTTCGTATATATGGAAGCTTAAATGAGCTTAATCGAGCCGAGCCCGAGCCTGAAAAAACCTAAACGAGTCGAGCTCGAGCTTTACACATAAAGCTCGAAACGAGCCGAGCTCGAGTTCGAGCTCTAGTAAAATTAAACGAGCCGAGCTCGAACCTAATCGAGCTCGAGTTCGGCTCGGCTCATTTACAGCCCTAGATGCATGGAAGTTGGTCGTGAGTAGGTAGATTAGATCATGGAGGTAGATGAGATCATGGGTGCACAGAATTAGTTGGTCACAACAAGTTGAGTACGTAAATATAATTGTATCAAAAACTCACCATCTCCGATTCTCCGTGATTAGAACGGCGGCAAGAAAATGTAATTGTTGGAAATATTAATTAATATTAATATTAATTAATACTTGTTAGTTGGCAAGTTCCCACATTGGTGGGAGAAGAATATTAAATGTGTTTATAAGGCATTTAATTCCTTAAGCTTTCAAAGGCTTTAGTGAAGGATTAAAGGCTAGACCCACACGCGCGCTGAGCCGAGACCGATGACACGAAATGGTGTGATTTAGGCGCACTCTGGGAGCTGATGAGCTTTTAACTTTGGCTAGTCAACTGTTGTAAACGTTTGGGGATTAAAACGCAGTTAATGCCCCGTTTTTTGACTATTTCAAATGTTTGCAATCTGTCGGGTTTAATACACAGGTACGATTTGTGGAGTCAATACCATTACACTCGAATTGATTAGTCACATTATGTCTGACTGTTACAAACGTTTAAACCCGAGAGCCTATAAATAGGATGCTAAGGCAGTGTTGTTTGACACACCAAAATATAGAAAACCTCTCTACTTTCTACTGCTCGTTTTCTCTGCTCGTGTTGCTTGTTCTTCCTGTGATTTCCTAGTAATCACTTTGTGTTACACGGTGGTTCTTTTGCTGTCGAAACACACTGTTTATGCTGCATCAAATCCTGGGGTGATACATTGAAAGCTAACAGCATAGAGCGCGTATAAACCTTAAAGGACAGGAATTCATTCCGTGCGGTTTTCTGTTCTTCCCGTCAACTTTTAGGTTCGGTTTTGTTAATTTTGATTATTTGATTACACTAACGTTTGTTACAGATTATAAATTATACAACAATCTTCAAGGTTTATAAAATTTTTATTTGATTTATATTCTGTGATTTAATCTGTTAATCAACTTTTAGCAAAATGAATGGATACTGAAATTTCCTCCACCAACTTCCGTTTGATGAATCAAGAATTCATCAAGCTTGATCGTTTTGATGGCCAGAACTACACTCGAGCTGACAAAATCATGTTTATGCTTGATGTGCTTAAACTGAGTTTTGTGTTGGATCCTGAATTGGTCCCAATTCCTGCTAATCCAGTACCTGCTGAAGGAGGTGCTCCTGATGTGCAAGCTATTGCTGAACTTGATAAGCAAAGGGCTCTGCGTAGAGAGTCTGAACACTTATGCTTGGGACACATCAAGCACTCCTTGTCTAACCGACTCTATGATCTGTATGCTCCTATTACAAATCCTAGAGAGTTGTGGAAAGTTATTGAACTCGAGTACAAGGCACATGAAGAAGGTACCAACAAGTATCTTGTGTCAAAATACTTCGAGTTTCAAATGGTGGATGATAAGCCGATTATGGAGCAAGTGCATGAACTCTAGGTGATAGTGAATAAGTTGAATTCTCTATCTATTAATCTTCCAGAGCTTTTTCAAGTTGGAGCAATCATTTGCAAGTTACCACCTTCTTGAAAAGATTTTTCCAAAAAAATGATGCACAAATCCGAGGACTACTCTTTGAATGTTCTGTTGAAACACCTCCGTATTGAGGAGGAAACTCGCAACAGGGACAAAAAGGGTAAAGTTGGAATGAGTGCTCACCACGTGTCAGGTGGGGGTCATGGTTTTGCATCTGGTTCAGGCTCGGGTTCTGGATACAAAGGCAAGAAAGGTTTCAAAATGAACAAGAACCTGGGACCTAAAAAGAAGGTCTTCAAGAGGTCTAATCATCAGCAAAACAACCAATCCAAGAAAACAGGAAAGTGCCATGTTTGTGGAGAAACATGGCATTATGCACGAGAATGTCCACTGCGGAAATCTGGGCCCGCTGGTGGATCTGCAAATGTTGTTGTAGATCTAACTCACTTGGTGGCTAGTGTGGATCTTGGGGAAACCAATATGATTTCCTCATTGAATCGTGTGATAACTGCTCGTGGTTGGTTTCTTGATTTTGGAGCTACTATTCATGTTTGTTGTGATCGTAGTAGCTTTCAAACATATGGCACGGTTCAAGAAGGAACGGTAGTGGCTTGTGCTGATGGTCACAGGGTGCGTGTTCAAGGAATTGGCATGGTGTAACTAAATTTCCAAAATGGAAGTGTGGTCACCCTTCGTGATGTGTTGCATGTTCCCGGAGTTAAGAAGGGACTTGTGTCGGCGGCCAAGTTTGATGAGAATGGTTACAAGTTGGTGATTGAGGGTGGTAGGATCTTGTTTTCAAAAGATGAGGTGTATGTGGGACAAGCCGTTAATACGCGTGGTATGTATCGGCTTGAACTGTTTGAGAGGGTTGTGGGTAGTAATGTTGATTATGGTGAATTTGTTTTAAGTGTTGGTTTTTATGAGAGTGAGTGTGAAGGTAGCGATGGTGATAGTGACGGTACCACTAGTAATATTGTTGGTTTTGAACTCAATGAAATAATGTTTTCTGGTTATATTGCTTGTTCAATTTCTTTATGGCATAAACGTTTAGCTCACACTAATATTAAAAATATTAAAAAAAATACAAACTAAAGGCATGTTAAAATTAAATAATAAAGATTTTGACAAATATGAAACTTGTGTAAAATCAAAGTTTATAAAGACACTTTTTCCAAGTGTTAAAGAGAAATACAACATTACTAGAATTAATACATTCAGATATTTGTGAACTGAATGGAATAATCACTCGTGCAGGAAAAAGATATTATATAACTTTTTGTGATGACTCGAGCCGTTACTTACATGTTTATTTATTGCATACAAAAGATGAAGTTTTTAATGCATTCAAACTATATAAGGCCGAGGTTGAAAATCAACATGAAAAACATATTAAGATTCTTCGCTTGGACAGAGGCGGAGAATACTTTAATCATGAGTTTGATATATTCTGTGAAGAGACTGGTATGAAGCATGAAAGAACTTCACCCTATACTCCCCAACATAATGGTTTGGCTGAAAGAAAGAATAGAACCCTTGTTGAGATGGTCAATTGTATGTTGAATCATTCGGGTTTGCCACATAATCTGTGGGGGGAAGCATTGTTGGCAGCATGTTATGTGCACAACGGAATCACTAGTCGTGTGATTCCCTCCAGTCCCTATGAGTTATGGAAAGGTAGAAAACCTAACTTAGATTATCTAAGAGTGTGGGGGTGTTTAGCTTATTATCGTATACCTGATCCTAAACGATCCAAGTTGGGAGCTCGGGCTATGAAAAATATATTCATTGGATATGCTCAGAACAGCAAAGCCTACCGATTGTTGGATAAAGAATCAGGTGTCGTCGTAGAATCCAGAGATGTGGAGTTCTTCGAGGATAAGCTAATAGGATATGATGAAAACTCCAATTCTACCTCTAATCCCATTCCATTGCCTAGTACTTCTCGAGATATTATAACATCTCCTTCTGTTATAGGAGAAACGCCTTCTTCTGTTGTAGAAGAACCAAGGAGAAGTACAAGGGTGAGAAAGGAAAAGAATTTTGGAGACGATTTTTTATCATACTTGATTGAAGGATCTCAATCTAAGGTGACGAGACAGGTCATTTTAGCTATTAATTTAGATGATGATTCTAAGACTTTTATTGAAGCCATAACATCGAGAGATGCTCCTATCTGGAAGGATGCCATTAATGATGAAATGGATTCCATTATGGGAAATGGAACTTGGGAGTTAGCTGATCTTCCCAAGGGTATGAGACCCATAGGATCTAAATGGATCTTCAAGAGGAAGTATCATCCAAATGGATCAATATCTGCCTATAAAGTGAGATTAGTCGCTAAAGGTTATAGACAAAGAGAAGGTATTGATTATTTCGATACATATGCACCGGTAGCTAGAATTAGTTCAATCAGAACTATTATAGCAATCTCAGCATTGAAAGGATTGTACATTCATCAAATGGATGTGAAGACAGTTTTTCCAAATGGATATCTCAATGAGGAGATATACTTGGAGCAACCTGAAGGTTTCATTGTATCCGGACAGGAAAACAAATTTTGTAGACTTATTAAATCACTGTACGGTTTGAAGCAAGCTCCAAAACAGTGGCATGAGAGGTTTGACACCACTGTATCAACATTTGGTTTTAAGCATAATAGTGTTGATAAATGTATCTACACTAAATGCACATCTGAATACACTGTAGTTATCTGTCTTTATGTTGATGATATGTTGATCATTGGCACTCACCTACAAGGTATACTTGATACAAAGAAATACATATCCTCGAACTTTAAGATGAAAGATCTAGGGGAAGTGGATATTATTCTTGGTATTAAGGTCAAAAGGACAGATAGTCAAATTTCTCTAAGTCAATCTCATTAAACAGAGAAAATATTGACAAAGTTTCAACACTTGAATATTAAGGAATTTAACATTCCTTTCGATTCTAGTTTAAAACTTGAAGTGAACTCTAGTAGAGTAGTGGCTCAACTAGAATATGCTAGTGCATTTGGAAGCATGATGTATGCTACATACTGCACTAGACGTGACATTGCTTTTTCAGTAATCAAACTAAGTCAATACACTGTCGACCCCAGTACAGAGCAGTGGGAAGGGTACTAGGATACCTGAAAAGGACTAGTAATCTTGAGTTGACTTACACGTCAAAATCTAGTATATTAGAGGGGCATTCAGATGCCAGCTGGATTGATAACAGAAGTGATACTAAATCCACAAGTGGATGGATTTATACACTAGCTGGTGGGGCTATTTCTTGGGCAAGCAAGAAACAGTCATGTATAGCTCACTCAACGATGGAAGCTGAGCTTATTGCT
This sequence comes from Calendula officinalis, assembly GCA_963853835.1. NCBI lineage: Eukaryota > Viridiplantae > Streptophyta > Magnoliopsida > Asterales > Asteraceae > Calendula > Calendula officinalis. Next base: position 49,180,149 of record OY970831.1, read on the forward strand.
TTAGCCGCTGCAGGCAAAGAAGCAGAGTGGATTAGAGATCTACTCCTGGATATTCGTTTGTGGGATACTCCGACGCCTTCAATTCCCATGTACTGTGACAGTGAGGCCACACTCTCTAAAGTATATAATTCTGTATATAATGGGAAGACGAGACACGTAGGTCTTCGTCATCATTCCGTGAGACAACTAATTGAAAGTGGTACCATCAAAGTTGTTTATGTCAAGACATTTAAGAACTTGGCAGATCCGTTTACCAAACCTCTGACGAGAGATTTGATAACATCTACCACGAGAGTCATGGGTCTAAAACCAAATTACAAATAGTTAGTAATGGAAACCCAACTTGAACTTAGTGCTCCTATTTTCAAGTTTAATGGGTAATAACGAAATTACTAATGATAGAAGGTACTATCAATCGAGATAGATCCATGTGAGGTAGGATAGTACGTCGTTGCCGAGAACAAGGATGAGTTAATACTCTTAACAAAATTTTGGAGACATCTAAGCAACGAAGATGTTGTAACATTTTGCCTATATGATCTAGAGGTGGTGCCACCTCAAATGAAGACTATTGGTTTGTCTTCTAAAGGGTCATGAAAATGATTTTAGCACATGGCCATATTAGTGTTCAGGGAGAACACAAAGACGACATATGTTGTGTGGGGGTAAACCGGGGAGGTTATTAAGGTTCTTGGTTTAAACCTATTAGGATACCATTGAATCAGTCTCCTCTTGTTTCCTCACATTAAACCCAGGTTTAATCTTCGTGACACCTAAGTGACAGTATCTGTCTGAATGAAAGGAAACTTTCCAACTTGGTGGGGGATTGTTGGAAATATTAATTAATATTAATATTAATTAATACTTGCAAGTTGGCAAGTTCCCACATTGGTGGGGAGAGAATATTTAATGGGTTTATACGGCATTTAATTCCTTAAGCTTTCAAATGCTTTAGTGGAGGATTAAAGGCTAGACCCACGCGCGCGCCGATCCGAGACTGATGACGCGAAATGGCGCGATTTAGGCACACTTTGCACTTCGCACGACGCATCGGTCGCTGGGAGCTGAGGAGCTTTTAATTTTGCCTAATCAACTGTTGTAAACGTGTGAGGATTAAAACGCAGTTAATGCCCCGTTCGTTTTTTGACTATTTCAAACGTTTGCAATCTGTCGGGTTTCATACACCGTTACGATTTGTGGAGTCAATACCATTACACCCGAATTGATTAGTCACATTATGTCTGATTGTTACAAACGCTTGAACCCGAGAGCCTATAAAATGGACGCTAAGGCAGTGTTGTTTGACACACCAAAATATAGAAAACCTCTCTACTTTATGCTGCTCGTTTTCTCTGCTCGTGTTGCTTGTTCTTCCTGTGATTTACTAGTAATCACTTTGTGTTACACGGTGGTTCTTTTGCTGTCGGAACACACTGTTTATGCTGCATCAAATCCTGGGGTGATACGTTGAAAGCTAACAGCATACAGCGCGTATAAACCTTAAAGGACAGCGTGCGGTTTTTTGTTCTTCCCGTCAACTTTCAGGTTCAGTTTTGTTCATTCTGATTATTTGATTACACTAAAGTTTGTTACAGATTATAAATTATACAACAGTAATTTCCGTTAAGAAAATGTAATTTCCGGCAAGAAAACGCAAATTTGGCGAGAAAAAATGGAATGCAAAATAATGGATGAATTGATTGCAGAAAAAGTTGCTTCAAAGTTTGAAATTATCAAGAAAGAAGGTGAAATAACCAACAATGATAAGTGTAAAAAAAGTAAATAGTGTGTTGAAGAAATTGTTGGTAAAATTACTAATGTAAAAACATCATTAAAAGACACTATGAATGAAATTGGTTCTGATGCAAACTTAAAAAAAATTAAGAATTAATTACCAATTTAGATAAAAAAAAAGTGAGAGACTTCCATTTAATACTAATAGACTTCAATCTTTCCAAAATATCTCGTGCGACTGGGAGACTTGTAGCAGTACTAACTGGGAGCAGCACTAACGGAGCAGCACTAAGTGGTGAGCAGTACTAACGAGCAGTAGTAACTAGGTTGAGCAGTATTAATGAGCAGTAGTAACAAGGATTAGAGCAGTAGTAACAAGGTTGAGCACTACTAACGAGCAGTAGTAACAAGGTTGAGCAGCACTAACTCGGACAGGTGGCGGCGTTCTAGTGGAGTTGCACGGTCGCACGCTCGCGGGGGTAGTCGCACGGTCTATTTTGAGAAGAATTGAAACTTAAGTTTATTTTTGGATAAATTTTATTTTATTTGGTCCAAATTTTGGGAATCACCCAAAAATTAATGAGTGTTATTTTCATGATTTAGATATAGACAGAACAAAAAATTCATTTCATGAAAACCAAGTTTGAGCTGCTTATGATGAAGATGATGGAATGCCTCGATAATATGCAATGATTCATAACGTAATATTGTAAAAACCGTTTAAAATGAAAATAAGATGGAAATAAGAACTTTATGCCTGCAATTGAAACTTATAGGTAAAAAAAAATTAAAAATATTTAACAGGAAAATTTAATGTCTGTTAATATTAGGGATCAAAAGCATGATAAGTTTTAAATCATAGGGACTATCCGTGTAATTTTTAGGACTTAGGGACTAAATCTAAAACTTTTGACAAACCACAGCACTATCCGTGTAATTTACTCTTAAAATTTTGATCTTTGAAATTAAATAACCATGGCCAAAGATGGGAAGTTAATGATGGTGGGCTCACTCAACCAACCATTTGCGTCTCAATCCACTATTTTAAAGAATAAAGAATTCTGATTAGTGGTGGGGCTATATAAAGAGTCACACACACAAGTAGGCATAGCTCAACACCTTGATTAACTCTTGAAACTTTTGTTTGATAACTTAATTAAATAAATGGAGAAAAGCAAATCGTTTCCAAATTACTCAACTCCATATGTTGAAGCACGATTTGCGTTTGAAGATCGAGATAAATCATTCAGTTTCAACGGTCCTGTTGACCGAGAAAATCCGGAAGTTAAGAGAAGGAAGAGAGTAGCTTCATATAACATGTACACCATGGAAGGTAAACTTAAGTCATCTTTAAGAAACAGTTTCAAATGGATCAAGAACAAGTTCACCGACACTTATGGTTCTTGAACTTCTTCATTTCAATCTTGTGTATGTACATAACATTTTTGTTTTTTGAAGTGTTTTTTGGTTTGTTCTTGCTTTATATCACTTGTTTAATTAACTGATAATTGAAGGTCTTGTTTGTGTGAACTTTAAGGTTGTTTCCAAGGACTTGGAAAAAAACCGAGAGGATGAGAACTTTTATTACATCTTTGTTTATGCAGTTGTGACTTGTGATAATTATAAGTGTAAAATTCAGATAGAATATCGAGTTAAATTTGGCTTTATTTTGTTCAGTATGAACCCTTTTTTCCCCCAATGCCTATGAAGATAGAAACAGAAATGATAGCCATTACTAAAAAAAATTCCAATACTATTCTATTTATGACGGACTCTCCGGGTGTCTGGATTTTGCTCGTGATGTACACGACTGTCGTGACTGTTTTCAAACTTTCCTCTGGTCATAAAAAGGGATCAAACTTGTGACTTTTAAGAAGTTATTCGTGACCCTTACCACAAGATTAGTGGTTATAATCCTAACTAATTGATATGTCTAGTTATTTAGCCTACTAAAAAGATTGACACGCTTTAATATGAGGATTGAAAAAAGAATCCATAAGCCATGTGCAAAACATTGAATTATGCATATCAAATAACGACAATGGAATGTCAACTCTTTGTTTGTTATGCTTTTCTCTTGATAAAATAAACACGAGAGTTTGAATATCATCACTACGTATATATAGTGAATTAGAGTGGATTCATCAATGGTTTTTAGTATTTTAGTTATATTAAAAATTTATGTTGCTAAAAAAATGTGCATAAGACCGTTTCCAACAGTGAATGAAACTTACACCTTCAGTTTTTTGTCAAATCAATGTCACGTCAGCTCAAACTACAACCGACATTCAACTGACATACTCATGCCAATAATACTCATTCTCTTCAGTTTTTTGGGACACATAATTATAAAATATACACATATAAAATACCAAATACCCCATTAAATTACATTGGACCCCACATAATCAAACCCCTCAACTCTTCAGTTAAGGAAAGAATTCAACCAAATTTTACAAACCAAAGTGTGGTGCCATTGGTAAAGTTGCCTTCGGTCAGAGAAGACGGGGACCGAAGTCCCCGTTGGCAAAGGTCTAATAAAACTCTATCAAAAGGTAACTTGTATAATTCAATACACAATACCAATTCTATCTATTATACATTTGTGATACCACTTTTACTGTTCACATAAATTTCTATTTTGCCCCCCTGAAATTTTTGATATTTACATTTTGAGGATGAGTTGGTTAGTAGCTGGTATAAGGGTTGTTCACATCATAGTAGGACCTAGGATGGGGTATGACATTGACATGAAGCCCCCTAAAATTCTTGATAATTACATTTTAAGGATGATTGTTCTTCTAGCATTACTTATTCATAATGAATAATATTTTAAATCATGGGCGTTTAAATAAATTATTTATTAACATGTCGTTAGTTGTTTGTTTTTAGTTTGTGTACTAATAGTCTAATATTTATAAATTCATACTTTTGTCTAATGGTGTTTTTAATATTTAGTTATACTACAAAATTTAAAAACAGAGGCGAATTGAAAGCTAAGTAGTGGTAATTCTAAAGATTCCCCGGGGGAAAAATAGAGATGTCTCCTACGTTATCTATTATACATTTGTGATACCACTTTTACTGTTCACATAAATTTTTATTTTCCCCCCCCTGAAATTTTTGATATTTACATTTTGAGGATGAGTTGGTTAGTAGCTGGTATAAGGGTTGTTCACATCATAGTAGGACCTAGGATGGGGTATGACATTGACATGAAGCCCCCTAAAATTCTTGATAATTACAATTTAAGGATGATTGTTATTCTAGCATTACTTATTCATAATGAATAATATTTTAAATCATGGGCGTTTAAATAAGTTATTTATTAACATGTCGTTAGTTGTTTGTTTTTAGTTTGTGTACTAATAGTCTAATATTTATAAATTCATACTTTTGTCTAATGGTGTTTTTAATATTTAGTTATACTACAAAATTTAAAAAAAAAATCAAATACTACATCTAGAAAAACTAAATCAATAATTTCTTAGGTTTTTAAATAGGTATGTGTGCAAAACCAAACATTTTACAAGTAAGGTATTGATATTACTAAATATAGTAAACAAATAAGTTAATATTAAAAAATCATTCGTTTACTTTATGACTTTTGGGGAGAACAAACAAAAATACTTTTTAATTTATAATCCCGCAGCGAAGCGCGGTATTTCATACCTTGTTCATATCAAGTTGTATAAATTTCCATACAATTTAACCACTTAAGAAACAACAAAAGTTACATCCTCTTAAATGTAATTTTCCAAATATGTTATTTAGGCATAAGATGTAAATGAGGTGAGCGAGCTCGAGCCCAACTAAACTCGAGCTCGGTCATTTACCTTAAATGACTCAAGCTCGAGCTCGCCTTTATTTTAAGCCTTATTCCTAAAACTCGAGCTTTTCTCGTTACTTATATTACAGACTCGCGCTCGTTTGTTATATATATTTAGTATTTAGTTTATTTTATGTATACATTATGCATTTAGTTAGTAGCTTTTATATATATATGCAATTATATGCATATATCTATAGTATTTATAACTTCTTTTTTGTTGTAATATATAACATATCCGAAGTAACATTTATTATGTAATAACTCAACCAATTCGCTAGACGAATGACATGACACTAAACAATGATCATTTTATTGGTTTTGTAGTACAAATTATAGAAAACAAATCCAAGATAAAAAGGAAAACATAAAAAGAAATATATAATCTAATGTTGACCATCATCTAATCCAAATAATTTTGATATTTTCTCAATGTCTAGATGACGAAAATCCACATTAGACAAGGATCGACGGTTGAGATTGTTTCGGTTTTCCTCCATTTGATTGACAGATTGTGTGATAGATGCAAGTAAAAGAGGGAAATTCTTTATGTTCTTTAAAGCATTAGGGTGAGCTTCTGTTCTTGATGACCTCATGTTGTTGTTGGGAGGATTTGTATCAAATGCTAGAGTAAAAGGCGGTGAGGCCTCCAGGGGCATATTTGTCATTTTACTCGACGTGTTGCTTTGACCAGATTCTTGACTTATTGAATTGTTGTCGACATGCTTCTCGTGCTGCATACATAAAAAATATTCAAAAGAATAACAAATTGAGGCTTAAAACATTTGAATAATGATTTTGAGTTTCATAAAATGTAATTAACAAGGACTGTTGAGATTAAGATACGGTTTTGATTACTTTTAGATTATTTATCTTGTATATATGAATAAATTATAAGATATAGGTTCATTTTATAGTTCTTTTAAAATTTCAAAATATAATATGAAATAGATGAAATTGCATAATCTATAACACTAGCATAAATTAAGCGATATAATTGACAGTTATAATTGACCAACAAGCGATATAATTATTTGTCCCTAATTAATGCTGGTACTTAGTTGATAAATTTACAATATATATTTCATAAATTTACAACATATATTTCAACAAATATTACAACATTTAAAATGTATCACTTATTTTTTGATAGTGTTTTTTAGTAAACAAAACTGAAATATTAATTTGTATAAGAATGTTTTATTAACAAATGTATATATGTAGAAAAAAGTAGTATATATTGAAAATATTAAAGAGGAAATTGTAATAGCAACAAAATGTAGGGGCTAAATTGAAAATTCTTGTGAAGAGTGAAATTGAAATTTGAATTATATAAAAATAAAAATAAGAATTACCACTCTTGATGATCCAGAATTGTCAGTTGAAACCGAGATATTTCTTGCATGCGATTTCCCATTTCTTTGCTTCGTTTTTAAGCTTCTATTTCTGTATAAATTAAACGTAAGTCATCAAAAACGTTCAAGAAAATACTATATATTATATTAAACACGAATTTATAAAAAAGAAAAAAAGAAAAAAAAAACGGATGACATACTTGTTAGTATCCCGGAATTGTATGGGTTCACCTTCCTCCTTGTTTATAACAGGCAAACCCGAGAGCTCACATGCTAATGGACTTGAACAGAAAAACTGTCACTCAACAACAATCGATAATCAGTTACAACAAACTATTAATACCAAAAAAAAAAAAAAAAAAAATACAGTGTAGATTACACAAATGGTACTTTAGGTTTGTATCATGTTACATATTTGGTGGTTTAGTTTCATAAATTACACTCGTAGTCCTTATTTCTGAAACTATTGACACGTTTGGTCCTTTACATATACAAAACGTTAACTTTTCCCGTCAAACAAATGGGTTTTTACGTGCATCACACGTGACCATACTTGACGGGAAAAATAAATGTTTGTTTAGGTAAAGGACCAAACGTGTGAATAGTTTCAGAAATAAGGACTACTAGTGTAATTTATGAAACTAAAGGACTAAATATGTAATATTGTACAAACCTAAAGGACCATTTGTGTAATTTACTCAAATATATATATATATATATATATATATATATATATATATATATATATATATATATATATATATATATATATATATATATATATATATATATATATATATATATTAAAACCAAAATTGTTGAAACTAACATTGTTTTGGAGTGCAGAAGAACAAGTTCCACGAGACGGTGGGTCGAGAGCTAAAAGTGTCGTTAAAAGTCCAAATGAAGAAGACGGGAAATTTGAAAAAGCTTCCTGAAAACTTGGAAGATAGTTTTGTGGCGGCCGAAAAGTTGTTGGAGGTTTAATTGTTTTCCAATATTCCTCATTTGGCGATCCACAAAGCTTAAAAATTCGGTGCAGTTGTTCAACCTGCTTATCATAAAAAGATAAAAAAAAAAAAAAGAAAAAAATTATATGGATGATCTCTCTGGTTTTTAAAAAATTTTGAATTTGATCCCTAAGTCTTAAAATTACACAGATGGTCCCTACATACAAAACACTGTCACGCTTTTGGTCTCTAATACTTACTTCTATCAAAATTTGCTGTTAAAATTTTCTAAATAAAATTTTTACCCTTTTCTATATAAAATATTTTTTTCCTCCATTAAAAGAAATAAAATAAAACCCACCCCATCAAGAAAGAATGAATGAATTACTTAAAAGGTATTTAATCCTAAAGGGTATTTAGGTCATTGAATAAACTTTAACAAACAATTTTAACGTCAGTTACTATTAGGGATTAAAAGTGTGATGATATTTCAACCATAGGGACCAAATCTAAAACTTTTATCAAACCACATGGACCATCAGTGTAATTTACTCTTACGAAAAATTAGGTTAAAGTGTTTTCTTAGCTTGACTTTTTTTTTATTACATGGATAGTCCCTAATTTTAAAACTAGCAATACTAATGATCCCTAAAGCAACAAAAAAAAAAGGCGGTTAATCTTTTAGGAACTGTTATGATCCCACATTGGCTAGAGTAAAAACTAAATGGTGGCTTATAAGCCTAAGTGTCCCCTCCTCCTTCAAGCTAGCTTTTGGGAGTGAGTTCTACACTTGAGCTTATGAGCATGGTGCGAGCCTAGTATGGGCTGGGTTCGTATCAATTGGTATCAGAGCTAGCCCTACGTTGCGAGGTTCCAACACTCGGAGTGGTGGCCTGTGGAGTGGTGGCTTGGACCCGAAAGGAGGGTGCCAACCGTGACCAACATAGCCGTGACCAACGAGCTCGGAGTGGTGGCCTGTGGAGTGGTGGCTCGGACCCGAAAGGAGGGTGCCGACCGTGACCAACATAGCCGTGACCAACGAGGACGTTGGTTCTTCAAAGCGTGGGGTATTGTTATGATCCCACATTGGCTAGAGTAAAAACTAAATGGTGGCTTATAAGCCTAAGTGTCCCCTCCTCCTTCAAGCTAGCTTTTGGGAGTGAGTTCTACACTTGAGCTTATGAGCATGGTGCGAGCCTAGTATGGGGTATTGTTATGATCCCACATTGGTTAGAGTAAAAACTAAATGGTGGCTTATAAGCCTAAGTGTCCCCTCCTCCTTCAAGCTAGCTTTTGGGAGTGAGTTCTACACTTGAGCTTATGAGCATGGTGCGAGCCTAGTATGGGCTGGGTTCGTATCAATTGGTATCAGAGCTAGCCCTACGTTGCGAGGTTCCAACACTCGGAGTGGTGGCCTGTGGAGTGGTGGCTTGGACCCGAAAGGAGGGTGCCAACCGTGACCAACATAGCCGTGACCAACGAGCTCGGAGTGGTGGCCTGTGGAGTGGTGGCTCGGACCCGAAAGGAGGGTGCCGACCGTGACCAACATAGCCGTGACCAACGAGGACGTTGGTTCTTCAAAGCGTGGGGTATTGTTATGATCCCACATTGGTTAGAGTAAAAACTAAATGGTGGCTTATAAGCCTAAGTGTCCCCTCCTCCTTCAAGCTAGCTTTTGGGAGTGAGTTCTACACTTGAGCTTATGAGCATGGTGCGAGCCTAGTATGGGCTGGGTTCGTATCAGGAACTATTAATGTTACAAGTTACAAAATTAGGGACTATCCATGTTATAAGAAAAAAAACTAAGGTACAAATTCCATAATTTCATACAAACCACAAGGATGATTACGTTTTTTTTTTTTTTTTTTTTAATGTATTAACTAACCTCTGTTCTTCCAGGCATAATTGGTCTGCCAACAAACATTTCAGCCAAAAGACAGCCTGTACTCCAAAGATCAATACCAACTCCATAATCTGTAGTCCCTAAAAGCAATTCTGGAGCTCTATACCAAAGTGTCACAACTCTGCTTGTTAACGCCCGTTTTTGTTTTGGATTATAATAATTTGCAAGCCCAAAATCGGCTAATTTTAGCATCCCATTTTTGTCTATTAACAAATTGGATCCTTTTATGTCCCTATGTAAAATCCCTCTTTCATGACAGTGTTCAAGACCAGATAGCAGCTGCTGCATGTAGCACTTTACCTGTTTTAAAAAAAAAAAAATTATATAAAGAGTAAATTACACAAATGGTCCTTTAGGTTTGTATCATGTTACATTTTTGGTCCTTTAGTTTCATAAATTACACAGGTAGTCCTTATTTCTGAAACTATTGACACGTTTGGTCCTTTACCTAAACAGATGTTAACTTTTCCCGTCAAACAAACAGGTTTTTATGGGTTCCAACTCGTGCATCACAATTCACACCTGACCATACTTGACGGGAAAAGGTAACGTTTGTTTAGGTAAAGGACCAAACGTGTCAATAGTTTCAGAAGATAGATAGGACTATCAGTTAGGGCTGGTAATTCCTGACACGACCCGCAACCCGACACGAACCCAACACGGAAAAGGTCGGGTTTGGGTTGACCATAAATGAGTTCGGGTCAAAAACAGGTCGACCCGTCCAACCTGTTTATAAATTAGGTTGGGTTCGGGTTGTCTTGTGTGAACCCGGGTCGACCCGCCAACCCATTTATTTTTTAAAGATTTTTAAATATAATATGTACATAGTAAATACCATAAATAATATAAGACACCCTTAAATTAGTTATCTTACCTAAAGTATTTCCATATTTTTTTTACCTTTTAAATTTGAGTTTCTCCTTCAAATCTCACGCAATTAAGTTTTGGCGTATTTTCCTAACTAAAAGCTTGTAAAATTGGGAGGTGAAGAATTTCTTATTTTCCTAACTAAAAGCTTGTAAATTTCGCCAACTTGGTTTCTGACCCGCTAACCCACTTGTGCCTCCAACCTGTTAAGTTTATGGGTTACATAGGTTGGGTCTGGGTTACCTTGGTTTAAATGAGTCCGGGTTAGGGTTGCTTTTTCTGACCCAAAATCCTAATAGGCCGGGTTTGGGTTTAGTGATTCCAACCCGTCAACCCGCCAACCCGAACCCGCTAACCCAAACCCAACCCAATTGCCATCCCTACTATCAGTGTAATTTATGAAACTAAAGGACCAAATATGTAATATGGTACAAACCTAAAGGACCATTTGTGTAATGTACATATTTGGTCCTTTAGTTTCATAAATGGCTTTACGGCTTTATTCTTTAAAAAGGCGTGGGATATTGTGGGTCAGGAGATTAGTGCTGCTGTTCGTGAGTTTTTTACAAATGGGAAACTTCTCAAAGAAGTGAACCACACGATTTTGGCGTTAATACCCAAAATAACTACCCCGTCAAAAACAACGGATTATAGACCTATATCTTGCTGTAATGTTATTTACAAGTGTATTAGTAAAATCATTACTAATCGGATCACTGATGTTCTTGGTGATATTGTTGGCGTAAACCAATCTGCTTTCATTCCGGGAAGGCGCATCTCGGATAATATCCTCCTCACTCAAGAACTTATGCATAATTATCATATTCAGTTTGGTTCTCCAAGATGTGCGTTTAAAGTAGATATTCAGAAGGCATATGATACAGTTGATTGGAGTTTTCTACGGGTTATATTACGCGGTTTTGGGTTTCCTACTAAATTTATTAACTGGATTATGGAATGCGTCACCTCGCCTTCGTTCTATATATGTATTAACGGAGACATTCATGGCTGGTTTTTGGGTAAGAGAGGTTTAAGACAAGGTGATCCTATGTCTCCCTATCTTTTTACTCTAGTCATGGAAGTCCTTTCTCTTATCATCCAGCGGAGGGTTAGATCAAATCCAGATTTTAAATTCCATAAAGGTTGTGAGCAGCAAAAGATTGTTAATTTATGTTTCGCAGATGACTTATTTCTGTTTGCTAGGGGAGATATTAGTTCAGCCCAGCTTATTCTAGATGCGTTAAACGAGTTTAAAGAAACTTCTGGGCTGGTCCCGAGCATTCCAAAAAGTACGGTGTTTTTCTGCAATGTCCCTGCTACTGCTCGGGTTGAGATTCTTCAGCTTATGCCGTTTGAGGAAGGTACTCTTCCAGTTAAATATCTTGGGGTTCCCCTTATCTCTTCAAGGCTTCGGTATAGGGATTGTAAACTCCTTGTGGAGAAGCTTGAGAAGAGAATTAATGACTGGAAAAACAAATTTCTATCGTTTGCGGGTCGTTTGCAACTTATTATTTCTGTTTTGTCAAATATGCACACATATTGGGCTTCTGTGTTTATTTTGCCGTCCCGCAGTGTTGTAAAAATCGGTCTTGGCGGCCGCCTAGGCGGCGCCTAAGCGCTTGGCGGTCGGCTGCCGAGTGAGAAATTGCCTAATCGTTGGAGTTTGAAGGTTTTGGTCAAACTCGGTCCTAATCGGTCCTAGGCGGCCCTTGGCGGTCCTTGGCGGCCCTTGGCGGTCAAAAAAATGGTGATGAAGAAGATTGGAGTGGGCCTGTTTTTTTGTTTCAGTCGTTATGTTGTAGAGGAAAAAAGACGGCGATGAAGAAATTAGGTTTTCATTGGTATATTAATTGATAAATAAGTTGGAGTGGGCCTGTTTTAGAATGATAGATTGGTTGGGCTCATTATTGGGCTTCTTTTTGTTATATTTCAAAACACCCTGATCCAACTTAAGTTTCCAAAATCCAGTATTCAAACTTATTGTTCGTATTTTATATATTGTTATTGACTAATTTAATTATTTTGTTAAGATATTATATATATTTTTCTAAAAAAAATTAATTTTCTTTGTATTTAATAGTACCCGCCTAGAAACCGATTAATCGCCGCCGAGACCGATTAATCGCTTGAAGGTGGTCGACCGCCGAGGTACCGCCGAGCGATTTTACAACATTGCCGTCCCGTATTATTCGTGATCTCGAACAGTTAATGCGAGTTAATGCGAGGTTTCCTCTGGTGTCAAGGAGATATGAAGAAGGGCGGATCGAAAGTTTCGTGGGATGTAGTGTGCAATCCAAAAAGCGAAGGAGGCCTTGGTATTCGTAGAATTCAGGATTTTAATACAGCTCTTATGTCATATCATATTTGGGGTATTATTTCTAACAAGGAGTCCTTGTGGGTTAAATGGATTCATTCTTATAAATTGAATGGTCGGATTTTTTGGGATGTGCCTATTACGGGAATTATGAGCTGGACTTGGCGGAAACTTTTGCAAATAAGAGGTATTATCCGTCCCTACGTATGGAAGTTAATTCGGGATGGAAACTCTACTCATGCTTGGTTCGATAACTGGTGCAGTGCTAGTCCTCTTACTCAATTTCTAACCCCGAGGGATATTTATCGTGCTGGTTTTGATATGAAGGACAAGGTCTCGAATCTGTTAGTTAATAATACTTGGAAGTGGCCGGTGGAGTGGTATCAGCGTTTCCATACTCTATCGCAGATTCCAGTTCCGCAAATTAGGGTAAATAACAACGATGAAACTGTGTGGCGTGTGGAGAATGGGTCTTTTAATAACTTTTCGGTTTTTACAGTGTGGAATACAATCAGAATCAAGGAAACTGAAGTGCCTTGGCACAAGATTGTATGGTTTACGCATTGCATCCCTCGGCATTCTTTTCATATGTGGCTTGTCATGAATAAACGCCTTAAAACCCAAGATATGTTGAGACATTGGGAGGTAAGGCCTGATCTGGATATTGATATGGTAAGATGCCCGCTTTGTGATTCGGGTCCTGATTCTCATGAGCACTTGTTTTTCGAGTGCCCTTATTCTAAAGAAATCTGGGCTAGGGTTCGACATCTTATGGATATGGATAATATTGCTCCGACTCTTACTGATATTGTGGCGTACATCATTCCTATTGCTCACGGACGTTCTGCAAAAAGCGTTATTTCTCGGATGGTTTTGGGTGCTACAACATATTATATCTGGTTAGAGCGTAATGCAAGGCTTTTCAAAAACAAATCAAAACCCCACACTCAGGTGTATGAAGAGATTTTTGCTACAGTGCGGTTGAAGATGATCACATTTAAGTTAAAAAAGAGCTCAGCTCGTGTGCAACATTTGCTTGAGAGATGGAACATCACGAGTTCTATGGACTAGTAGTTTTTAGTGTGTCCGGTTGTATGGCGTGTTGCCGGTTGTGTTTTTAGTACTTTCTCGCCTAGTGCTGTGTTTTTGTCCTAGGTCGTTTATGGTTTGTCATATTCCTAGGTTGTGTGGTCGTCAAGCTTGTTGCTTGAGGTTAATGTGGTCTTTCTGCCACATTCCTTTGTAATTTTTTGTGATTAATTTATTTAGCCAGGGTGATCCTTTACCCAAAAAAAAAAAAAAGATAAGATAAATGGATTAAACCGTATTTTGAAGATCTAAAAGAGTTTCAAATGGACCTGTGGTTCAGTTAACCTTCCTTCAGGTCGAGAAATAACTCTGGTTAAATCTGATTGCATATAATCAAAGACCAAATAGAGACTATATTGCATTCTAGAAGTAGCAAGACCTTCAAGTTTGATAATATTTGGATGATCTAATTTCTGTAAAATGATAATTTCTCTCGCCATAAATTTTACACTTTCGGGTTCTGATGTGTCAAAACGGACTTTTTTTAAAGCCACAATTTTTCCCGTATCTCTATCTCGAGCTTTATAAACATTGCTATATGTTCCATGGCCTATCTACATATGCAAAAAAAAATTAAAAGAAAAAAATATGTAATTAAATATTTAAATAACTTGGTCTTCAAATTTCACTAGAATCAGGAACAGAATACTTACTAACCTTAGCAAGCTTATCATAAGAATCAGCAGTTTTGGAAACCAAATTAGCCAAAACATCTTTAGGAATATTATCAACAAGCCATTTAGGCCATCCATCAATCAGTTCATCTGAACCAATCTTCTTAACAACAACCCCAATTCCTTGTCTACTAATCTTCCTATCATTCTTACTTCCTTCTTCCTTGTTTGAATCACTATCAGCAACAAATTCAGCCACATGATCATCCTTGTTCTTCACAGGCATTTCATCAAACACCTTCTGTGCAACATTGGGTTTCCCGCCATTTCCACCTGTAACATATCCATTATCGATCTTCAATTTAGTAAGGCTGCCGCCACGAGATTGTTGCCGATTATAAGTTGGAGAAGGCTTTCCCTGCACGCAACCCATTTGATCAGAGAACTTGTAGAACACTGAAGAAACGGCAATGGTGACATGTAACAACTAGATTGAGAGGAAACTGATTAATTTGGGTGAAATTAGTTAGTATGGGATAGAAGAATTGGAGGAAAAAAACAGAAGGGGTGATGATGGATAGGCCGGCTGATGGAGATTTGGGGAAAAAGACGAGAAATGGAATCCATTAACGTAACCTTGGGATTGGATTTGGGGCTGTGATTACGAGGGTAGGGTTTGAATGCTAGGGAACAAAGATAATTTCTTCTACTGATTTGGATTTGGATTTGGATTTGGATTTGGATTTGGCGGCTTGTCATCATCCCCAAAATCCGTTTCGAAATTGAGATCCTCACCACCACCTCCATTATTTTAAACAAGTAAAGCTGCCAACTTGCCAACAATATCACCATATTTTAATTTTGAATTACCTCAAAATCTTTACAAACGTACTAATGCGAGAATTCATTTCTGCACCACTATTTTTACTTCATATATCACACTGTACAAGTTTTATAACTAACTGTACAAGTATATCAAGCATAAATTGTGGTAGATACATTAAAAGTTGTGATATAAAAATCACCCCCTATGCATTTAGCATGCTTACTATTTCATGGAAAATGAACGTTTTGATAAAATTGGCAGTCCCAAAAATTAAATGGTAGCTACCCTAAAAATGAAAAATAATTTTTTGACACTATTTGGAAGTTATCCCAATGCATGTTACTCCCTCCGTCCCTAAATAAAGTTCTCATTTGTGTTGGGCACAACATTTTAGAAGATAGTTAGTGGTGGGGTATTTGGTATTACTTTTGATTAAAATATAAGGTTTGATTGGAGAGAGAAAGTGTTTTAAGAGATAGTTAGTGGTGAAAGTATTGATAATAATATTATTATATTAAGTGGGCCCCTTATGTTAGAGAAATGAGAACTTTATTTAGGGACAAAACTTGAAGGAGAAATGAGAATTCTATTTAGGGACGGAGGGAGTACTAGTAAGGGTTTTAACTAAGTCAGTGTTGATTACTTGACTTCGAAGACTTATATGATATTATCTTTATTAATTTTTAAAACTATATTATTCTATTAACCATCATCTACCACCAACATCACTTTGTCATCACTATCATCACCGTAAAATATATTTACAGGGTACATATCACCGTTGCGCGAGTACATATTAGTTACTCCCTTCGTCCCATTTTTATTGTCCACCTAACTATTTTAGTTTGTCTCAAAATAAGTGTCAATTTCAAATTACAACCAATCATATGAATTATAAATGGGTAAATATGAGATTTTATTGGTGAACAGTGCAAAAATTGCATTTTCATAAAACTGTATGCCTTTTGTCCAGTTTACAATTAATTTGGGACGAAGGGAGTATTTTATATAAGAGTAATGGTATTGATTTTTACCATTTATTCCTACTAGCCCTACTCATTAGACGAAGACATGTGCGAAAATCAAAGGATAATATTAAAAGAGAGAATTAACAGATTACATATGCCATGACGTTAAATTCAATAACAAAAACTAGAAACCGCAAAAAAACCAACTTGGAACTAAAAAATCAAACAAAAAAATAACAACTCACTCTAAGAAATTTACTCTCCCTATTACTAGTGTTTACAATTTCTTCAAAGATTTCATACATCACTGTCCGATCTAATATCTACTATAATAAAAAAAACAATTGTAAGACAAATCCCATGTTTGAATTTTATACTTTCTCAATTTCCCTAAATTTGAGGAACCTGTTGAAGAAGATGAATCAAATATCACCCCCACTAGAAACCTTCCATGGCATCGAGTTGCCAAGATCAAACGGACCTAAAGATTCATTCTGTACTCCATCATTTTTCAAACAAAAAAAAAAAGATTAAAAAGTTAATTAGAATATAATTAACAATAATTAATTACAAGTGAATATGCAATTAAAATATTAATATTAATACCCAGGTTAAGCCTCTTAACCCTAGGCTTCTGCTATCTTCACCAAATAGTGGAGGACGAGCAAAAAGTTCCAGTTTTGGTTCTGGATTACAAGTTTCTTCACCTTGTTTTGAGTCCTGTACAAAAATATCAAACTTTTTTTTATATCTCAGTATTTTATTCAAATAAAAGATTATCATTTTAATGATATAAATTTCAGGAATATGTTTAACACACTAATAATATACATAATAAAAGCAACCACAATGTTGAAAAAATAGCTATATATTTTAGATAGTGGTCCATTTTTGTAGTTATAACTTTTAAACACACAGTTTTGGTAATTACAAATTTTGAGTACTTTGGTAACTAAAGAAAGTTTTTAGGGCCTATTTGGATATTATCTTTTACGTTGAGTATTGCTATAACTACCATAGTAGGCCTCTCAAAAACTTGTAATTACAAAAATGGATCTTTAAAAACAATAATTAACAAAACGGGAAAGTATATTGCTATGTTATTATTTATGATAAAAAGGTGTTTTAAGTCAACTCAAAGTCAAACCCAACCCACCCATTTTGCCACCTCTAATCTGATTGATATAATAAAGCAAATTAACCTCTTTTAGATGAGGAAATCTGAAAGAATTTGAACTAAAATCTTGATTTGGTCTTGGAACATTTTTGGTCAACTTCCGGAAGGCAAACGCATGACATGTTTCTTCAGCATCCAATATAGAGTGAGTGTTACTTTTCAGTTGTGAAGAGATAACAGCATCAAATGAATCAGAAATTAATGTCTCATTATTGGTTTTTGGATCAGATTTATTATTATTATTATTAATTTTGGCCTGTAAAGATGCTTCAGATAGAAGTCCACCAATGCTCAAAGCAGTTAAACTATCATCCCATATAATTGGTTTATTTTTGCCATTTAATGCCAGCTCATCATTATGCAAAGAAGCTTCTGAAAGAAAACCTCCAATGCTTATATCAGTGAATAAAGAAATTGGTTGCAATTCTGTTATGCTGCAACTGGATTTCAACTCGTTTGACTTTGACCCCATGGTCAAACTGGTAATCCCATCTTGATCCGTTGCATTAGCACACTTAATTCCTTCAGATATTAAGGGAGCAATTGCTGGAGGAGGATCATCATCAGAGAACCAACCATAACTGGAAAAACAATATTCGAGTTTATGCTTTATTATCTTATTGTTTTTTTTTGAGTAATTACACAAATGGTCCTTTAGGTTTGTACCATATTACATATTTGGTCATTTAGTTTCATAAATTACACTGGTAGTCCTTATTTCTGAAACTATTGACACGTTTGGTCCTTTACCTAAACATACATTAACTTTTCCCGTCAAACAAACTGGGTTTTTACGGGTTCCAAATTGGTGAAGGGAAAGGGAAAAGGACATATTTACCCCCTTGTGCATCACATTCACACGTGACCATACTTGACGGGAAAAGTTAACGTCTATTTAGGTAAAGGACCAAACGTGTCAATAGTTTCAGAAATAAGGACTACAAGTGTAATTTACGAAACTAAAGGACCAAATATGTAATATGGTACAAACCTAAAGGACCATTTGTGTAACTTACTCCTTTTTTTAACAGCTTATGCTTTATTATTATCTAAATAAATTAAAAGTAAACACAAACCTTAACCGATATATAGAAGGGGTTTTTAGAGCTTTGTAAACATCTCCAGCAGTAACAATGGTGTCTTTAACTGTCCATTTTCTACTTATAACTGCTTTTTTCAACCTCATGTGTGTATCATAAGGTAAAAGAACTGGCTCCCCTTTAGCTATGTGGGACCCACCCCATTTTCTACCAATGTGTTTTATAACAGACGATATTTTCTTACTAGCTTTCAGTGTCAGTTCCAAGAATGGATTATGACCATCCTACATACAAGTTTATATAATATAAATTATTACTTATTTATTTTTAATTATTTATTACATGAAAATATAATAAAGTAATAAACTCACTTTTTCTAATCCTATTCGAGTAACTTCATCAACTGGAAACAATTGCAGCTTAATCTTTGCCAAAGGATCAACTTCTACTGTTAATTTGTTTTTACTTTGTGCAGATGGTTCAGTTACTGAAAACTGCTGACTCAGCACTTCAGACAAAACACCTGCAAATAAAATAATGGTTTCCTTTAAATGTAAGATTCACATATAGCAGTAATTGAAACTTTAATGTCTGTTTTGCTAATTACAAGTTTTTAGCAGGCCCATTTTCATAATAAAAGGTCTTTCTTCCCTGTTTAGTTATTAAATCAAATTCTTTTTGGCCCTATGTGGTTATTGTAGTCACATTTTTTAATGCTCTAATTACCAAAATGGGCGGGCTAAAAACTTGTAATAACTAAAACAGACTTCAAAAAGCTTATAATTACCAAAGCGCACCACCACCTAAAGTATATTGCTAGTTTCTAAATTTTTCCCTAAATTATAATACTAACCCACATTTTTTAACAAACAGTTTAAGATGTGTGCATTAATAATACACAAATTGACCTAGTCATAAGTAAATGGGTTGAAATTGTGACCTGATGCTTTGGGTGCAGGTCCTTTTTGTCTGTTTGTGCCCTTTTTGACTTTTCTTGTTCCTACAATGTGCCTGCCAGGTGTCTGACCTGTAATTCCTTTTTTCTGCATGTTCGGTTTCATGGAAACTCTGTTTTTCTGGAAACAAATATAGACAATGGTAAATATATTGTCATTGTATATATATACGGGGGCAAACGATTATACTGAAACAACTGACTTATTAATTGTGATTCGTGTAAATGGTAATTAGAGCCTCAGGGCACTTTATAACAGATTATTTAGCTTAGTACACTACAGAATTAGGTTTAGGATTATGTAATGTCCCCTTTGTGGTTTGTATTTTATTTTCAAAAAATCCTAAATTTCTTGATTGTGCAGCTACAATACAATTAGGAGCGGAAAATTTCATCAATTGCATATGTATAGTTCTATATTAAGCACATACACACATGACACAACACAATGAACAGTAACATAAATCATAAAAATTAGGGTTTCGTTAATAATATTGACAGATAGATAGGTATTAATTGGTTTAGAATCTTCCGAATTCCGATACTAGATGGAAAATAAACAAACAGCAACTTAATCTGTAATCAATTGAAAGTTCACAATTAGTTAACAATAATCCATACGACAAGAATGATCGTTATCCCAAAAAGCAGCAGATTATATAATTCTTCATCAGATCGAATCGACTTGAAGAACAATTTCGATTTCTTAGGAACTATAATTTATTGGAGAAATCGAACAGCAAAGTATGAATTGAGCTACAAGAACTTATTAAGCAAATCAGATTCGTATAAACATGGATGGATTTTACGCACCTGAACCAGAATAATCGGACAATTGACGGTGTTGGTGAACTGAAATTGTTTGAAAGAAGGAAAGTGGTGGCAATTGGCGGGAGCTGAAACTCGAATTTCAACAAGTACCAATTTTCAATTCACAAATCAAAGGGCTTTCGCTTTTGTTGCGTGTATTAAAGCACCCCCTTCGAAAATGTTTTAGAACTATGGAGATCATTTACATTTTTTTATTTATATTACAAAATCAATAAGTTCAATTAGAAATATTATTACAGAAAAACCTTTTGGAATGGTTAATCACTGTAGATATTATTTAATAATAACTTTTTAGTTAGTGGAATGTTGATGTGGTAAAAGTAATAAACTTTTGTGAAGGTTAACCATTGGGGATGCTCTAAATTGACCATCTTAAATTTTAGCATATTTACTATTTACATCTTTTAACCCAATGTATTTTATTACCCTAACTTGATTTATATAGTCTTTTACTATTTTAAACTATCAAAATATATGTTGTATAATACTCCCTCCGTCCCTAAATAAAGTTCTCATTTGTGTTGGGCACAACATTTTAGGAGATAGTTGGTGGTGGGGTATTTGGTATTACTTTTGATTAAAATATAAGGTTTGATTGGAGAGAGAAAGTGTTTTAAGAGATAGTTAGTGGTGAAAGTATTGGTAATAACATTATTATATTAAGTGGACCCCTTATGTTTGAGAAATGGGAACTTTATTTAGGGACAAAACTTGAAGGGGAAATGTGAACTTTATTTAGGGACGGAGGGAGTATATTTTAATTTGATAAAATAGTCGATTTATATTACTTATTAATTTAATTATGTTTTCTTAACTGACTTACTTCGATTGGAGTTTTTAATAGACTATAAAAAATATACGCTCATTTTAATATAATTAGATTAAAAGCAAATTACGTGAAACAATAAGACTAAATTAGTGAGTCATAATACATAAACGACTATTTTGTCAAGTTCATGATATTATGCTGAATCTGTAAAATTTTCAAAATAGTAGATGATACATTAAATTAAGTTCATGATACTAAAATGTATTTTTATTCTTCTTTTGTTATTTCTTATATAATCTTTGGTTGGATGTTAAGATTCAAAATAGTTGATGTCGTTTATCTAGATTTTAAAATTTGGTTACAATATAAAAAAATATGGGTTTATGAAACCCATCAAAATAAGTGGTTTTAAAATAAACAAGACATCTTTCAACAGTATATGCCTTTATTAATTTTATCACATCAGCCATATCACACTCTTTCTTACTTATAAAAAATTGCATTTTTTTTTCAAATTTTCAATAATAAAAAGAGAAATAACAATAACCGATTAAAAAATAAGAATGATATTGGTGTTACTATTTGTGTGTACTCATGTGCCTACCCGTTTAATGATGACAAGTATAAAAATCAAAGGATAATATAAGGAAATAGAATTAGTGGATTACACATGTCAAATTTATAGATGGATATACACATAAATAAATACAAATGATAAACACAAATATCATTTCTCATTAAAAAAAACTAAAGGACTTTGACACTATGACGGGTGCCAACAGCACACATTGACACAGCCGGTTTGCCCTGCCGGTTGGGGTGACCGTTGGCACGGCCCCAACGGTTGGGCGCCGGTTTGAGGCCCATGTAACGACCCGGATTTTTGTGTTAAATAAATTCTAAGAAAATATGATAAATAAGGATAAATCGTTTAAAGAACGTAGGAATTGGTTTCGTGTCATTTGGACACCGTATGAGAAAGTTATGGACGAAACCGGGTCGAAACAAGGAACAAAAGTTGCAGCCCGCCTGGGCAAGGAAGTTCGCGGAGCGAACTAGTTCTCGCGATCGCGAGGATCGGGCAGAGACTTGGGGTTTTCAGAGATCGGAGTTCGCGGCTGGTTCACGACACGCGAACTGTTCACGACACGCGAAGTTCGCGGCGCGAACTTGGACTTCGCGGCGCGAAGTCTGTCAGACAGCAATAAAAAACAGGTTTTGGCTCATTTCATGCCATCTCAAACCCTAGTTTCTCTCTTGGACGATTTTCGAGTGCAAGGGCAGTTCTTGGTCGATTTCTTCATCAAAGCTTGATAGATTTCACTCCTAAGTGAAGATAAAAGGTAAATCTTCACTCCTTCATCTTTGTAGCTCAAGATCTATGGATCTTGATGCTTGGGTTTGAAACCCTAATTATTGGGGTTATGGGTTATGGTGAAATAAATGATGTATACACTTAATAGATGGTATTTCAACAAAGGAAACAAGTGTATGGTTAAGATTGGTAAGAATCTTAAGGGTTGGTTAAACCTAGGGTTTTGGAAATCATCCAAATTGGGGGAAAGTGTTATTAAAGGGTTTCTAGTGAAAAAAAGGGGTTTATTATTAGTAGTATTTGTTGTGAAACAAGTTGTGAATGTTATGATAGGCTTGGTGAAGTCTTGGAAGGTGCTAGCTTGTTGAAGCAAAAGGATTGGGTGTGAAGGACACATTTGGAGCATTATTTGCTAAGGTGAGTACGTGTGGACTTTACTGAGTACATAGCCATAGAAATATGTTTTCTTATTTGTGATTTGGTCTATTTGATTAATTGTGTAGACTATTAGTATGTAGAGTTAGTATATATTATTATGAATATTAAAACTAACTTGTTTGATGATTTATGAGATAGCCAAGGGCTTAGATGGAATAACTCGAGAAGTTATGATGAGTGATAGATTGGCAGTGATTCGGGGGATCCCCGGTCACTTTGGATGGGGCGGATTGGGCATCGACCCATGGACCATCATGTGTTAGGAGGCTTGCTACCGGACGAGATCCGGCTAGAAATCGGGTGACGGTAGATTGGGCGATTCCCTCTTGCCGTTACCATAAGGCTTATTAAGGCGGGGAATCCCCGATTAATAAGTATGTGAGATGACGGGTTATTTGGAGATGTTCCGGATAACTAGATAGACTTGCTAGGAAGCAAGAATGATAGAGACACAATAGGGTGGTTAGACGTATGATGATGAGATATATATATATATGTGTTTATATATAATGTGATACTTGTTTGTTTTATCGGGGTCTAAACCCATGTATGTAACGCCCTGAAATTTGTAGTAATTAATAATGTTAATTTAATTGTGATATTTAATTTTAAAAGAAATAATTAGTAATTAATTATAATGAAATTAGACGGTTCATTTCTTATCAGACGTTATATACGTAATTTAACTTAATTATATAGACGTTTAATTATTTGGTTGCTTTATAATTTAATAGACGTTTGTTAATTCTCGAGGCCGGCCGATAGGCCAAGGCCTACCCTACCTTCTATCTCCAGTCAGTTTACTTATTTCCATGATTCGGTGATCCGTGAGCGACAACCGAGCCCGTATGTCTTGTGATAAAATTCGGCCAGGAGTAGATATGGCCCTAAACTTTGCACGTCTCCTTTGTCCAATCCACCATGCATTCTTTGAGCCCAAACTCCATGCGTGATGGTTTCTAGCCCGTTCAGATTTACAAGGCTTGAGGCCTTGTTTCCGTTACTTGGTCATTAAGCTAGAACAAATATGGATACAATCCTCACAGTTATTACATACCAAAATCCGAAAATCTCCTAACCCTAATCCCTTGATTCAGCCGCTGCTAGCATAGCACCATTATCTTCGGTTTCTTCTTCATTACAGCGAGCACCTCCATTCGAACCAGAGCTGTGATCGAAGAGCATCTCCATATTGCTTCCTGTTTTGTTCCACCATCGAACTAGAGTTGAAGGAGGCCGAGTATAGCTGTTGGCGGTAATAATCTCATCTTTTCTTTATGATGTTTCGTTCCTTCAATCGAGAAAAACCCTAACCTACTTTCGGTTTCGTCCTTGTGACATGTTCGACCAAGAATCCATCGAATGAGAGCAATCAAGAAGGAGAAAACCTCTAGCTATGATCGGTTATCACTCGGTATTGTCTTCCTTGTTCCAACTTTATAATTCATTCAATCCTAGACAATGATGTTGAATTACTGATCCTTGTGTCGGGTTTCTCGATGTGGTTGTTATCGAACAGGAACGAAGGGGTCATCATCGGCGCAAGTAGAAGTTGAAACCGTGATCAAGTGTTGTCAATAACAATCGGTAGAACTCTAGACTGTTTTAGTATTTTGATTTGATTTAAGCTGTGGCTAATATGTTTTGTGTAGGGTTGTGACCAAACCTTAGGGTTCGGGTTTTTGATTCTGATTGTTAATGATGTCGGGTTTTATATTGGGAATTATTTTCAGTTTTGTTAATCTGCGTTTTGGACAGCTTCTGTCGGGTTATTCGCGACTGTTTTCGACCTGTTTCCGTTCCGATTCCGGGCTCCGGGTCATCTAGACTTTTGTAGCCCGATGAGTTACCTTTCCGTGACCGCCGACCTCTCGTTAATTGAGTTTACGGTTTCTATGATATGGTCATTTTCCTAACAGGCTGTAGTGCTGAAATTCAGTACCGAAAATCCCTGTTGCAGGCCTGTTTCGGGACCCTTCGGGGCAGAACCGAGCCGAACTTTGTGAAGACAAATTCTAGCGTTAGGTGTCTTTTAATTGCTGTAAAAATTTGAGGTTTTTCCGAATAACGGTATGATAGTTATAGCTGTTACGATAACTGGTCGCGGGTTGGGTAGATTCTGATTTTGTTGGTATTTTGAGGTCGGCTTTTGACTAGGGTTTTATTGTATATGTGATATAGGCCCGGGAGTGTCTCGGTACTTATTTTTGGCTGTTGCGTGGATGTTTGGAAGCTAGCAAAGCTAAGGTGAGTATTCTCACCGTGTATTCAGTTTTAACGTTATACATGCATGACTTACGTGTTATATTACTTGCACCTTAATTGTTATCTGAGTTTGAGCTGTTATCTGAGTTTGATCTGTTATCTGAGTATCTGAGCATATGTTTACTTATTTATGATCTGAGACATTGTGCCTGGGTAACTGAGCTCGGCACAGAGTCATTCTGTGCTATTACTTGCTAGGGCAATCTGAGATAATTATGTTAAAGAGATAATAAAACATAATAACACACATCTGAGTTTTGGGATCACCTCCCGTCTGAGTTTTTGGGATTATTCCCGTCTGAGTTTATATCTGACTTGACACCGAAGAGCACTGGTGTCAGACGTTTTGACTTGGCACCGAAGAGTACTGGTGCCAGGCCTTTTTGACTCAACACCGAAGAGTTCAGGTGTTGAGGTGGTGTGAGGCGGGTCGAGGTTGATCTCTCGGCCCAAGTCACACTAGCGCGCTATATAAATTAAAATCTGAGTAATAAAATCCGAGGAATAAATCTGAGTAATTAATCGAGTAGATTCTGAGTAGGAGTACACCGATGTGCCCTCATGTGTTGTATGTTATGATTGTTTACATTTTGAGATTATTCACTCAGCTTCCCAGCTGACCCAAATCTCCCCCATTGTTTCAGGTACCAGCAAAGGAAAGGAGGAGGTGGACGGTTGACCGCTGTATCTTTTCATTACTGATGTGGACATCATTTAATATTTTAAAACACTTTATTTTATTTTAACTATTTCCGCAATAAATACGTTTTAAATGTGAAATATTAATATCTGAGATTTATTTATGGGACCTTTTGATTTTAATTTTGTTTCCAAAATTTTTAAAAATCTTGTAAATTTTAGGGTGTTACAAGTTGGTATCAGAGCTCTGACTTGAGGGATTTGGATTCACAAGGGGTGGATTCAATCTCAAGTTTGAGTCTCGAGTTTTAAAACGCGAACTGAGTATAATATTTTCTGAGAAAAGTTTCCACATCAAGCATACAGCATGTCACGTCGACCTCTCGCTTTTCCCATTGCTGGTAATATTTAACAGTTTTTATTTATCTGAGATGTATGTTGTATTCTGAGTATGGATGAGTAGAGTAGTCTGAGATTTTTGTGGTTATTTTCTAAGTATATCTTTCCGAGTGTTGTTTCTGATTACATCTGTGAAATAAACCCCAAAAGTTATAATAACATACGAAAATTACATATGAATAGTACGATTTAATACTATGTATATATAGATATACGAATGCGAGGTTTGATAATTTAGAGTATAATTTAGAGCATAATTCTGAGTAAAATTCGGGATTTAATTCCCAATGTTTAATATATTTATGCTTATACAAATACGCATACTAGAGGAATTATAAATTTTAATAATAAAAGTTTCCAATTTAGAGGAATACCTAATAGAGTTGAAATGAGATTTTATAAGTTTTGAGAAGTTTAAACCAAAAGTGTAATAACGGGATATTAATTTATGATTCGCATGCTTTGAGTAAATGAGAAAAGGGAAAATTATTAATATTAAAGAGGAGTATTAAATTTTTCGTATTGGGAAGATATTAAAAACTTTCATGTGGGAGAAAACACTTAATAGACCGAGTCATTTAAACGAGTAAATCAGAGATTAGTAAATCAAATTGATTAAGAATTATTCATTTTTAAGAGGATTTACCAAGTTGAGTAAAAGAAAGAATTATTAAGTCAATAAAATGGGAAATAATTACATTTAGCTAAACGAGAATTATTAACAGGATCTAAAAGAGAATTATTGATCAGGGTTAAAAGAGAAGTTATCTAAATGAGAAATTATAATTTTCGTGAATACAACGAATCACGAGATATAATAGTTAAGCAGATTCCATATTAAGGTCAACAAGTTAGTATTTATTTAAGAATCATTAAATTGAGATAAAATGGGAAAAACATTTCGAGTAAGTAGGTTAAATTGCCGAGTGCAAAACTAAATGTGGATGACAAGTTAAGTGACAGATTAATGAGTTCACACTGATAGCTTAAAATAAACTATGTAAGTTTAATAGACTAATTAATTGAGAGATTGCTGAGTCAAATTAATCAGATATTATTGAAGCTCATCTTAAAGAGTAATTATATAAGAGGATTAAGAGGAAGCTAACGTCATCAATTTGATGATGATCTCTTTAAAAACGAGTAAAAGAGCGATAAATTGAATCAAATTAAACGAGGAACGCAATAACTGAGAACTCTGATTAAAAGGATATTAATCGACATGCTCACAAATTACAATAAATTTAATATAACTGTGGAGAGGATATAAGTTATATTTATGAGGAATGATAAATGGCATATCCAAATGAAAAATTTAAAAGGAGATTTGTATTGTGGAAATAACTAAGTGGAAATATTTCTATGAATCTGAGTTATCCGAGTATCGCGTACGAGACTAAATATACGCATGATTTTCTGAGTAATGTTTATGAGGTTTTGAGTATCCCCAGCTGAGTGCATATCTGTATTTTATCAGATATTGAAAGTAAACTTTTCTTTCTTCTGAGAGTGATTTGTTGTGGATTATTTTTATGTGTGGGAAGTTGTGAACTTTGGGATTGACTCGTGACCAAACAAAAGCATGTGTCGAAAGTAATAGACGGCCCCTATTACCGTACACACAGGACTTTTGGTTGGTTAGTGGGAGATTTTGAGGGGAACGATGGACCAATGCTTGTTATGGTGAATTTAGTATGTGTATCCTAATTGTTTGTGTGACTACATAATTGCTTGTTTATTTTGGTAGACAATACTAGTTCCAAACTCGAGGACGAGTTTTCTCCAAGTGGAGTTGAGTAGGGGTAAAAAGGAAAATTGTCAAGAAATAATCATCATTAATTATTATTTATAAATATTATGAGCATGATGCTTATGCAGAGAGATTTTGTTGGTATGAATTTAAAGTGCGAAATCTAGATACATATAATTGATCAAATAAAATATAAGAGTAACTATCAAATCAAGCAGTTGAGAATAATTAAATTTATTCTATGGGTAATTATAGAATTTACAACAAAATGATAGATCGGGTTTACTGGAAAAATTAACAAATCAAGTTATTTGGGTTGAATGAATATCATGCAAAAGTGAAGTAGTAATACTACAATTATATACAAATAAGACAGTATACTTATTCTTGGGTGGTTATAAATGTGATAATGAGAAATCATGAAATTAAAGTGATGAGAACTTATTTATGAGTCGAATATGAGAAAACTGCTACAATGAAATTTTGAGGAAAATGAGTTAGAATGAGATCGGTAATTTGCTGGTAATGAGTTATTACTAAAACGAGCTAAATGATAAAATTTTATTTTGATTAATTATGGAGTAATTTTGAGTTATAAGAAATTTACAAATCGAGTTACATAAGCAAATTAATAAGATGAGTCAAAAGAGAAAAGTATTAAATTAACGGGAAGTGTTATTCAAATTCTTGAAGTATTATAAAGTGTTATGAGTTTTGAGGTATTATAAAATTATATGAGAAAACTCTATTTATGAATAATTATTAAACTTGAGACGAGAACAACTATTCAATAAATTTATATTGAACTTAGGAGAAATTTCGAAAAGACAAGAATGTACTGAATTGATGAACCATGAGGAAACTGTAAGAATTAGAATAAAGTGTAACTGCGAATTGAGTAAATGGGAACTAAGGAATTAATTCGAAATTGGAGTAACGAGAAATCATTATAAATAAGAGTATGAAATTTAAATTGGAATTTTAGTGGGTAACATGAAATTCATGAGTAGATATGGTCAAAATAATTAAGAGACATTTTAAATTGTGCAAAATCAGTAAAACGGTCTATTAAAGGATCGTTAAACTAGATGAATGAGAAAACATCTAGTAAAATATTATCGAGAAACCACTAAATGTAATAGAATGGGAACCTATTAAAGAGAATTAAATGACAAGATTGTTAATTTGAGCTAGTTAAAAGGTTATCAAAATGAGTAATATACAAACCTTATGGAGTGAAGTAACGATAAATAGTTAAAGAAGAGTTATTTTGAGAACCAATAACACGGTTGAGAGAGAGTATATCATTCCAAGTATTATAAGCTGGTAAATTGGAACACGCGAGTAGTAATAAGAATGAGTAAAAATGTGATTTATACCTAATGCTATTACTTGTGAATATTATTACCTTATGAGTTGTTACTGAGTTAGAGTTTTGGGTTTGCTTCTGAGTTAAGATTTATAAGTTTGCTCCTGAGTTATACATTTTTGAGTTATACTCCTGAGATATATTTTGAGTTTATTTCTGAGTGGGACTTCTGAGTTATATTTCCAGATCATATTTTGGAGTTATATACCTGGGTATATGAGAATTCTGTGTGATATGTATATTCCTTGTGGTTTATTTGCATGGTTTTTATATTAATTGATAATGGTGTAAACCGCTAAATTATTTATTATGCTGTCAACAAACTGTTGACCCATAGAGTAGAGGACCTTCTGAGTCATTTTGGTAGAAAATTGTCGATAATGAATTTTTTTTTACCTGTTGCTAAAATGGGTAAGTGGTCATTTGATGGAGTTGTGCGGGAAGAAAATTTTCCATAAAAACTTGTTATCGTCATGAGAAATCCGAGTGTGATTGTGCAAATGGTTTGGATGACCTGGTACTACGCTGAGCATCTGGTATCGTCAACAAATCAATAGTAAATTTGCAAGTGGAGTTGAATCGGTGATTCAACGCGATGTTAATCGCTGAGTGCAACAACTGTATCCGAATGCGAGAGCAAGAAGACGCCTTCAGTAGAGTATCGTGGTGTATTTTATGCTCATTATCAACATTTTCTTTGCATACTGAGATCCGTAGTGAGCATCCTGACCTTATTTCTTTTAGCCTTATCGTCTTGCGCCACTAGAGGCGGATAATTGTATGAGCACTTACATGATCTGGAGTTCATTTCCTATTAAGTAAATTCACCATGAAGAGCTTCCTTCTATTCATAACTTTATCGTTTTATTCTTCTTTTCCATTTGAGTATGCATGTCGTAGGTCACCCTGATGATGTTCCTTTTTCATTCTTAACCTTATCATTTTGTTTCTTTCCCCATTTGAGGACGTGTGTCGTTGGCGAGTAGGAGTTGAGACGCGAGATTACTACCCTGAGTTCCTTCCGAGCAATGACTTCGGGGACGAAGTCTATTTCAAGTGGAGTTGAGTTGTAACGCCCTAAAATTTGTAGTAATTAATAATGTTAATTTAATTGTGATATTTAATTTTAAAAGAAATAATTAGTAATTAATTATAATGAAATTAGACGGTTCATTTCTTATCAGACGTTATATACGTAATTTAACTTAATTATATAGGCGTTTAATTATTTGGTTGCTTTATAATTTAATAGACGTTTGTTAATTCTCGAGGCCGGCCGATAGGCCAAGGCCTACCCTACCTTCTATCTCCAGCCAGTTTACTTATTTCCATGATTCGGTGATCCGTGAGCGACAACCGAGCCCGTATGTCTTGTGATAAAATTCGGCCAGGAGTAGATATGGCCCTAAACTTTGCACGTCTCCTTTGTCCAATCCACCATGCATTCTTTGAGCCCAAACTCCATGCGTGATGGTTTCTAGCCGTTCAGATTTACAAGGCTTGAGGCCTTGTTTCCGTTACTTGGTCATTAAGCTAGAACAAATATGGATACAATCCTCACAGTTATTACATACCAAAATCCGAAAATCTCCTAACCCTAATCCCTTGATTCAGCCGCTGCTAGCATAGCACCATTATCTTCGGTTTCTTCTTCATTACAGCGAGCACCTCCATTCGAACCAGAGTTGTGATCGAAGAGCATCTCCATATTGCTTCCTGTTTTGTTCCACCATCGAACTAGAGTTGAAGGAGGCCGAGTATAGCTGTTGGCGGTAATAATCTCATCTTTTCTTTATGATGTTTCGTTCCTTCAATCGAGAAAAACCCTAACCTACTTTCGGTTTCGTCCTTGTGACATGTTCGACCAAGAATCCATCGAATGAGAGCAATCAAGAAGGAGAAAACCTCTAGCTATGATCGGTTATCACTCGGTATTGTCTTCCTTGTTCCAACTTTATAATTCATTCAATCCTAGACAATGATGTTGAATTACTGATCCTTGTGTCGGGTTTCTCGATGTGGTTGTTATCGAACAGGAACGAAGGGGTCATCATCGGCGCAAGTAGAAGTTGAAACCGTGATCAAGTGTTGTCAATAACAATCGGTAGAACTCTAGACTGTTTTAGTATTTTGATTTGATTTAAGCTGTGGCTAATATGTTTTGTGTAGGGTTGTGACCAAACCTTAGGGTTCGGGTTTTTGATTCTGATTGTTAATGATGTCGGGTTTTATATTGGGAATTATTTTCAGTTTTGTTAATCTGCGTTTTGGACAGCTTCTGTCGGGTTATTCGCGACTGTTTTCGACCTGTTTCCGTTCCGATTCCGGGCTCCGGGTCATCTAGACTTTTGTAGCCCGATGAGTTACCTTTCCGTGACCGCCGACCTCTCGTTAATTGAGTTTACGGTTTCTATGATATGGTCATTTTCCTAACAGGCTGTAGTGCTGAAATTCAGTACCGAAAATCCCTGTTGCAGGCCTGTTTCGGGACCCTTCGGGGCAGAACCGAGCCGAACTTTGTGAAGACAAATTCTAGCGTTAGGTGTCTTTTAATTGCTGTAAAAATTTGAGGTTTTTCCGAATAACGGTATGATAGTTATAGCTGTTACGATAACTGGTCGCGGGTTGGGTAGATTCTGATTTTGTTGGTATTTTGAGGTCGGCTTTTGACTAGGGTTTTATTGTATATGTGATATAGGCCCGGGAGTGTCTCGGTACTTATTTTTGGCTGTTGCGTGGATGTTTGGAAGCTAGCAAAGCTAAGGTGAGTATTCTCACCGTGTATTCAGTTTTAACGTTATACATGCATGACTTACGTGTTATATTACTTGCACCTTAATTGTTATCTGAGTTTGAGCTGTTATCTGAGTTTGATCTGTTATCTGAGTATCTGAGCAGATGTTTACTTATTCATGATCTGAGACATTGTGCCTGGGTAACTGAGCTCGGCACAGAGTCATTCTGTGCTATTACTTGCTAGGGCAATCTGAGATAATTATGTTAAAGAGATAATAAAACATAATAACACACATCTGAGTTTTGGGATCACCTCCCGTCTGAGTTTTTGGGATTATTCCCGTCTGAGTTTATATCTGACTTGACACCGAAGAGCACTGGTGTCAGACGTTTTGACTTGGCACCGAAGAGTACTGGTGCCAGGCCTTTTTGACTCAACACCGAAGAGTTCAGGTGTTGAGGTGGTGTGAGGCGGGTCGAGGTTGATCTCTCGGCCCAAGTCACACTAGCGCGCTATATAAATTAAAATCTGAGTAATAAAATCCGAGGAATAAATCTGAGTAATTAATCGAGTAGATTCTGAGTAGGAGTACACCGATGTGCCCTCATGTGTTGTATGTTATGATTGTTTACATTTTGAGATTATTCACTCAGCTTCCCAGCTGACCCAAATCTCCCCCATTGTTTCAGGTACCAGCAAAGGAAAGGAGGAGGTGGACGGTTGACCGCTGTATCTTTTCATTACTGATGTGGACATCATTTAATATTTTAAAACACTTTATTTTATTTTAACTATTTCCGCAATAAATACGTTTTAAATGTGAAATATTAATATCTGAGATTTATTTATGGGACCTTTTGATTTTAATTTTGTTTCCAAAATTTTTAAAAATCTTGTAAATTTTAGGGTGTTACAATGTAGCTCACGAGACTTTCTTGTCTCACGTACTCCTTGTTTGTTTGCTATGTACTCAGGTTCGGGATCGAAGATTTAGGTTCGCATGGATAGAGATGTGGGGCCTAGAATAGAAAAACAATAGAGTGGATTTATGCTTAGCTTTGCTTTATATATATTTTTTAACACCAAACCTCATACTCTGATTTTCATACCAAAGGTTTTTGTAAATCCATATTTTGGAACCGTTCTTCTATTTATAAAATGGTATATTTTTGGTAAAATGTTTTGTTATAAAATTGAGGTGTTACAGCCCACCGCTTTGAAGACGAGAGCGAGAGGAGGGATCGGTTGCCAAAATGTGGGGGCCCTCAGATTTTCTAGCCGTTGGACAAAAAAAAACCTTTTATATATTTTTAACGGTAATTTTTAAAAAAAGCGGTAATATTTCGAAAGAATTAAAAAATATTCAAAAAAAAGTCAAAACTTTTTACATCTATAAATACTCACTCATTTCTTCTATTTTTTATACCACCTTTTGTAGGATTACCTTGTAGGATTCACATGGCGGAACTTGAATCCCACATACCGGATCTCTACTAGACAATGAGATCACAAGAAGAAAGAGATGATGAACATTACCTTTAGATTGCTAAAGAAGTGATCCACCTCTACTGCACCACCTGAGCACGCTGCAAGACCGCGTTGTACCAACAAAGCAATACACGAACTCGTGTATGTGTGTGTGTCGTTGAACGAACAAAGGACCGAAACCCCTTGGGGTTCTTCTCGGTTTCGCACGGCCGAAGGGAGGGAGGAAGTATTAGGGTTTTGGTGGTGATAAGTGATTAACCCATAAACCCTTACATAAGCCCTCTATTTATAAGGCTTTATATTACAGTTTAGTCCTTGGAGTTTAATTATGATTAATCTCATAATCAAAACTTCCTATTAACACTTTAAACCCTTGGACTTTTACTAGTTAATTAATTAACTATTAATTAACTGTCTGTTAAATATTTAACTTAATATTTAACTCTCCTCTTAAATAATAATTAACTTATTATTATTTATTCTCTACTTTATAATTAACTTAACTAGTTAATTATTCCACACAACTTACTTTATTCGGTTGTCCATTATTGGGTGTGTAGTGGTGTGACCCTTTAGTGCCTTATAACATTGGACACGGTGACACGTGTACTTATCTGTGCACATAAATCCTTCAGACTCCCACTTGTGCAAGTTAAGTATCACTTACTGATCATCGTTAGCCTAAAGCGGTCCCTAGCCAGACATTTAGGATAACAACGTTATAAGAACTCTTACATCCAGAGATAATATTCATAAATGAATAACACTAACAAATTTTCCTTTTGCATCATGATATTTCTTAATTTGAGTAATAGACATGGAGCAGGGATCTTGTTCTATATACTCGAATTTTCTCGACACTGATTTCGACTTTCTGCAGTAACGGATTACCGAATGATCTAATCATTCTCCGAGCGCGGCCACGCATTTCAGTAGTCTTAATCGTCGAGAGGCCATGAAATATCTCTTCTAGTTAAAGAAGGTGCAAATTCCATCTTGAAAATTTGCGTTATCTTGCCCACGACTTCCGCTGCCTTAGTCAGGTTCCTTATGATCACCCTTTTACTGTGTGACGTTAGATAAATGCTAAAGATCAGAAGTTGTCGCGTCTCAAACCAAAACGTCTCAGGTCAGAGGACATCTACTCGAAATTACTCATGCTTAGGCTCCATGAAGTAATCTCGATCTTTTGGTCACGTCTAATGTTTAGCAAACTCTGTAAACATCTATGAATATTTATTTTAACAACACTTGTTTCTTTATTCAAAAACTATGAATAGATAAATATTCATAATGGTATTAACCCCTGAATATAGCTCCCACTAAATTCAAGCAACCACAGAGATTTTAGATACTCAAAACTTTGTGTATCAAGGATGGGTTTAAAACATGTTAAGAATAGACAATTTGAAAAATTACGTAAAACCTCATATTTCAATCCCACGAAATGTTATTACATAATGTATCGATTTCAAATATGTCTATGAATCTAATCAAAATTACTAGCTACCAATATCTAGGTACTGCATGCCTATAGCGTGTGCATGTTTCTCATGCTTTGGTCCAGCTAGTGGTTTTGTCAACGGGTCAGCAACGTTGTCATCCGTTGGTATTTTCTTAATTATAATATCACCTTCTCTGACATACTCACGTATGAGGTGATATTTTCTGCGCACATGCCTGGTCTTTTGATGCTCTCTTGGTTCAACAGCTTGCGCTATTGTTCCACTGTTATCACATAATATTTCGATGGGTCTAGAGATACGGGCAATAACTCTAAGATCCTCGATAAAATTCTTAAGCCACATGGCTTCTTTTCCAGCATCATTTGCCGCAATGTACTCAGCCTCTGTAGTCGAATCTGCTATCGTATCTTGTTTCTGACTCTTCCAAGATATAGCTCCTCCGTTTAGTGTGAATACAAATCCCGATTGTGATTTGTAGTCGTCTCTATCGGTTTGGAAGCTTGCATCTGTGTAACCAGTTACACGCAAATCTTCCATTGAACCTCCAAAGACCAAGAGCATTTCTTTCGTCCTTCTCAAATATTTGAGAATGTTCTTGACAGCCATCCAATGGGCCTCATTGATATCTGCTCGTAAGACTTATGGAGTAAGCAATATCGGGCCTAATACATAACATGGCATACATGATTGATCCAATTGCCGAAGCATATGGAACCAAACTCATCCTAGCTATTTCCTTGCTAGATGTAGGACTCTGAGCTTTGCTCAGTGTAATGCCATGTGACATTGGAATGAGACCTCTCTTGGAATCACTCATACTGAATCTCTTCAGTACTTTGTCAATGTATGTACTTTGACTAAGTCCAATAAGCCGCCTAGATCTATCTCTGTATATCTTTATACCCAGTATAAATGCGGCTTCTCCCAAGTCTTTCATCTGGAAACATTTACCTAACCAGGATTTAACTCCTTGTAATGCTGCTGGTATATCGTTTCCTATGAGCAGTATGTCATCAACATACAAGACTAGGAAGATTACTATGCTCCCACTGAATTTTGTGTAGACACACGCTTCGAACTCACTCTTGACAAGACCAAATTCTTTGATTCTTTTGTCAAAGTGTAAGTTCCAACTTCTAGATGCTTGCTTCAGTCCATAAATGGATTTTAGCAATTTGTATACTTTATCAGGATTCTTTGGATCAGTAAAACCATCCAGTTGTATCATAAATACGTCCTCATTCAACTCCCCGTTAAGGAAGGAGGTTTTAACATCCATTTGCCATATCTCATAGTCGTAATATGTTGATATAGCCATAAGAATTCTAATAGACTTAAGCATGGCGACTGGCGAGTAGGTTTCAGAATAATCCACACCATGTGTTTGCGTGAAACCCTTCGCGACAAGTCGTGCTTTGTAAGTATGCACTTTCCCATCCATGTCAGTTTTCTTCTTGAAAACCCACTTGCATCCAACAGCTCGTGACTCTGGTGGCAAGTCTGATAACACCCAAACTTGGTTGTCATACATGGATTGCATCTCTGCTTGCATAGCCTCGAGCCATCTTTCAGACTCCACGCCATCAGCAGCCTCGCCGTTGGTCAATGGTTCTAGCAGACTTCCATCATCTTCATCGATCATGAATCCAAGATACCTAACTGGTTCTTGGCGTGGTCTACTGGACCTACGAGGGTTGCGTGTTTCTTCTTCCTCAATCGGTGGGTCTGGTTGGGGATCAACAATTCTTTGTTGAACTACTGGTTCGACTGAAGTCGTAGGTGGATCTTCGTTCTCTTCAATTTCTTGAAGTTCTATTTCTTTTCTTGGAGTTTCACTTCCTAGAAATTTCTCTTCCAAGAAGACACCTTTCCGAGCAACAAAAACTTTGTTGTCTTCTTGATGATAGAAATAATATCCTAAGGTTTCCCTTGGATATCCAACGAAGATACACTTATCTGACTTGGGGTTTAGTTTGTCTGTGAAGTTACGTCTAACGTACGCTTCACAACCCCAAATCTTGAGAAAAGACAATTTTGGCTTTCTCCCCGTCCAATGCTCGAACGGAGTCTTTTCTACTGACTTGGTCGGAACTCTATTCAGTGTGAATGCTGCAGTCTCGAGTGCATGTCCCCAAAATGATAGTGGTAGGGGAGCACGACACATCATTGAACGTACCATGTCTAACAAGGTGCGGTTTCTCGTTTCTGATACACCGTTCATCTGAGATGAATACGGAGGTGTGAGTTGTGAAACAATCCCACATTCTTTCAAATGATTGTCGAACTCTTGGCTCAAATATTCGCCTCCTCGGTCCGACCGAATTGACTTTATCTTCTTGCCCAGTTGGTTTTCTACTTCCCTCTGATATTCTTTGAACTTGTCAAAGCTTTCAGACTTTAGTCTCATAAGAAAGACATAACCATACCTACTGAAGTCATCAGTAAAGGTAATGAAGTAGCGGTATCCACCTCTGGCTTCTGGAGTGAAAGGTCCACACACGTCACCGTGTATAATCCCTAACACCTCGCCTGCCCTTTCATTGTAGTGATTGAAAGGGTCTTTTGTCATTTTGCCAGACAAACATGATTCGCATATGGCATATGATTCCAAATCAAATGGCTCTAGAATTCCATCATCGTGGAGCTTCTTAATGCGAGTCTCGTTTATATGACCTAAACGACAATGCCAAAGATAAGTTTGATTCAAGTTACTCTTGGATCTTTTACTTATATGATAAACGTCTCGTTCTATGTTATTTAGATTTAACGTATATAGACCATTATGAGAATTTTCTTTAAAATATAAAATGTCATCTTTTAACAAGAAATTGTTTTTCCATAAAACTCATAATAAAAACCACTGTCTATAAGTAAATCAAAAGAAATAACATTTTTAATAAGTCTAGGAACATAATAACAATCTTTAAGTTCCAAGACTCTTCCTGAAGGCAACTTGAGAAGATATGTTCCTACGGCTTCGGCTCCAACCTTGGAACCTTCGCCTACTCGTAGTTCAACATCCCCTTGTCCTATCCTCCTATTCTTCTTAAATCCCTGCAAGTGATTGCAAATGTGATGACCACATCCGGTATCCAATACCCAGGATTCACTAGAAGTAACGAGACAATCAATCATAAAGATACCTGAATCACTGAAAAAATCAGTGTCCAACAGTCCCGCATCGGACGTGTGCTCGCAAATATCCTTGCTGCCACAAGTTGGGCAACACAAATCAGCAAAGTTCTTCAACCAGTCATCGAAATCATCCTGCTGAATCTCAGGGAGAGATTCTTCCTCTAGCCTTTGAACATCGCGTATACACAAGAGATTCTCGTGTAGTCCTGCGACAGTCAAATCAAAATTCCCAACTAAACGTACTACCTTATCCTGATAGTATTGAGTGAGAGATCCAAACAAGAACAAGACTTGTTCTTGCTGGTTTGATGTGCCAGTAAACAGGGTGAAACAATATAGCAACCTTCTTATGTTAGTAAGATGGTCACTCAATGGTTGATCATCCTTCATCTTTGACGAAAAGATTTCTTGCAAAATGAACTGCTTACTTTCTTTGGTACTATCTTTAAACGTCTCCTCAAGATACTGGACAAACACATAGCATGGTTTCTTACGTAGATTATCAGTAAGCTCTAATAATGAAGTAAGAATGGGAATCGACATAACTTGTGATTCATCTGCCAGATACTGATAATAAGCATCAAGCTCATCATCCTGGGCATCTTGCCCTGGTTGTCCCTTGGGTACCTCGTCTATCACGTACAGTAGATCTTGTGCCTTTAGGAAGTTCCTAAAATGCACATTCCAAACTTTGTAGTTTGGACCAGTAAGCTTCCATTTTCCAGTGATGAGCCTTTGCGATTCAATTGGTGAGTAAAACAGAATTTCTGACAATACAGACATCTACAAGAAAAACAACAAACGGTTAGTATGATTAGAAAAATAAATAACTTCTAATATTATTACCTTTTAAGAATAATAGTTAGACTATGATCCATATTTCACGCCCTCTAATGCAAGGTTTGGGCCTTCCCATTAGAGCCACGCTATTTCTGGTTGGTATAGCCATACCGATCGCCTCTTAAACTAGAAACGATTCCTAGATGTTCGGGATATCAAGTTGAACAACAAACTTGTACATGTTTTAATCCCTCTAGTGCATTTTGGGCCGGGACTCCCGATTATCACCAAAGTAGATCGTACCACCTAAGACAGTGCGATGCCTTGCGCCGAGACTCCCGATTATCACAAGACCCTACGCACCCTAACACTCGCAATGATTTGAATCCACATCTAAGGTTCTTTCTCCTTACAATGTGAATATCGTTGAACAAGTGAGGTGTTCCATTAGATAGGTTGCACTATGATCTAAGATTTTCTAAAAAAGGATTTTCCTTTGTTCGAAAAGTTAGCCAGTTTTTAATTACTTGGTTTTATAAACTAACTGTTTATAAATTCCATTTTTTAATTTGTTTCTTAAAACTTGGTTTTATAAACTAACTGTTTATATCGCCATTATAGTTTAAATCTTGGTTTTCTAAACGAACTGTTTATAATCACCATTATTAATTTTATATCTTGGTTTTATAAACGAACTGTTTATAATCACCATTATTAATTTTATATCTTGGTTTTATAAACGAACTGTTTATAATCACCATTATTAATTTTAAAACTTGGTATTATAAACTAACTGTTTATAATTACCATCCTTTATTAAATTTACACCTTGGTTTTCTAAACAAACTGTTTATAATTACCATCTTATAATTAAATCTTGGTTTTCTAAACAAACTGTTTATAATCACCATCTTATTAATTCATATTATAATAATAAATAAACGAAAAATTAAATAAACTGATAATTATTAAATTACCAAACTGATAATTTTTAAATTACCCATAACAACTGATTTCAATTTCCCCCTTAATTTTAAGATTATCTTGATTTTAATAAACTATTAAAATCAGTTTTAATTTAAATGTTATTAACCCTTTTTATTTTTTTTTATTTGATCCCATGTACCCATATGCCCGAAATTGAGCCTTGGGTAAACGATACTGGATTAAATACATAATAAAATAAAAAAATTACTAGATCTCGAGACGAGACCCTTTCCGGTCGAACCCGAGTTTGACCGAATCTCGGTCTTATTCGGTTTCGGCCAAAAGTAATATTAAATTTTTTTTTAAATTTTGTTATTACCGAAAATTAAAAGAAGGAAAAAAAAAGAAATAAATATATTATATATTGTGTTATTCTAATACCAAGAATAACACAACTTTCCTTATTTTGTCTAAAACCTAATTTGTCCATTGATTCACCAAATCTTGGTTAATCAATTACTTGGACTAATTTTTTTAGGGTTTTTACTAGACAAAAAAAAAGAAAAAAGAAAAACTAATTTTTGTATCTTGAAACCTATTCGATCCAATTGTTCATAAACTTGAACAATGTTCTTGGATCAAATTTTCTAGGTTTCTTTCTAAGATAAAAAAACTTAATAATTTATATA
Organism: Calendula officinalis; assembly: GCA_963853835.1. NCBI lineage: Eukaryota > Viridiplantae > Streptophyta > Magnoliopsida > Asterales > Asteraceae > Calendula > Calendula officinalis. The sequence continues at coordinate 49,220,767 of OY970831.1, forward strand.
TATATATATATATATATATATATATATATATATATATATATATATATATATATATATATATATATATATATATATATATATATATATATATATATATATATATATATATATAATCGAAAAAAACAAGGAGAGAAAAAGAAACCTAATTTATTTTTATCTAGAACCATATTCAATCCAATTGTTCATAAACTTGAACAATGTTCTTGGATTAAATTTCCTAGGGTTCTTTTTGCTAAACAAAAAGAAACTCAACCGAATCTCATTGATATTAGTAGGAAGCTCTAATACCACTGTAGGATTACCTTGTAGGATTCACATGGCGGAACTTGAATCCCACATACCGGATCTCTACTAGACAATGAGATCACAAGAAGAAAGAGATGATGAACATTACCTTTAGATTGCTAAAGAAGTGATCCACCTCTACTGCACCACCTGAACACGCTGCAAGACCGCGTGGTACCAACAAAGCAATACATGAACTCGTGTATGTGTGTGTGTCGTCGAACGAACAAAGGACCGAAACCCCTTGGGGTTCTTCTCGGTTTCGCACGGCCGAAGGGAGAGAGGAAGTATTAGGGTTTTGGTGGTGATAAGTGATTAACCCCTAAACCCTTACATAAGCCCTCTATTTATAAGGCTTTATGTTACAGTTTAGTCTTTGGAGTTTAATTACGATTAATCTCATAATTAAACTTCCTATTAACACTTTAAACCCTTGGACTTTTACTAGTTAATTAATTAACTAATAATTAACTGTCCGTTAAATATTTAACTTAATATTTAACTTAATATTTAACTCTCCTTTTAGATAATAATTAACTTATTATTATTTATTCTCTACTTTATAATTAACTTAACTAGTTAATTATTCCACACAACTTACTTTATTCGGTTGTCCATTATTGGGTGTGTAGTGGTGTGACCCTTTAGTGCCTTATAACATTGGACACGGTGACACGTGTACTTATCTGTGCACATAAATCTTTCACCTTTCACCTTCTTTATCTCTCAAAAAATCCATACTTCCTCCCAAACTTGAAAAAATGTCCAAAAAACGTCAACCATCGGTATCCAACGACATTTGGGAGCTAGTGAATGATAACCCCATCCATGCCCCGCACTCACCCGCCGGTTCTTTTTCGGCGCAAAAAAGCACCTCGGCACCATCGATGGGTTTTGCGGGTTACTCTCAACCACCAAACTTTCAACCCGACGACCCCCGAAATCAATATTCTCAATGTAACACCTCAATTTTCAAAACATCATTTAAATCATATTTTTAAATATAGTATAACAAAACCATTAAAAGTTTATCAGAGTTTAAAACTGGTGTTACAAAACAATATCATAACCATAGGATAACGGGATCTACCTACGAGCTCCCGAACTGATCAACACTAGACCACTTCTAACGGGACCTTCTAATCCTTCGATCCAGAACCTAAGTACATAGCCAAAAACAAAGTAGTACGTGAGACATAATAGTCTCGTGAGATACATGGGTTTTCGGCCCATTCTCAAATATAATAAAAATCATGCTCATTTCTTTTCTTTATTCGCTTATTAATTATCAACTTATATTCTTATCATTCATTCATATTTAGTAGTAAGCTAACCGTAAGCTTACCATCACATAATCACATACATGTAAGCTATCCATAAGCTTACTCCTTTATCACATACACCACGGATCATTCCGAAGCAAACTCCCCCGATGTGGGTTATCATCACAAGATCACATGGTAATTGGGGTTCTCCCAAACTTACCAAGATCTCCAACTCCCCCGTCTCGCGGGTTATCGTAATCCCCCTTTTTATCGGGTTATCATAGTCCCCCTATTGTCGGGTTATCGTTCACATAGATATACTACCCTTGCGCAGGGAGGTACCGCCCCAAGTAGTAATCTCAAATCCCCCATAAATGGGTTATCGTTATCCGGATATTTTCTTTACACACAATGAATTCATCAAATACGGGCTTATGCCCCACCAATTCATAATAAAACATAAACTAGAATACATTCATTCTAATTATCATTTTATCCTCAATTCTTATTCAATTTCAATATTGACTTTACCAAGTCCTTTATTAAATAAAACATGTTCATTACTTATCAAAACCGCGTTACTTTAACTTTACTTGACTAGAATACATATCTAATACTAGTCACTTTATACTGATTCTCCTGACAATTTAATCATGACTTTTATTAGTATAGTTTACTAATCAATTACTCGATACTTAAAATCACTGCTATTCGCTTTACTAATACATTATTAATAAACCAATTATCATACTTTCTTAATCATTATCCTTATCCATACATCTTACTAATGAGGAATCATTAATCAATTTTCATTATCATAATCTCCTTAAAATCATCAATCATTTTAGACATACTTAAATAGTCTATTATTCACATTTTCTTATCATTTCAATCATATCTTTATTAAAAGTATTTATTAATAAAAACTCATAAAACATCATGGTTTTAAAAATCATTTGCTATGTACCCAGTAAAAGTCTCATGTACTCACCTTAGCCAAGCTAAATCCAAATCGTGTTTATTAACACGAATCCTTGCTCTCCAACTTGTGAAATATCACCAATCCTTAGGTCTTCTTAACCTTATCCATATTATCATAAAATCTAGTTATTACCAAACACTAGTTACCAATAACTCCATAACAACATTCTAACCACCAATTTCATCCAACTTGGTGAGATCTCAAAACCCTAGCTCAAGGTTTCTATCAACCAGACCCAAATCCAACAAGAACACAAGGTTCTTAAGCTTACTAGGAGTGTTCTACACCCATCTTAGTCATCTTCTCCAAAGATAACTTGGTAGGTTGCCCAAACCACCATTTTTCCCCAAATAAAGTTCATAACTAGCTAGATAACATCAACAATCAAGAAATCTTACCTTTGATGTTTAGATCCTTCAAGATGGCGAAGGTTTGAGCTCAAGAACACCAAAATCGCCCCCTTTCTCTCTCTAAAGCGGCTGCACATGTAACGACCCGAATTTTGTAAATAAATAAATTGTGTAAAAATATGTTAAATGTGGATAAATCATTTAAAAGATGTAGGAACTGGTTTCGTGTCATTTGGACACCGTTTGATATGGTTAAGGTCAAAACCGGGATGAATTAGACAACAAAAAGTTGCAGCCTAGCTGCCTGGAGGAGTTCGCGACGCGAACTATAGTTCGCGATCGTGAAGACTAGACAGAGAACTTGGGGTTTTGAGGCATGGAGTTCGCGGCTCGTTCCCGATCGCGAGGAGTTCCCGACGCGGGAAGTTCGCGGCGCGAACTCGAGTTCGCGAACGCGAACTATGTCAGATCTATAAAAAGGAGTTTTGGGGCTAGGGTTTGGACACCTACAGCCCCTATACCCTACCAGCCGTTATTTTGAAGGAAGTGCACGGTTTTTGGTGTTCTTGGGCTCAAATCTTCATATTTCTTGGAGATTGTTGATCTAAGGTAAGAATCCTTGTTAGTTTATGCATCTCTTTGGTATTTCAAGCTTTATTTGGGCATCAATGGTGGTTTGGACAACTCACCATGTCATCTTTGGGGAAGATGACTAAACATGAGTGTAAAACACTCATTGTAGACTTGTATTCAATGTGTACAAGTTGGATTTGGGATTTGTTGATGAGAATTTTGAACTAGGGTTTGAGATTCCACCAAGTTGGATGAACTTGGTGGTTGAGAATGTAGTTATGGATTGTTTATGGCTAGTTATGGTTGATAACTAGATTATTTGTGTAAATGATGATTAGGTCTTAAAGGCTTAAGGATTTGGTGATCACTCCTTCATTCAAGGAGTAAGGATTTGTGTTTGCTAACACAATTTTGGATAGCATTGCTAAGGTGAGTACATGTGATCCTTTCTGAGTACATAGTAAACGATTTTAAATGATTAAAATGATTAAAAGAGTCTTTATTGAATGTTTGATTTGATAAAGAAATTGATTGAAATGATTAGATGTTATGAAATGAAATGTGATCTTGATATGATAAATGATGATTGAAATGGAGCAACGACTCATGTTTGTTGACCAATTATATGTTAGTCAAATTTTTCGGAAACGATAACCCATTCGTAGGGGAGTTGAGATTACTACTTGGGGTGGTACCTCCCTGCGCAAGGGTAGTATATCTATGTGAACGATAACCCGACATTAGGTGGACTATGATAACCCGATAAAAAAGGGGGATTACGATAACCCGCGAGACGGGGGAGTGATGATCTCGGTAAGTTTGGGAGAACCCCTATTACCATGAGACCTTTTGATGATAACCCACATCGGGGGAGTTTGCTTCGGGATGACCCGTTGCATATGTGTGAGCTTAGGATAAGCTCGAGACTATGTTTGACTTATGTGCAATGTGATATTTACTTAAATATTATTTAATTGCAAATGTTTATAAACGGGTCTAAAACCCATGTTTCTCACGAGACAACTTTGTCTCACGTACTACGTTTTCTTTTATGTACTCAGGTTCGGGAGCTAAGGATTAGGCGGCCCGTAGTTATAGCATCGGATGTTTAACCTCGGTGTACAATTTTAATTTCCTTAGACTTTAGTCTCGATATATTTGTAACACCGGTTTTTGGCACATTGTTATTCATTCCGAATGTTTTGTTTAAATCATATTTTGATATTATGGATTTTTGTATTAAACATGGAATATTTAAAAGTTTAAATTGTTTTGAAAAATTGAGGTGTTACAGCACACTTCAAGGGTTTCAAGAATGAGAAAACCCTAGCTTTTCACGTTTTTATACAGCCAGACACGAGTTCGCGCCGTGAAGAAGAAGTTCGCGACGCGAACTTCCCGCGTTGGGAACTCTTCGCGATCGGCAAATGGTCGGGAAATCCAAGATCAAAAACCCCAGACCCTCTGTCCAAAGTTCACGTCCGCGAACTATAGTTCGCGTCGCGAACTGCCTAGTGCAGCTAAGGCTGCACTTTTTGTTGTTTAATCCGACCCAGTTTCGTTCTTAACCATATCAAACGGTGTCCAAATCACGAAACCAATTTCCACGTCTTTTAAACGATTTATCCTCGTTTATCATATTTTTCCATAATTTATTTGATTCAAATTTCGGGTCGTTACACTCAACCCCCCCCCCCCCCAAACTACCATGGTTGGTACCAAGAACCACCGCCCAACTTCCATTACTCTCAACCACCAAACTTCCAATTCCAACAACATCCACCAAACACACCTCACCTTTCACAAAATTTTCAATCACAATCCACACCATCCGAGTTTGTGGGGGACACACAACCAGAACCGACACCCACATAAAAGGGAACGAAAAATGGAAAGAAAAAGGGAAAGAAAAAGCGGCGCCGAAAAGGACACAAACAAAGTGGTCAACCGCAGACGCGGTAATATTAGCCGAACGTTAGGTTCATAATTCCGAAGATGGTGTTAAGGGGAATAGAAAAAAAGGTACCGTCCATTGGAGCGAGGTTCTCGAGGACTTCAACTCTGTTGCTTCTGTGAAGCGTGACGTTAACCAACTAACGGGAAAATGGTCCAAAATTGCGGCTGACGTGAAAAATTTCAGTGCTATATACAATTCTTTAAACGACCAACGTGGAAGCGGTACTCGAGACGAGAACGTTCTAAAAGCTTCTCGTGCACAATTCCATGCGAACGTTGGCCGCCAACTTATATACGAGGAATGTTGGGAAGTGCTAAAAGACTACCCAAAGTTCTATTTGGAAGAAGGCGTCATGTATACAACGCCGATTAGCCTCGATGAAGACGACGATACAACGGCGACACCGACTAACATGCATGCGTTGTTCCGAGATGACCCGTTAGGGAGCCCCCGGTCGCGGTCTTAGTAATAAAAGTAAAAATAGTTCAGGTTCGTCCGATGTCACAACTTCTTCAAGGTCCATTAAGTTGGACACTTTGGACGCGGTTAGGCGAACCTCCAATAGGCAATATAAAGTTATGACTAAAGTTGCAAAAATGGCCAAGCAAAAATTAATTTTGAAGAGTTGGAAATTCCTAGCCAAAGCCGTACCAAATAATATTAGCGAAAGTCGTAAGAAAATGCTTGAAGAAGCTCAGACATCAGTTGCAAGGAAATTTCATAAGGATTTGACGATTTTTAATGAGGATGACGATGAGGGTGTTGATGAGGGTGACAGTGATTGTTCGGGAACACAAGGACTGGTTGACGAAGGCAGCGACGAAGAAGACGATGAATCTCTTGACTGGTAGTTTTTTTTAATTAATGTCTTTTTATTAATTAATGTATTTTTTATGCAATGTTTTTTTTAAATAATCTCTTTTTTTTATGTAATGTCTTTTTATAATTAATGTACTTTATTTTTATTAGTTATATGTTTTAATTAGTTGTATATTTTTATTAGAAAAAGAAAAGTAAATGGTGGGGCCCAAATTTGGTGAAGAGAAGGGGTGCTGTTGGCATGACTATGTCAGTTTAATGTTAGTTATTGTGTCTGCTGATGTAACGCTGAGTTAGCAGAAACTGACGACGTCAGTTGGGTGCACGATTGGGAGAGATCTAAAATACAAGAGAAAATCGTGTAGTTTACTCAATACTATTCTCTGTATATACATTAGCCGTAGTATTATTAATGTTCATTACAAAACTCCAAAACGGCGTTTAAAAGAAAACGGAACTAGATACTTTTATGGACACATGCATTTATTTAAAAGAGATTTTTATTTACACAGTATTTAATAGATAGCGAAAAAAGCAAAAAGAGTGGTCCCAAAGTCCGAAAACAGCTCCACACCCACCCAATTTACCCGCGCCACCCAACTGGCGGGAAACCCTGATTTTTGAGGGAAACCCTAATTCCAAAATTCAAACGCCTCCACACACACTCACACTTCCCCATGTTATATAATCAACTTCAGTATCCTTGTTCTTGTTATCCACAAATTCTTACACAAATTCCTCTTCTCATTTATCCCCAAAATCAACATGTATGTGGTGAAGCGAGATGGGCGTCAAGAAACCGTTCATTTCGATAAAATCACTGCTCGATTGAAGAAACTCAGTTATGGACTCAACATTGAGCACTGTGATCCGGTGCTTGTTTCACAGAAGGTTTGTGCCGGTGTTTACAAAGGTGTCACCACCAGCCAGCTTGATGAACTCGCCGCCGAAACCGCCGCTGCCATGACGGCTAATCATCCTGATTATGCTTCTGTAAGTAACTCTATGATTATTCATTTCGCGATGATACAAGTGACGAATTGTTCGTTAATTAAGGAATTGATGTTTCGTTACGGTTACTTACTATACCGGATTTCATTTTAAACGCACAAATCATCAGATCTGTAACACTGTGTAAATTAGACTATATTGATTTGCTGTTTTGCAAGTGTTTTTACTCTTTTCGGCTTTGATTGTTCTTGATCGGTGATTTTTAGGTTCTATTGATGAAATTAACTGCTAATTGCTCAATTGAATTGCTTAATTTGCATTTGTACAGTTGGCTGCAAGGATTGTGGTTTCAAATCTGCATAAAAACACCAAGAAATCATTTTCTGAGACGTAAGTGAAGTTGCATAAGTATATACCTAAATCAAAGCAAAAATTTCTGCATAAGAACACCAATAAATCATGTATTCTGTAATCATAATATGTCACTGTTCTCTGCAGAATTAAGGATATGTACTCTCACATCAGTGAGAGATCTGGTCAGAAAGCTCCCCTTGTTGCAGATGATGTTTATGAAATCATCATGAAGGTGATATATGTTTATCATTATACTATAATTCCTAACATATTAAGCATAATTACAACAATTTGTTTTCAATTGTAACACACTTGTTAACTGTTGTACAACTTTTAAAAATTTCAGCATGCTGCTAAGCTGGACAGTGAAATCATATACGACCGTGACTTTGACTATGATTATTTCGGTTTTAAAACCCTAGAGAGATCTTATCTCTTGAAAATTCAAGGAAAAGTTGTTGAAAGGCCTCAACATATGTTAATGAGGGTTGCAGTTGGAATCCACAAAGAAGACATTGATTCTGTAATCAAAACTTATCATCTAATGTCACAAAGATGGTTCACTCATGCATCTCCCACACTCTTCAATGCAGGAACACCGAGACCTCAAGTATGATATTATAAATATTATTTTTATTTTTATTTATTATTATTATAATGAGTTTAATATGGTGTTAATGATTTGATTTGTAGTTGAGTAGCTGTTTCTTGGTATGTATGAAAGATGATAGCATTGAAGGGATATATGACACTTTGAAAGAATGTGCTGTAATTAGTAAATCAGCAGGAGGAATTGGTGTATCTGTTCATAATATTAGGTCAACTGGCAGTTACATACGTGGAACAAATGGGACATCTAATGGTATTATTCCAATGTTGCGTGTTTTTAATGATACTGCTCGTTATGTTGACCAAGGTGGTGGCAAGAGAAAGGGTATGAGGTTTATTTTTATTTTTTTATTTTTTATTTATATTTTTTAAATATAATATTTGTGGTTCTTATTCTGTTCATATTATTGTGTTTTTGTGTGTGTTTTAATTCATTTTGATGAATTAGGTGCTTTTGCTGTTTATTTGGAGCCATGGCATGCTGATATCTTTGAATTTCTTGATTTGAGGAAGAACCATGGAAAGGTAGAAAGAACTTTGTATGAAATTGTTATTTTAATGGCAAATGTCAAAGAAATCTACTTTAGGTCTGTTTTAATATAGTTACAACATTTTAAGGCCTATTTTGGTATTAACAAGCTTTTATGTGCCCTATTTTTATAAATTATATTGTTAAAAAATTATAAGAAATATGGCTTAGAAAATTCTTTTTAAATATTTTATATATTTTATGCAGGAAGAACAACGTGCTCGTGATTTATTTTATGCTCTTTGGGTACCGGATTTGTTTATGGAAAGAGTGCAGAGTAATGGGACTTGGTCTTTATTTTGCCCTAATGAAGCCCCTGGTTTAGCTGATTGTTGGGGTCAAGAATTTGAGAATCTTTATACACAATATGAAAAACAGGTCAAATAAAGATACCATTTTTATCATATTTTCTACTTTCTTTTTAATTAATAGTATTAATTATAATAATAATTTCTTGTTACAAACTCAGGGGAAAGCTAAGAAAGTTGTCCAAGCACAAAATCTTTGGTTTGAAGTTTTGAAATCCCAAATAGAAACTGGGACCCCTTACATGCTCTTCAAGGTAGTTTAAGTTTTTAATACTTATTTATTTATTTTTTCTCTGATTTTTTTCTTCTTCATGTTTTAATAATTTAATTTATCTTTTTAGGACACATGTAACAGAAAAAGCAACCAACAGAATCTTGGTACCATAAAGTCATCAAATTTGTGTACTGAGATTATTGAGTATACAAGTCCAACTGAAACCGCTGTATGTAATCTGGCATCTATTGCATTACCGCGTTATGTACGAGAAAAGGTATTGTATTAGACTTTTAGGTGTTGACTTTTGTTGACTAGACTGGCCCATTGAATACTTAATTCTGCTTAATCTAATATTTCATTTTTTTAATTTCTTCAGGGAGTTCCAGCTGAATCCCAACCATCAAAACTTGTTGGTAGCAAAGGTTCTGGGAATCGATACTTTGATTTTGACAAACTAGCTGAGGTTTGCTTTATTATGCACTTTTTTTTTTCTCTAATATATTTACAAATAAATTGTTGTATTTAATATATGTTTAATCTAATATATGTATAACAGATCACATCACTTGTTACAACAAATCTGAACAAAATAATTGATGTCAACTACTATCCAGTTGAAACTGCAAAAAGGTCAAACTTAAGACACAGACCAATTGGTATTGGAGTTCAAGGTCTTGCAGATACTTTCATTTTACTTGGTATGCCATTTGACTCACCAGAGGTAATGTAAATCTAATAATTAAATAAATATCTTTCTTCCCTAAAATATGTTTATTTATTTATTAATTTATTGTTATTTGCAGGCTCAACAATTGAACAAAGACATTTTTGAAACGATTTATTATCATGCTCTAAAATCTTCATGCGAGTTAGCTAAAAAAGAAGGCACTTATGAAACATATGCTGGATGTCCTGTTAGTAAGGTATTTATTTTCCCTTTAAAAAAATATAAAATAAATAAAAAATAGAAAAATAAATGATCTTTTTTTGGTATTTATTTTATTTTTTAGGGAGTTTTGCAACCAGATATGTGGGGAGTAACACCTTCAGATTTGTGGGATTGGAAAATGTTAAGGGAAATGATAGCCAAAAATGGTGTAAGGAATTCATTACTTGTAGCTCCAATGCCAACTGCTTCAACAAGCCAAATTCTTGGAAATAATGAGTGTTTTGAGCCGTATACATCTAATATCTATAGTCGCAGGGTATTAAGGTAAAATATTTGGTTAATTTCATATAACAATAACAAAGTTTCAAAAATGTTCTGATCATGTGAAATTTACCTTTTATTATAGGTTATCAGGTCACCTTGTTATGTGGTTTTATATATAAATTTAAATAAGGTGACCTGATAACCTGAAGGTAAATTTCACATGAATGGAACACTTTTGAAAAGTTTGAGTGACCTAATTGAAACAGTTTTGAAACTTTGTTACTGTTATATGAAATTAACCCTAAAATATTCTGGTTTCTGTTATAAAATTATGAGATTTGATGGATAATTTTGTTTTGTAGTGGTGAATTTGTTGTGGTGAACAAGCATTTGTTGTATGACTTAACTGAAATGGGCCTTTGGTCTCCTACTCTTAAGAATCAGATTATTTATGAAGATGGTTCTGTTCAGAATATTTCTGAAATTCCTCAAGACCTCAAAGCTATTTACAAGTATTATTTCAATTTCTTTATGAATTATATATATATTTAAAAAAAAAAATATTCTTACATGGTTTGAATTTGATAATGTTGAATCAGAACTGTGTGGGAGATCAAACAAAGGACATTGGTTGACATGGCTGTTGACCGTGGATGCTACATTGACCAAAGTCAAAGTTTAAACATTCATATGGACCAACCCAATTTTGGGAAGCTTACTTCCTTGCATTTTCATGCATGGTCTAAGGTATTATTATTATTATTATTATTATTTTTATTATAATTATCATAATTTAATTTCTCAAAAAGAGATAATAAAAGTTTGAGTTTTTTTTTTTTTTTTGTGGGGAGCAGGGTCTTAAAACAGGGATGTATTATCTGAGATCACGTGCAGCAGCTGATGCAATAAAGTTTACTGTTGATACTTCCCTTCTCAAAGTAAAGAGTTGACCAATTTTGACTTTTCTATAATTTTCTTTAGAAGACAAATGATAATAATAATTTATAACCGTAATGCAGGAAAAAGAAAAGACATCAAGTGATGAAGATGATAACACAAAAATGTCACAAATGGTGTGTTCTTTGATGAATCGTGAGGACTGTTTGGCTTGTGGAAGTTAAATTCTGCCTTATGGATTGAAGGTTGGTTTGGGTATGAGGTTTCATTCCTAAATAGGGTGTTTGGAAAAAGTATTATGTATATCGGTATGTGTCTTTTAAAATGATTTAACTTGTAACTTAGTTTATATATCATATAAATATGTTCCAGTTCATGTATTAGTTCATATGATTTTGTTTATCTACTTAATACATTGGTGTCAAATGTTGCATTATTTTGCTATAAACTAGATGCAATATTTTTTATTTGGTAGAAAGATCATTAGTTAAATGTTTGAGGCATATCTAGAAAATTGGTTTACATCAACTAAAATACATTGGAAGGTTTTAGGACCGTATGGACATTTTTAATTATGTTAAATACTTGTAAGTGATGTGACATACTTACAATTGAAGATTTTATTGTGAGAAATCGTGGATTATTCAAAGAGTGTAGTTAAATATTTATCTCATTTTGCCTAAAAAATAGACTAGCTTTAATTGTCTGTTTATAGTTTAATTGGTTGTCTTTGTAAAATCATTGCCAAAATTGTTGCCACGAGGTTAAATAAATTATTTCATCGATTATTATGGACGTTCAAATGGTTTGTGTGGAAGATAGACATATCTTGGAAGGCAAGAGCATGAAATGGCCCAAAAGTAAAAGAAAAAAAAAGTAGGTGATAAAAAGGCATTCTTTGTAAAATTGGAGTTTCTTAGATTTTCTAAGAGCATCATGTATGGCTAAAGCGAGGGGTGTTCATTATTTGGATATAACCGGATTGTCCAATTGGACATTTTGGATCGAACTATTTGGATTCGTTATTTAGTTTTTTGGATCGGTTTGAATTTGAACCAAATTAATATTTTGGTTGTCGGATTGGATTTGGTTTCCGCTGTGAAAACCGGATTGTCCAAAAAAACCAAATAGTAATATATATATACCAATATTTTTGGAGTTTTTTATGAAGTTGATGTCAAGATTTTTGCATATATGATTGTAAATGTCACAAGTTATGAATTAGACTTGTTTTTATGTACAAAGTAGTTTATCATTTTGGAATTGTACATATCGAACTTAATATTATTTATGTTATATACTTTTATAGTATTTTGAAAATTTTTTAGAAAAACCAAACGGATAAAACCAAACCAACCAAATTGTTATTTGGTTCGAATCTGTTTGGTTTTCGAATTAGTTTGGACGGTTCGGTTTGAAATTTTAAAAACCGGAATTTATTTGGTTTAACCTATTTGGTTCGGATAAAACCAAACCGTCCAAATGAACACCCCTAGCTAAAGCCACTTCGCTTGATGGAAATCAATGGTAAAAACATTTTTAAAAGGGGTAATTTTGGTACCACAATTTTTAATGTTTCTACCACATCTTATGTTTAATATATTTGTACAGTCAGCTGTAATATATGTATTATGTGATATAAATATTAAAAGTTATTGTATCAGAATCAATTCCCTATCTTTAAATGTGTACATATGCCCCACGGTCTTGTTATCTCCCATCTCTAATTCGCTTATGATGACGTGGTATTCATAGGAGACTGGTCGATTCATAATGCCCTAAAATTTAATTCAACTTGTAAGATGCTTTTATCTTACATCCGCTTTAAATCTTAATTTGAATAAAAGAAAATATTTGGAGTTGCTATCCTTGTTAAGTAGATTTATTGGAATCCATCTCTTTCATTCACACACACCCTAACCACTATATTCACATATCAATGCCTATGATTAACAATGACATTTCTTTAAATAAGTTGACATCAAGTATTAAACATAAAAGGTGGAAAGGTAAAAAGGTAAAATTAACTACAAATTAATTATGATATTTATCCTCTGCCCTAGTGGTATGATGTCTGCCTCTCAACCTTAAGGTCAAGATATAGGTTATAATTAATAGTAAGTATATTAGATTTGCCATTTCACAAAAAAAAAATAAAAAAATAAAAAAATAAAAAAATAAATAAAAATAAAAAATAAAAAGTTATGGTTACATTGATACGTTGTATCATGTTCGGATGGTTTGAGTATTTATTATTCATTGACGCACAATACTATTATTTGTTGGGTATTGTTCATTGTTATGTTTTGTTCACCAATTGTTAGTTGTTACACTCAACATAAAATTATTTAAGTATTAATTGTTCATTATTATGGTTTTATTCAGTGGTATATTTTGTTCATCATTAAGGTTTGTTCAATCGAAATTGAACATGTATGGTTTTATTTATTATTATGGATTATTCAGTGGTGAAAGTTTATTTAATATGAAAAGTATATTTTATATTGATTTAGTTAAAGAAGAAGTTAGAAAGGCTATATTACCTTTATACATTTAAAAAGCTAATTAAAATATTAGTTTTCGGCAACAAAAAAAAAGTTTATATATGTGAAGTGAAGATAGTGTCTAACATAACAACTATATGATAATAATGGGCCTTTTTTCATTGGCTTCATAAAAAGCCTCTTCATCGTGCTTCAAAACGCACTAATTTATATTTATCAAGAAAGTCATGAGATAAAAATTCCATGTCACCTTAACATTTGGGAAATTTCCATGTTCCTTCATCACATATAAGAAACAAACATATCTCGTGTTATGTTAGTGGGAAAATCTAGAGAAAAGGGTCAAAGAGAGAAAGGGGTTATTTATTTAGTTAATCTATTATAAAGTCTGCACTCATTTAAGTATTTATAAATTTAAAATTATCAAACCTTTGTCTGTCAAGCTTTTTAATATTTATTGTATCTGGTGTGAAATTTTGAAATTAATTGCGTATTTAACTAACATTAAGTATGTCTATTTTCTATATTATATGTATGTTTGTTGAATGAGTTTATCTAACTCATGCCTTAAAGGCATTAGATTAAAAATGTTTAATGAAGTTTAAGTTTCCTTTCATATAGTCATTAAAGAAGTGTATTTTTGGCATGAATTACACTTATTTTCAATTAAAAATGGAGGTTTTGAGTTAATTAAATATGCTTATCTCATGCTCTTAGTGCATGAGTTAGTCACACCCTTGAATTGATAACTTGTGATTGTAAGTGGAATTATATAACTCGACCAACATGTTTGTTGGATTTCAGGTTATAACTTTTTACCTCAAATCCGACATGTCTGACCTGATACGAATAACCCGATAACCCGATTTGACACTCCTACTACAAAGCATGTCAATTTTGTTCCCCAACCCAAAACACGCATTTATTTCCTTAATTTCTAAAACACACATTTTGTTCCCCTCCTATGTGGGACAAACCAAAACACACTTTAAACGAAGGATATACCATTACGAAACCCTTATTAAACGCTATATATATCCATACAAGATATTACTCATATATTTTCCAAATTTTCCAACACACACTATGTGATATATACGTATGTCATGTTGGCAATTCATGCCATGTGGTTTGTCACTGATACTTTCATCATATTGTCAAGAGTTTGTTAGAGAAGAGGGTATGAATGTGTGATTGTCAACCTGTATATAGACATGATGGTACTTCTAATCTTTAAGATACACATATACTCCTTCCGTTCAACAAAAAAAGTTATTATTTCTCTTAGATATAAATTTTTAGGAGATAGTTAGTGATGAGATTTTTGATAATAGTTTTGATTTAAATATAAAGTTGGTTATGAGAGAGAAC
Source organism: Calendula officinalis (assembly GCA_963853835.1). Taxonomy (NCBI): domain Eukaryota; kingdom Viridiplantae; phylum Streptophyta; class Magnoliopsida; order Asterales; family Asteraceae; genus Calendula; species Calendula officinalis. Next base: position 49,235,891 of record OY970831.1, read on the forward strand.
ATGTTTTTATGAGATAGTTAGTGGTGAGTACTTGATAATAATATTATTTTATTAAGTTGACTCTATCAATTTAAGAAATAAGAATTTTTTTGTAGGATAAAAATTAAAAGGAAATATAAACTTTTTATGATACACAAAGAGTACTTACTAAATCCAATCCCCTCTCTAATTATCTCTAAAAGACATCACTCAAATTGTTTAAAGAAGAAAATCTCTAGCACATGGCATTATTTGACTTTGAGAAAGTGGGTCGGACCCCTTTGATTTAGAAATCCATTATTAAGGAAATACACAAAACTTAGTGGAGGATCAAAGTGTGTACGAATATCCTCTTTCTTATCAAAATACACAAAATGGGACCAACTTTTAAGCTTCTATATATACACATACATATGTTCTTTGTGGCAAATATACCATTCATTTTCCTATCTAAACAAAGGTTTGATCAATATCTCATACTACAAAATATGTCCACACTATCCGCTATGCTATTTCAAGACAATTCAAGGCATCTATATTCAAGAAAGCTTCTACTTCACACTTATTTAAATCAAACAATAGCTCCACCACCCTCAACCCCCTATACAAGACACAACAACTTCGATTCGAATGTGGTAATGGTTCTTTCGGTGCTTTTATGTGCCCTAATTTGTTCATTAGGGTTAAATTCCATCATTAGGTGTGTATTAAGATGCACGAGTTTATTCGGCTCAGAAACTAGATCTAACCAAGAAAACGTGGCGGCTAAATTAGCGAACACCGGGATCAAGAAAAGGGCGTTAAAGACTTTCCCGATAGTCAACTATTGGGAAGGTTTGCAATTACCAGGATTGGACAAAGAATGTGTGATATGTTTAGGTGATTTTTCAACGGGTGAACGAGTTAAAATATTGCCAAAATGCAATCACGGGTTTCACGTTCGTTGCATCGATAAATGGCTTAGTTCACATTCATCTTGTCCAACTTGTAGGCACTCTTTACTCGATACTTGCCAAAAGATTCTCGGTTCACAACCCCAAGACCAAGGTCCAAGTAATAATAATTCACATGTAGTGAGCATAGTGCCTCTACATCACGAAGGGTTTTTACGAAATTATGTATCATAACTAGGTTTTATATTTAAAATCAACAAATCAATTGTAATTACCATCATACTCATAGGTAGGTAGCATTTGAGATGATCTTTTGTATTGGTAAAACAAAAAGTTCATTCAATGTAAGTTCAAAATTGTAATGGAGGTGTTTCTTAAGCAAAATACAGTTTTGTATGTATGTTTATAACTGTATTATAATGAAATCATACTTTCTATAAAAACTTGCTAAGTCATATAGTATGTCAATATCTTCTTTTCTAATTAATATGTTATACATTCATATAATATGCACTTGATCGATATATCATAATTTCACATTTGGAGTGGTGATATGAGGTGTAAAGTAACTAACTTATGTCAATTAAACACAATAGCGTATTAGCAACAGAACCAAAAGACAACTTTAGTGGGAATCAGGTCTCGTCTAGTGGTTAGATTTGATCCGCATAAGTGTTAAATTCTAATCCTATGAGGAAAAAAAAACCTTGTGGCCACGAAAGTTCACACGCACTTACTTCGAGCTATTTACAAAACAGATGATTGTCATATAATTTGTCGGCTTATGACGAGTTGTAAACCAAATTATAAAATAAAAACTTTGTCTAGTGGGTCATTCATATAAAAAAGGGTCGAATGACAATAATGTGAGGATATAAAGGATATCTGGGAATGCATTTTAAATTTTATAAGTTAAAACGCACTTTCTATGGATATAAAAATTCCTTGGTCCTTTTATTTTTATAAAGAAAACGCACTTTTGCTTAAACACATGAATTGGTACTTATCTAAAATAGCCGTGCACACCGTACCCGGTTACCCGACCCGAAAATGGAACCGAAACCTTAACCGATCATAACCGGTTTTTAGAATAACCGGTTCGGTTATTCCCTACCCGTCCGGTTAGAACCCGGTTTGGCATTATATCCGTTGTAACCGACCGAAACCGGTTACTAGAACCCGACCCGATTGAAGCCCGTTGTAACCGGTTACAATAACCGGTTTGTACCCGGTTTTGAACGTTGCCAGCGGAAAAAAACGGTCTTATGACCGTTGCCAGCTCGGGAATTGCTTTTTTTTGGGTTTTTTTTGACCATTTTGCCCCCTAAACATCCCTATATATATGTATGTTGTATTTGGTTGATTCACACACTCAAACACTCTCAAAACACTCCCAAAAAACAAAAAACTTGCTAATGGCAACTCAAAGTAGTCAAGGTTTCACCGGGGTCGGTTCTACAAATGAAGCAACAATACCCACGGTTGTTGAAGTTTTAGAAACGAAACGAAATCCCGAGATTTGGAAGCACTTCCACTACGTGAGGATGAGCGATGGTTCATTTAAGGGCCAATGTAAAAAATGTGGGAAATTGATTGGACATCAATCCAACACTACGTTGAGGCAACATTTTGAAAAACATTGCGAGTTTCTCAAAAGGGGTTCACAAGATGAGAGTCAAGCTACTATGGGACGAGACAATGGTGCGTTTGCGTACCAAGCGGAACGCTGTCGACTAGAGTTTGCAAAGTTTGTGATTCAACAAGGTTTGCCTTTCAACCACTTTGACAACCCTCGCTTGACGAGGGTCATTCAACAAACTCTTCAACCACGTTATAAACATGTAAGTCGTACTACTCTTGGACGAGATTGTTTAAAACTTTGGAAAACGGCAAAATTGGATCTAGTAACCGGTTTTTTAAATTTAAATACAAGTGTAAACCTAACAACGGACGTTTGGTCGGCTCCTCATGGTTTGCCCGGTTCGTACCTTTGTGTTACCGTACATTGGATTGATCCAAGCTCATGGAAAATGATGAAGCGTACGATCGCGTTTGAAGAATTTCCATATCCCCATACGGGTCAAAATTTATTTTATATGCTACAAAATGTAATAAATTACTTTAATTAAATGAAAAAGTTTTTGCAATCTCGTTTGATAACGCGTCTAATAATACAAACGCTGTGAAACAACTAATACTAGCTTTCAAACCTCCCATGAATGGTGTTTTCTACCATAGTCGTTGTATCGCACACATTATAAATTTAATTGTGCGAGACGGATTAGCGGTACCGGAAATTTATGTTGTAACGCATGGTTTTGTTAAAATGTTAGAGGATGTTTTTAGAAAAGGTAAAAGACGATATAAAAAATATATGAAATTGTGTAAGCGAACGAATTCACTTTTTTTATCACTTAATTGGGATGTTACTACTCGATGGAATTCTACATATGACATGTTCGTATGTGGTCTTCGTCAACGTGGTACTTTACAAATTTTTCATGATTCCCTTGTTGCAAAGAGGCGTGTTCGAAACAACAAATTTGATGACACTAGTTGGGCGGTTATTCAAAAGTTAACCGATTTGCTCAAAGTTTTTAAAGACGCTACGGTTTTATTATCGGGCGTTTACTATCCAACAAGTCATTTGGTACTAAAACAACTATATTTAATGTGTAACAAAATTGGGCTTTTGAAATAGAAGGTGGTGTTTTTTCAACAATGGTCATTCCAATGAAAGAAAAGATCAAAGAATATTTCAAATAAATACCTTTGGCAATTACGTGTGCCGCCATGTTAAACCCTTGTTTAAATAAAATTGGGGTCGAAACCCTTATTGAAAGAATTTGTGTTGATTTGGATTTGCATGTCGGAAAACCGAGATATGTTTCTAAAGCAAAAACTAAGTTTATGGATAATTTTACATCTTTGTTTGGGGTTTATTTTGAAAAGTATGGTTCACCTAATGCATCTTCAAGTTCATTTGCCCTAATTTTTGGAACCTATGAAATTTCGCAAGACCCATTAGCCAATTTATATAACACTATAAGAGAAGAAACGACTAAACGGGCTAGGGGTGAGAGTATTCAACAATCCGCGAATAGCGAATTGGCGAGATATGTAGGAATGAACTTTTTATGCAATATGACCCCTCAAGAAATCGAAAAGTTTGATATATTGGCTTGGTGGAAAGAACGCGAACCTCAATTTCCCGTTCTAAGCGCCATGGCCAGAGATTTACTAAGTGTCCAAGCTTCTACGGTAGCTTCGGAATCGGCTTTTTCTCTTAGTGGCAGGATATTATCTATTCGGAGAACAAGACTCACACCGGCGTCTTTGGAGATGTGCATTTGCTTGAAGGATCACTTGGATGCAGCGGAGCGTATTCAAAACGTACAAACACTAGAGAAGGAATTTGACGTTGAAGAAGAACTTCATGATATGGAAGTGCAAGAAGGTCTTGCAATATCACTTTCGGATGAAGAAATCACTCAAGATGAAACCTCCCGAGCATCAAGCTCCGATGGTTATGAATATGAAGATAACGACCCACAACAAGAGGAGGAAGAGGAAGAGGAAGAGGAAGAGGACGAGGAGTAATGGTTGTGTACTTCAAGTACTTGTGTTTGATATCGAACTTTCGGCAAAAAAACGATGATTTGTACTTTTAATCTTAGTGTTTCGACTTTCGTACTTTCGTATTTCATGTTTAATGGTTTGTATTTGAATGTCTTGAACGTTTTGATGTTAAATGAATGTTTGTGTTTTAATAAAACGTTAAATTGTGTTTAATATCGAATTACGGCAAAAAAAACCAAAGAATTATAAAATAACCGGTGTAACCGGTTTTTTTCGGGTATTATACCCGAACCGGTTAGGACCCGACCCTAACCGGTTACAATCGGGTGCGGTTTTCATGCTTCAAAATCGGGTACAAACCGTAACCGGTTTTTGTGTAACCGGTTACAAAAACATTGACCATAACCGGTTCGGTTTCTTTGACCGGTTAGGGTACGGTCAAACCCGGTTTTGTGCATCTCGGATCTAAAACACACTTTTAACCATATGTTGCATACAAGAAATTCCAAACATCGTCTTAGGTTTTAAAAACGACGGTATGATTGTTTGGTTATATTGGTTTACAAAATGGCTTGTTGAAACTAGTATTGTTTGTCCATTACTATGTTACCCATTTACTATCGTAATAGTACTAGATGCCAACCTATGGTGGCATGTACCCTGTAACTATATTTTATGATAGCGTCGTTACGATAGTGATGGTGGTGGGTGGTAATGCATATACCCCTGCTAATGGAACGGGGTTTGGAGCGGATGAATTGATGGGTGGTGGTGGCGGTTGTGATTGTGCCTGGTGGTGGTGGCTAGTGGTGGATGGTAGTCACAAATGGTGGTGGTGGTAGTGATGGTAGTAATTTTAATTTTTTATAATTAAAAGGATTAATAAGGATAATTATATTCAAGTAATGAACATATAGCTCAATTGGTTAGGGTATTATGTTAGTAACACGGAGGTTGTGAATTCAATCCCGGATGATGCATATTTTTTATAAACACGAATGTGTCCGGAAATAGAAAATGTATTGACTGAAAATTAATTATTAATTTGGGAACGCCCAAAATGCATTATATAGTAAATGTTGTATTCAAGGTAATCCTTAATTTTTATGTGGTCCCAAGGGATAAATCTCAACCAAAATTTTTTTTTATAAGTAATGGTCAATTAAAAAAATATGGAGGGGGTATTTTGGTCAATTAAAAAAATATGTTATTATTTTTTATTTTAGAATTATTATTAGTTTTTATTTTTTATTATTTTTATTGTTTTTTTTAAAAAAATAATTATTTTTCATTAATAACACATAATGTGATTGTATACTAAATCACATGTGATTGTACTAAAACATCAAATGTGATTAAATATACACTCACATTTGATTTTACACTAAAATCACATGTGATTAAGTATTACACGTAATTATCAAATAAATATTGTTTTTTAACGGAAAAAATAATAAAAGTAATAAAAAATAAAAAAAATTTAAAATAAAAATAAAAAATAAAAAAAGCGAAATTTTTTTAAGTGCCAAATAAACAAAATACCCCTTCATGTATAAAATATATGATTAATCTTGACTATTAAATCTTATTGATCAATGATTGAGATTTGTCCCTTAAACTACACAAAAATTAAAAACTACCTTAAACATTTATTTCTCTATAATAAAGATAATGATTATCATTAGATCTCCATATGAGGAGGAACAAACATATTTTATAAGCCTTCCATACCAGAACGGAGTCATAACTCTTGAGAGGTGATTTCTGCATATAAAAGAACTCTTTAGAGGTTGTAATTTGTTTGCACTCTCCAGACAAACCTTGCTCGAGATGAAAGTTTTTGTTTTGCTAGTTTGAGGTCTCACAATTCGTAGGACTACCATTTTCGTCAAAATTCTAACACCTTTTTACCTTTGGGTCCAAACCGGTGTTTATTTTTTGGGAATTAATTTTCATACCACATTTTTTGATATCTATATCACGCTGTACAAGTAATCATGCATACTGTATAAATATATAATGCAAATGTTGTGGTACATAGGTCAAAAGATGTGGTGTAAAAATCACCACCTTTATTTTTTATCTTAAAAATCAAATCTTTATAACTAATTACAACACCCATTGTATATTTCCTCTTCATCAACCAGGTATGATTCCTTAGCTGTAATTAACCAGTCTTAGCGTTATCCATACAAGACCACTTACCATTCTTGACCTTTTGACTTTGACTTCAAAAGTCTGATCCTTAACATTTTACAGCCATTTATCGAAGAATTCGACCACCCAATGCCAAAAAACGGTGCAGTTGGAGTTGGAATTACATGAGTTTTTGTAAACGGGAGAGAACTTAATTAAAACTATTTATATTATTGATATGAGAAATGATGTTTGTACTTATTATTTGTGTCTACTCATATGCTTATTTACGGGTAGTGATTTTGGGACCACATAACTTACTTCACCTACCACAACCACTGATTTACAGTATTTGTATAATATGCATTAAATGTTGTACATTGTGGTAGATGAAGTAATTTGCGTGGTCCCAAAATCACTATCCTTTATTTACTTCTAAACTTGACATGTTTCATCCACTAATTCTCTCTCTTCATATCATCTCTTAATTTTGACACTTGTCATGATCAAGTTGTTGATGAAGACATTGATCAAGAACTAGATGGTATGAGAGCTTGCTCCATCGTAATGTTTGACTTTTTATTGTTGTTACACGTTGACATTTTATTTTGTTAATATTTGGTCTAACATTGTTTCTTGATTGATATGAACACGGTTGAGACACTAATGAATGGATTTGGGATAACCCATGAGGTCAAATTTAGTTTTTCTTCTAAAATCCAGGACATTTTAAACATGTACTATATTATTTTGCCTATTTCATTTCAGGGTCATAGTCAAACTTTTAATCCATCTGATGATTTACCTTTTGATTTCATTATTATTCTTTTTTTAATAAATTATATAAATCATCCTTGTGGTTAGTAAGAGATTATGGATTTAGTCCCTTAACTTTTTTGTTTATTACACGGATAGTCTATAATATTTGTTACTTTACATATTTGATCCTTTGTTTTGAAAATTTCTATAAGTCGACCGTAATTCATAAACTGTATTTGTGGTGGAAATAATCTCGAGTTTTTTCATTTTGATTTTTTTTATGTATTGTTTCTTCCGATATTAGCAAATCTGAAATCAAGCTGATGATTAAATGAATCGCGATTATGAAGAGAAAGAGGAGCGCAATGCATAAGTAGTTTATGAGATCACGTGGTTGTTACTTGTTAGTTATGTACATGATTTCACAGCTCAGGACTTTGCATGACCAACATATTATATACCTATACATTTTAGAACTTGCGTGAACAGTGAAACTAATTTTTATATTTATTTTTACACAGACGTCTTCTTTGACTTTTAAATGTCTTTTTGTTTTGTCCCATTAAATATATTATAAATTCCTACGCATGTTTATAGCTAAAAGAATTACATTGTTTAGTTAGTCTGAGATTGCGTTTAATCTCACAGGCTATTTATGCAAACCTAATATACTTAAGAGATTTGTTAATCATTTTCTTTATTGTAATGGTTAAAGATGTATAAAGTGATTTGTGTATAATAAAGACATAACCACTCAAAGGTAGTTAATGAAATTCAAATAAGTGGATTATTATTAGTTAAGGTACAATGATTTTAAGCGAATAAATTTTTTTTAATCATTGCTCTTAAGACAATGTATATTCCTTAATTAAAAGATATTATAATTAAAAAATTCAATATACCCAATTTTAAGAAATTAAAAGATATTATAATTACGTGACGCACCTCTCAACCTACTCTAACATGCTCTTTTCTTAAATCAATTATTTTACTTAGGTTAATTTAGAATATTCATATATTTTTTTTTATATTTTCCGTATGGTATGAATACCAGTAAAAAAAAATTTAGGTATCATATGAAAATGGATAGTGATTTTGGGACCACATAAATTATTTCCCCCACTACACTGTATAAGATTTAAAGCATATTGCACAACTACTGTAAAACAACAATTGTGGTGTTTAGAGTAATTTATATGGTCCCAAAATCACTTCCCTATGAAAATCCCCCGCAGCATCGCGCGGGTAAAAAATCCACTAGTTTGAAACAATCTCTCATGGTTTATGATATTTATAGCAACTTTGAACACCAAAAGTAAGGAACTTCATAAGTATCAAAAAATTGGTTATAAGATCCTACTTTATTTCATTTTCAGGCGGCTACTTATATCCAGGGGTGTCTTTGAGGAGGCGCAGGAGGTGCAGCCACACAGAGCCCTTATTTTATAGGGGCCCAATTTATATATATATGTTATATATAATATTAAAATTTAAGCCAACTTAATAATTTTATAGAAATTTTTTTAGAAAAAGTCCAAATTTTTATAAAATTCTTGTATTTAGGGGGCCCATTTTTGCGTTTTCGCACAGAGCACTTAAAATCTCGGAGACGCCCCTGCTTATATCATGCTTAACTCCTATTAAATGTAAATGAGTTAGGATGATGTGAGGACTAAAAAATTGGTGAGCACTGGAGGATAATTCTCAATCAATCATTTTAAAAATTTTGGAACATTGTCAGAAATTTTGGATCTTCATAAAAAAACTTTTTTTTAACAATGATCCAAAACTTCTGAAAATGAACCACATTTTTTAAAATGATTGGTTGATAATTGTGCTTAGACTAGTAGTAACGGGTGACCACTGTAGCGCCACATCAGCTTGACCAAACACATTACAAATGACCAAACACATTATAAATCCCGACCAAACCCACGTAATTAGACGACCAAATCATTCCCCTTTGAAAAAAATCCATCCCCTTTGAAAAATGACGACCTATAAAGGTCGCCTGGCCGACCTTTGAGCGGAAGGGACACGTCCCATTCGAACCGGCGTAAGGATGAGGACGCGTACAATGGAGGGGACGGAGGGAGGGACGCATGTGGCGACCTCCTCCGTTTCGAGCAGTCTTACAGTCCTCACCAAAATTTGAGTCCTCATCCCGATCCCACTTCAAATGAATTATATCATATATATACCCTGATAATTAATTTAGTAACCAAACATAATATACCCAGATTTAGGTGTTGTTTGTTAAGCCTTTTAAGGATTCATTTAAGAGGACAACATCTTTATCGGACAGATTCAGAGGGTTTGGTAAGTCCTCTTAATCAGCCTCTGAATAAGTTATTGAACATGTTTTGCCTCTTAATCGGACAGACGTAAGGAGAAGTCTGAATTATTCAGACATCTACATCATTCAAATATTAATCATTCAGATGCTACCAAACAACACCTTACATGTCTTGGCATGATCACCTTACATGTAATTTAATACGTGTTAGCTAGTAATATTAATAAATATGTAACTTTAAAATACGTAATTTTAGGCAGAAAAGAAAGATAGAATAACTGTTCATGTCAAACACATAGAATCTATATCTATATATACATAAAAATAGAGTTCCAAAATTGAAGTTGCATTTATTACTATGTTCCTATGCGTACATTTATTACATTTATTACCATGTAATAAATGTGTACATTTATTTATAATAGGAATGAATTCATGCATGTTCCTATGCGTTTGAGCTGTATACAAAACGCTTCAATAACAATTTAAAACGGATGTTTTAATCATGCATTTAATTACATGCATGTTCCTATACATTTCACTAATAACGTTAAATTTCCTTTAACGTTTCAAGAATAACATGCATTTAATTCACTATTTGAAAATCATTTAATTACATGCCCTTTCACTATACATTATCTAGACCGATTAATACTTATTATATATATATATATATATATATATATATATATATATATATAATATATATATATATATATATATATATATATATATATATATATATATATATATATATAAATTGAGTTCCAAAATTAAAGTTACATTTATTATCATGTAATAAATGTGTACATTTATTTATAATAGGAATGAATTCATGCATGTTCCTATACGTTTGAGCTGTATACAAAACGCTTCAATAACAATTTAAAACGGATGTTTTAATCATGCATTTAATTACATGCATGTTCCTATACATTTCACTACTAACGTTAAATTTCCTTTAACTTTTCAAGAATAACATGCTGTTGGAACAAAACACAGATCAACTTATTACTGATGCTGCAGTTAGTACTGATCATACTTAATACTGATAGGGCAGAAAACATTTACTACTGATGAAGTTGATACTGATGAAGACTATAACTAAAGTTACTACTGATCAAGCTTATTGAAGATACTACTGATCAATAGTAGTTACTATTGACGTTGATATTGGACTTACTACTGATCACCAAGTTTACTACTGACGTTACCTATTTACTACTGGTGATTGCAGTTTACTACTGATACGCGTTTTGGAAGCATATCAAGTCCGAGATCTTCGTAGAGATAGTTATAGCATGTAAATCAATGTATATCTTTATAATTCGATGTAAATCAAAGTCCTAGAATAACTAGGGTAAATAGTTTAGCTTCAAGGACTATTATAAATAGTTCCTTACGAATTGTAAACGTACGTGTGTATTGTTAACTTGATAATATACATTGAAGCTTTTTGTGAAACTGTGTTCTTAATACTTTAGCATATTATTTACAGTTCATTGTTCTTAATTACATTGATATAGTGTTGATCCGCTGCAACTTCTATATTCAATTAGATCTAAAGTGTTTATTAACTTCACTATAGTTAATCGATCCTGACAAGTGGTATCAGAGCCTATTGGTTCTAGATCTACGATTTGTTAAGAACAACAAAAAGTTTTAATCATTAAAACACACACATTATTAATCATGACTGATAATAATGAAAGCACTCAGGCCAACAAAATTCCTATACTAACTCCCAATAACTTTGGGATGTGGAAGAATCGTATTAAGCAATACATGCTTATTACAGATTATTCTATGTGGGAAGTTGTCCTTGAAGGAAACAAAACTGGTCCTGGTCAAGCAAGCAGCTCTGCAACTGAGGCAGACAAACTTAAGTGTGAGAAGGAAAAGAAGGACAAGGGAATCGAACTCAAAGCTCTAAGCACTCTCCTACTGGCCATTCCTAACGATTATCAACATCTCTTTGTTGAGTATGATGATGCAAAGGTGCTATGGGAAGCACTGGAGAAGAGATTCGTTGGGACCAAGAGCACCAAGAGGAACATGAAGTCTGTTCTCAAACAAGACTTTGAAAACTTCAAAGGAAAACCCAATGAAACACTCACTCAAGTGTTTGACAGATCCAACAAGCAATGAAGGACTCAAACTGGATTGAGGCAATGCAAGAAGAACTCCTTCAATTTAAGTTACAAGCTGTTTGGACACTTGTACCTCTACCCAAAGGAAAAAGAGCCATTGGAACAAGATGGATCTTCAGAAACAAGAAAGATGAAAGAGGTATAGTGATCAAGAACAAAGCCAGACTTGTAGCCCAAGGATACACTCAAGAAGAAGGAATAGACTATGATGAAGTATATGCTCCTGTTGCTAGAATTGAAGCCATAAGAATATTTCTAGCATATGCTTCATTCAAGAAATTCAAAGTCTATCAAATGGATGTGAAGAGTGCATTTCTATATGGGAAGATTGAAGAAGAGGTCTATGTATGCCAACCTCCAGGTTTTGAAGATCCAAAACATGGTGACTATGTGTTCAAACTAGATAAAGCTCTGTATGGCCTACATCAGGCACCAAGAGCATGGTATGACACATTATCATCATACCTATTGAAGAACAACTTTAAAAGAGGAGCCATTGACAAAACTTTGTTTACAAAGAAAGTCAAAGATGATATACTACTGGTACAAATTTATGTAGATGATATCATCTTTGGCTCAGCCAATGATTTACTATGCAAAGAATTTGAAGAACTGATGCAGATTAAATTCAAGATGAGCTCTATGGGTCCAATGAACTTCTTCCTTGGACTCCAAGTCAATCAACGAACAGATGGTATTTTGATAAATCAATCAAAATATGTCAAAGACATCTTGGAGAAATTTGATTTGAAAGACAGTAAGAGTGCAAGTACACCAATGGAAACACACAAACACCTACATCCTGATGTTGAGGGGGAGGATGTAGATGAACATTTATATAGATCAATGATAGGCTCTTTGATGTACTTAACTGCATCAAGACCTAACATTATGTATAGTGTTTGTGTGTGTGCAAGATATCAAGCAAGACCTAAAGAATTACACCTGCAAGCTTTCAAAAGAATTTTCAGATACTTGAAAGGCAAACCATCACTAGGTCTATGGTATCCACATGATTCACCCTTTGAACTCATAGCCTACACAGATAGTGACTATGGAGGTGAATGTCAAGACAGAAAGTCCACTACTGGTGGATGTCAATTCTTTGGATCAAGACTGGTGTCATGGCAATGCAAGAAGCAAACAAATGTATCAACATCAACTGCTGAAGCAGAGTATGTAGCTGCATCTGCTTGTTGTGCTCAAGTGCTCTGGATTCAAAACCAGCTTCTAGACTTTGGTATCTCTATCCTTAAAACTCCTATTTTTATTGATAATCAAAGTGCTATTAGTATTGTGAACAATCCAGTAAAACACTCTAAAACCAAACACATTGAAATAAGATTTCATTTTATAAGAGACTGTAATGAAAAGAAATTAATCAAAGTTGTTAAAATTCATACTGATGATCAATTAGCAGATCTTTTTACAAAAGCATTTGATGTAGGAAGATTCAACTTCTTGGTTAGCAGTATTGGAATGATTTTGATAAATTAAAATTTCACTTAAAATCATGTGTAAAGTTTTGTGTTTAAAGTGTTATTTATTTATTTAAAGTGTTTTACTACTGGTAGATCTGTATTACTGATTGTAGGCATGTGCACAAAATACTACTGGTAGTTTATTACTACTGGTGTGTATTAGGTATACATAAATACTACTGGTGGTCAGTACTACTGGTATTCACATATACTACTGGTCTTGTGTGTTAGTAGTTACTACTGATGTCAAAATCCTTAGTCACTACTGATGTTAGTAGATACTACTGACGTTTTACTACTGATATCTTATTTACTACTGGTCTTTCAGAATCACAATTACCAAACTAACCCCCATGAAAATAACCGTTATGTTATGATTCGAAGGGCATTTTAGTCGTTTTGCAGGTTAAATCGAAAGATATAAAAGGCGGCAGTCGATTAGTTTAGCATTATCTTCACTTCGATTTGCTAAATCCTCTCGATAAACCCTAGCTTATGATCAAAAACCCTAAGTCAGTAACAAAAAACGTACATCTTTCTCTCAAAATCAACATCAAATGGCAACTCTACAATCTCTAGATGTGCAAACCGATCTCAAATATTCCGAATTTCACAATATGTGTGCCTTCCTAAAGAATCCCGACGGAACAAAAGATTTTCGTCCAATAGTCAAATTTTTGAGAAATTCGTATATACAGTTTGCGTTAACTGTAAAACCAAAATCATATCAACATCACTTGGTGGATTTCTGGACCAATGCTGAACAAACAGAAGGAACAACCATATCCATGATCAAATCAAAAGTAGATGGAAAGCATATAACAGTCACAGAACAATCAATTCGACACCATCTACAATTACACGATGATTCAGGTATGTTTACTCTTCCTAAGGAATACATTGCTGAAATTTTACAAAAAATGGGTTATGAGGGAAGACTGAATATAGTAACCTTTCAAAAGGGTCTTCTCTCCCCACAATGGAAATTTTTAGTACATACTATTCAGCACTGTATTTCTCCTAAACGAAGTACTTGGAATGAGTTTAATAAGGCAATAGCCTCTGCTGTTGTCTGTTTATGCACAGACCAAGTATTTAATTTTTCTCAAATGATTTTTGAAGGTATGTTGGGAAATCTTAGTTCTTCTAAATTTTTAATGTATCCCAGATTTCTACAACATATCATAAATTGTGAATTACAAAACTTGTCAACTCCTAAAAACATTTTCATACTACCTGAGTTGAACAAGAAAGTTTTCTCAAATATGAGAAAACAATTTAAATTTTCGGGCAAGGAAACCCCTCTGTTTCCTAATATGATCAAAGATCAAACAACTATTGGAGAGGGTTCAATCATAGATACAACCCAAGTTGAACCTCAACCCACTCCATCACCCCCAAATACAGCCCAAACACCACCCCAACTAGTCACTCAATCAACAGCCCAAACAGAAGTCCTGAATGTGTCCCAGGAACTTGACTTAAATCTGCAGAGTGCTACTCTTCACTCTGTGGAAGACCTGCCAGACAAAACCCAAAATATTTCCACTATTTACAAAAGAAAGAAATCTTTAAAGGACACCAGGGGACACATTGAGTCAAACCCCAGGCTCCAAGAGTTGTCCTCCAAGGAGGAGAGAGGACATGAGGCGAGGGCTTTCACTACTGATGCCCCAAAGGTGGGTGCACAGGACAGTGAAAACATCATTAGGACCCAGACCTCGGCTACTTTGAGTGATGACTCATTTGAGGAGTTACTCAAAGGACCCCGGTGCCAAGAAACCACAAGGGGGGGCATCTCTGCTTCTTCTAGGAAGAAGAGGATGTCTAAAAGACCCAATGAATCACCAAGAAGTGATGAGGGCAGACCTATGGATTTGACGGATAGGATGGAAAACCTTCAAACCAATGTACCTGTTAGTGAGCCCGATGATCTTTCTAGATGGAGTGAGGGCAGTATTAAAATCAACCAATTGACGGAAAAAGTGGATTCTCTTGAATCCGCTGTACAAAATTGTCTTACATATCTTACAAACCAAGGAAAAACTATGGCTGCCATGAAAAGGCATGTCAATACCATCAACAAGAGAATGAGATTCTATGAGCACATGCTTCATCAACAAACTAAAATCATCAGGAAATTGAAGAAGAAAATTGATGATAGTGAGGCTCCACCAGTTGAGCTCACTAAGGGGGAGAAGGATAACATACAGACCATGATTGATGAATCAATTGCAGCAGCATCATCCTCTCTCCTCAATTTAAAAGAAACAAAGGTTGATGAAGGCCCAGAAATGATGGTTACAGAAGATGAACCTATTACTACTGTTACAATGGAAGAACAAGTTGAAAAAGAAATACCAGTAGTAACTCCTACTACTGATATCATAGCAGTAGTAAGTCAAGAAGAGGAATTGAAAGCACCAAATACTACTGATGCCCTATCAGTAGTAACTCCTGAAATCACACCAGTAGTAACTACTCTGGTTACTACTGAAGAGGAAGAACTACAATTCCCAGAGCTAATTGAAAGAGAAAGACATGTCATTATCTCCAAACCACCAACACCTGATCAACCACTTATCATACCTGACATTGATGATAATGTGAATTGGTTTGAGGTAGATGAATGTACACTTCCTCCACACCCTAAAATCTTACCAGAAGGTCAACTACATCTGTTTTATCCAAAACTTCTGATGATGGGTATACCTGATATGAAATACATTCCACCTCCACCATCTGCTCACATTGGAAAAGGAAAAGAAGTATATGATGATGATTACCCAAACAGAGCATTAGGTCACCACATGGTGAATAAAATTAATCATGTCAGATCAGAGAAACAATCAAGATGGAGGATGAAACATAGAAATTTCTTGGAGAAAGTGGAGATGTATCAAGCACTTGAGGAAAAGAAAAAGAAGGTTCAAAGTGAAATTCCTGTTCAAACACCTGTTCAAGCAGAAGACAGTCAGATAAAAGCTCAACAGGCAGAATTTAAAAGGCTCAGAAAAGTAGAAGAAGAACACATACAATGCCTTGAATATTTGGTATCTGAATGCAAGAAAACTAAAAGTGAATTGACAGATGATGTGTTTGAACAGAAGGCTAATATGATTGAATATCTGAAAACAAAAGGGCATAGTGCAAAGTCATTTGGTAGAATGAAAATGATGACTATAATTGAAAATTATTGCATTGCTAAGAAGAAAGACTTGGCTGAACAAGAAGCTGAAGAAACAAAGAAAGCCAAAACTTTAATCCCAATCAGTCCAAACTTAATCAAAGATGGTAGTGTTTCAACTACTGGTAATACCTCAACTCCCCAATCAAAGAAAAGAAAGATTGTTGATCAAGAACAAAGCTCTAAAAAGAAATCAAAAACACAAATTGTACCTGTTCTTGAAATGCCTGTTGCTCCATTGCAGAACAATCCAATTATTAACTGGAGGGTGATGCAGAACAATGTTATAGAGGTCATAAGGGAAGACAAAGTTGTACAGAGATTCACTGGATGGTTACCATTGATCAGATCATGCTCTAGAAGTGATGTAATCAAGCTTCTGATTATTGGAAAACCTAGAATGACAAAGAAATCATGGAAAGAGTCTGGTGCTGGATACTTAACAAAAATGATAGATGCTGCATTTTATCCAGATAATTATCCAGAACAATTTACAGATCCAGGAAATGTGTATGCTTGGAATGTCATTCCTACTGCCAATATGTATTTCTTTGAGAAATCAGGCAAAGTATGTGAGTTATATCTGTATGAAAAAGAATATCCACATTCTGAGAAGACTATGTATCAGATATTCATAAATACTTTGATGAAACCTTATGATGCTGTTATGTTCCAAAACAAATTAAATTACTTTACAAAGAGGAACAGCAAATATATTATTGAACAAAGGCTTCAACAGAATCAAAGAACCCTTGAGAAAAGAAGAAGGGAACAAGAAGAACAAAAGAAACTTGATTGAGTAAGAGATAATGAATAAGTTTAGGGGGAGATTGTTGGAACAAAACACAGATCAACTTATTACTGATGCTGCAGTTAGTACTGATCATACTTAGTACTGATGGGGCAGAAAACATTTACTACTGATGAAGTTGATACTGATGAAGACTATAACTAAAGTTACTACTGATCAAGCTTATTGAAGATACTACTGATCAATAGTAGTTACTACTGACGTTGATATTGGACTTACTACTGATCACCAAGTTTACTACTGACGTTACCTATTTACTACTGGTGATTGCAGTTTACTACTGATACGCGTTTTGGAAGCATATCAAGTCCGAGATCTTCGTAGAGATAGTTATAGCATGTAAATCAATGTATATCTTTATAATTCGATGTAAATCAAAGTCCTAGAATAACTAGGGTAAATAGTTTAGCTTCAAGGACTATTATAAATAGTTCCTTACGAATTGTAAACGTACGTGTGTATTGTTAACTTGATAATATACATTGAAGCTTTTTGTGAAACTGTGTTCTTAATACTTTCGCATATTATTTACAGTTCATTGTTCTTAATTACATTGATATAATGTTGATCCGCTGCAACTTCTATATTCAATTAGATCTAAAGTGTTTATTAACTTCTCTATAGTTAATCGATCCTGACACATGCATTTAATTCACTATTAAAAAATCATTTAATTACATGCCCTTTCACTCTACATTATCTCGACCGATTAATACTTATCATATTTGTTGCAGGTTGGCCATGTGAACGAAACACATAGAATGTGTTCAAAGAGATGTTTATCATGCTGCACAACAAATGCTTCTCCATCATGTAAAATGCTTAAAGATTGCACCACTTTTGAAGAAAACAAAGTTGGTGATTTTTTTTTATTGTCGTTATGTTATATAAGGTATTCTTTATGTAATCTAATCTAATCTTTTATTTTGTTTTAAATATTATTGATAATGTAAAATAATAACTACAAACTGAGGCACTTGCTGATGATCATCTTCTTCAACTGCAACCACCACAAAGGTAACAAATTATTTGTTTAAATTTTTAGGGTTGTTTTGATTACATATTGTTTCTTAATTTATCGCGATGCAGACAAGAACCACTCCCCCTCACCAACTGTCTTACAGGTTCCTCTAGATCCATCTCTTCCAGTTTATTTTATGTATTTTTTTATAATTACAGGCGTTCACCTATTGACCTGATCCTTCAGCTACTTCAATTTCACATACTTCAGTTTCACCTATTGACTTGATAACATCTATGTATTTAACTTTGATTTCAAGTAGTTTAATGAAGTACATATGTATGTATAGGTCAGAGAATGTCTATGATGAAGCACCATTAAATCGGGTGGCGGGAAGCAAGTTGGTAAGTACAATTCAGGGCAATAATAACCATGTATTTAATAAAAAAAAATGAAGCATATATTCTATTTAGTATTAAATAAAGTTTCAACTATGCAATTTATTTCCCGATCTTTTCTATCTAGAAATTGATAAAAAATCCACTGTGAAATCAAAATTTGTTGGAAATTTTAATGGTATTGCACGCTGGAATTGGTCATGGGCATCTACAAATACATCGACGGTTTATTCTCACAGAATTCTTCTGCTCGATGACATTCTAAAACACGTGGTTCTTGATGAAGGATCTGATGTTTGGTGTTGGATTGGTGATTATAGCAGAATATTTTCGGTGAAATCCATGAAAAATATCATTGATAACTCGGTCTTTTCTAACCCTAATTTTGTTTGTTTTTGGAATAGCTGGATACCCCCAAAGATCAACTGCTTTATGTGGAAGATGTTGCAAGATAGAATCCCGACAAAATCAAATTTAAATGTTAGGGGGATCATTCTCCCTTCGGTTTGCTGTAGCCACTGTGATCATATTACCGAAGACACGGAGCACATTTTTTACTCATGCCCTTTTGCAATAGAAATATGGAGCTGGTTATCAAGATGGTGCCAATTAGATGTCAAACAACACAATTCCTTAAAACAATTCATATTTAATTTCATTGATGCAGGTAGCTCTAAAAAAGCCAAATCTTTTCTACAAGCTGCTATAAGTGCAATGATGTGGTGTATATGGATCTCAAGAAATAATCGCATTTTCAAAAGCAACAGATTATCGGTTATAAGAATTCAAGAGGAGATAAAGTCAATGGTTTTTACTTGGTTGAAATTTAGAGCAAATAAAATTAATCTTTCATGGTCCATTTGGTGTTTTTGCCCTTTATTAGCCTTGTAACTCTTTGTTTGTTCATGTACTTTTGCTAGCTTCTTGCTAGTCTTTTATCTATATATATTGCTCTCTTTGGTTGGGGTTGGGGGGGTGATGGCATTGCCGAAGCTCCTTTGTCCCCTTCCTTTTGCCGTTCAAAATAAAAATAAAAATAAAGTTTCAATGTAACCATCGAATATGAAAAGCACCCATAAAACATTCAATTACAGTTACTTTATTCTATAAGACCTTATTTTCTTTAGTTATTAAAACTCTCCATATACAAACTTTATAGATTATACCAACTTGCATAAATTTTCCGTTTTTAATCACTCTTTTTATATATATAAAAAAAAGGTTAATGAGAATTTCTCAATGAGATTGAGAAGGAAAGTGAGGTTTGAAGAAAGAAGGCAAGTCAATCAAAAAAGGGTAAATCTTTTAATCCTGAATAAACTCTATTATATTGCTTTTACATAATGTTTAATATAAGAACAAAAATATCAAAGTGAATATAAACATTCATGTTTTATGATTAATATGTTTTGTGTTATGCTAATATAAACATTCATGTTTTTTTACTTGACATTTTCCTCCGTCACACTTTTCTTTGTTCATACTTTGTAGGTGATCCCAATAACTTTTAATCGTGAAAAAAGCCCGTGCATCGCACGGGCCATGCGGCCTCGTGTTGGAATATAAACGAGTTATTACTAATGTGCAGAGTTAATACTGATCAACAACTTAATACTGCTAAGGAGTTGATACTGAAGACGAAAGATACTACTGATGATGCAGTTCCTACTGATCTTGGTTATTACTACTGATGTTATCATTTACTACTGCTCGATGAATATTACTACTGCTATGCTTATATATGGAGTTTATCGAGTCCGAGATCTTAGGAAAGTTTGTTTAGAATATCGTATCTTTTGTAATTCAATTGTAATCGTATCCTAGAATAACTAGGGTAAATGTTAGGCTTCAAGGACTATTATATATAGTTCCTTATGAATTGTAAACATACATGTATATTGTATTCGTTCTATCAATATACATTGAAGCTTTTTGTGATAAACTGTGTTCTTAATAATTCGTATTATTTACAGTTTATTGTTCTTGTTAAATCAACATAGTGTTAATCCGCTGTAACTTCTATTGTGTTTAATAACTATTTGGTTATTCGATCCTGACAAGTGGTATCAGAGCTTTGTACTCTAGATCTACGAATCAAGAATTGCAAAAAGTTTTCAATAATTTCAAAACCACGTTTTTCATCATGTCTGACAATAATGAAAGCACACAAGCAAACAAGATTCCATCCTCACTCACAATAACTTTGGGATGTGGAAAAACAGAATTAAGCAATACATGCTTATTACTAATTATTCCATGTGGGAAGTTGTGTTGGAAGGTAACAAAACCATTCCAACTGCCATAACCAGCACATCAACTGAATCTGACAAGATCAAGTGTGACAAGGAAATGAAGGACAGAGGAATTGAACTAAAAGCTTTAAGTACCTTATTGCTTGTAATTCCTAATGACTACTAACATCTGTTTGTTGAGTTTGATGATGCAAAACTGCTATGGCAAGCCTTAGAGAAAAGATTTGTGGGCACAAAGAGCACAAAAAGAAACATGAAATCTGTGTTGAAACAAGAGTTTGAAAACTTCAAAGGACAAAAGAATGAATCTCTGTCACAAGTTTTTGATAGATTCAATAAACTTATTGGTGAACTCAACCAAGTTGGAGTTCAACCAGACAAAGATGATGTCAATAGGAAGTTTCTCAAATCTCTAAGTGAAGAATGGTCTATGTACACTGTTGTATATAGACAAGGTGATGCATTAAAAGAAAAGGAGCTTGATGAACTCTACAATGACCTAAGATTGTTCGAATCTGAGGTAAGTCAGAAAACTCCTACTTTAAATTCAAACAATGCCGCCTTTGTTTCCACTGCAGGTACAAATCAAGATGTTACATCTGGAAAAATGAAGGAATCAGAAGACATTACTAGAGAATCTTTCTTCACTAGTCATGTGAATACTGCACTAATTAGTGAAGATCTGGAACAAATCAATCCTGATGATCTTGAAGAAATGGATATCAAGTGGCAGATGGCTATGCTTAGTTTCAGAACCAAGAAGTTCCTAAAAAGAACTGGTAGATCAAGCTTGAGCTTCAACAAAGGTGATAGGGCAGGATTTGAAAAAACCAAAGTCAAATGCTACAACTGTAGCAATCTTGGTCACTTTGCCAGAGAATGTCCTAACAAAGATAAAAGGACAAACTCAGGATATGACTTGAGCTTTCAAACTGAAGAGCATGCTCAAAATCAAGCCCTCATGGCCTTTTCTGATCCCAAATCTGAGGTAACTACTAAACCTTGCTCACCAGAATGCATTAAATTATTCAGAACTCTTGAAAAAGAAACCAAAGATATCAATGATGATTTAATTAAAAATAGAAAGAGAAGAATAGAATTTAATGGTGTTATAGCCGACTTAGAAAATCAAATTAAAGTTTATCAAATAACAGATCAAAAACATAAAGAAGAATTATTACAAGCTATTTATGATAAAGAACATGCTGAAGTAAAAGCAAAAGAGGCTATAACTAAATTAGAGGAATGTCAATTAGAATTAGAACAAAATGAATTAACAATTAAGAAATTTGAAAGAAGTTCTAAAATAATTGATGAATTAACCAGCAATCAATCCACAGAAAAGGTAATTCATGGAGTTGGTTATCATGCAGTTCCTCCTCCAATATGTTTATTTCTCCACTAAAAGCTAGTTCAGAAAGAATTATAGATGAATTAAAAACTGAATCTAGTGAAGAATCATCTGATGAGAAAACTCTGTTAAAACAAATGATACAAGTTTCCATACCACACAAAGTCAAGAATCTCAAAAATATAATTCTGAAAATATACCAACTATTTTAAAAAGGGGAAATCAAAGAAACTTGAATCAACTAAAAGAACAAAGAAAACCAGAGTCATTAAAATCAACCAAACTTAAATGTGTAATATGCAATAAAGTTAATCATATAGCCAAGGATTGTCACTTCAATCCAATAAATTGCAAAGAATTCAAGGAATTTAAAGAAAACAAATTAAAATTAAAAAAACAAAAATTAAAAGAATCCAATTTAAAGCAACAATTTAAACCTCCACAAATTAATACTTCAATATTTGGAAGGACTGCTAAAAGATTTGTTCAAAATACCAGACATGGTGATCCAAAAACAAGTCAAAATTTTGAAAATAAAAGAAAATCTAGAAATTATTATAAGTACCCAGCAAATACAACCATCAGTAGAAACAATCAAAGGTATCCTACTGATCAGTATCCAAGATACAATGCAGTAAGATATAACTACACACATACTACTGATAAGTACAACAAATACTTTCACAGAGTTACTACTGCTCATTCTTCATTAAAAAGGACGGACCCAAGACAAAACAAGCTTGGGTTCCCAAAAAGAATTAACTTAATCTTATTATGTGCAGAACATCCAGGTGAATACATGGCATATTGATAGTGGATGCTCTAGGTACATGACTGGGAATCTACAAATTCTCAGAAACTTTGAGGCATATGATGGTGGTTATGTTGCATTTGGTGAAAATCCTAAAGGTGGTCGTATTACTGGTAAAGGTATTGTATCAAATGGTAAGATTACATTTGATAATCTCTTTTATGTTTCTGAACTTAAATACAATCTGGTTAGTGTCTCACAAGTATGTGATAAAAAGAACAAAATTCTTTTTACAGATATAGAGTGCATCATTCTTTCTCCTGACTTTGTTTTAGATGAAAATATGTTGTCTTAAGAACTCAAAGGATAAATAATGTGTATTGCCTGGATATAGGGGGAGAAATCATTTCTCCAAATGAAATCAACTGGTTTATATCCAAGGCAAACACAAATGAATCAGAACTTTGGCACAGAAGGATGTGTCACACAAACTTTAAAAACATGAATAACTTAGTCAAAAAGAACTTAGTAACTGGTTTACCACAAAAACAATTCATGTGTGATCATCATTGTGTTGCGTGCCTAAAAGGTAAGCATCACAAGACTTCTCATAAGTCCAAATCAATCAACTCTATTTCTAACCCATTGCAGCTACTACACATGGATTTATTTGGGCCTACAAATGTAATGAGTATAGGAAAGAAGCAATACTGTCTAGTTATTACTGATGATTTTTCTATATTTACTTGGGTGTTCTTTCTCAGAACTAAAGATGAAACAAGTGAAATCATCAAGAATCTAATAATCAAGCTGGAAAACACAAGACATCTTAAAGTGAAAGCCATTAGATGTGACAATGGCACAGAATTTAAAAATGAAAATCTAATCTCCTTTTGTGATCTTAAAGGTATTGACAGGCAGTATAGCTCTCCTAGAACTCCTCAACAAAATGGTGTAGCTGAAAGAAGAAATAGAACAATAATTGAAGCAGCAAGATCTATGCTTGCAGATGCAAAATTACCAATAACCTTTTGGGGTGAAGCTGTTAATACTGCATGTTATGTGAAAAACAGAGTATTATTAGTCAAGCCACACTTGAAAACACCATATGAACTTTTGAATAAAAGAAAACCTTCAATTAGTTTCCAAAAATCATTTGGTTGTCCTTGTACTATTTTAATTACAAGAGAATAAATTGGTAAGTTTGACAACAAAGCAGATGATGGAATCTTTGTAGGATACTCAACTCAAAGCAAAGCTTACAGAGTATTCAACAAAAGACTAAGGATCATTGAAGAAAGTGCAGATGTATCCTTCAATGAAAATCTTATGAATGAAAAAGGAAATGGTCCAGATTGGTTGTTTAATATTGACTCACTAACAAAATCTCTTGATTTCAGTTTTAATTTTAATGCAGGTAACTCAAATAATCAACCTCCTAAAGAAGGATCATCACCATTTAATGGAAATCAAAATCCATTACAGTATATCATTGTTAATACTGATCCTCCAGTTAATACTGAGGACAGTAACAACTTTGATAATACAAACAACACTAATGTCAGTACTAATTCAGAATCTCAAAACTCTGAAGAAACAAGTGATAATAATGACACCAGTAAGAACTCAGAAACCCTAAATGGTGATGCTGCAAGTAATGAAAATGATATCAGCACCAATTCAGA
Source organism: Calendula officinalis (assembly GCA_963853835.1). Lineage (NCBI taxonomy): Eukaryota > Viridiplantae > Streptophyta > Magnoliopsida > Asterales > Asteraceae > Calendula > Calendula officinalis. Next base: position 49,260,560 of record OY970831.1, read on the forward strand.
AACACAAGATTTCAACAATGATCTTGTTACTACTGACAACAGTATCAATGAAGAAGATCAAGAAAATTCAAAAACTCAAGAAGAAATCTGGACAGATGCACAAGTCCCTGAATCAAATGAATCAAATCTTGAAAGTCAAATAGTTGTTGACAAAGCTTCAAATTCAAGAGCTCAAAAGAATCATCCCTTAGACCTTGTTCTAAGTGATGTCAACTCAAACATGCAGACAAGAAGCAAATTTAATTCAAGTTTAAACAATAATACTTGCAACATAAGTCTAATTTCTAATGAATGTTTGTTTGCATGCTTCTTACCACAGGATGAACCTAAAAAGATTCAACAAGCAATGAAAGATTCAAATTGGATTAAAGCAATGCAAGAAGAACTTCTTCAGTTCAAGTTACAAGCTGTTTGGACACTAGTACCTCTTCCAAAAGGAAAAATAGCCATTGGAACCAGATGGATCTTCAGAAACAAGAAAGATGAAAGAGGAATAGTGATAAAAAACAAAGCAAGACTTGTAGCTCAAGGATACACTCAAGAAGAAGGAATATACTATGATGAAGTATATGCACCTGTAGCAAGAATTGAAGCAATCCGAATATTTCTAACATATGCATCATTCAAGAAGTTCAAAGTCTATCAAATGGATGTAAAGAGTGCTTTCCTATATAGAAAAATAGAAGAAGAAGTGTATGTATGTCAACCTCCAGGATTTGAAGATCCTGAACATGGTGATTATGTGTTCAAATTGGACAAAGCTCTATATGGCCTACATCAGGCACCAAGAGCTTGGTATGGCACACTATCATCATACCTTTTAAAGAACAAATTTCAAAGAGGTGCCATTAACAAAACTCTGTTTACAAAGAAAGTCAAAGATGACATCCTACTTGTTCAAATATATGTAGATGATATCATCTTTGGATCCACAAATGATCAACTGTGCAAAGAATTTGAAGAACTTATGCAGATCAAATTCAAAATGAGCTCAATGGGTCCAATGAACTTCTTTCTTGGACTTCAAGTTAATCAAAAATCAGATGGTATTTTGATTAATCAATCAAAATATGTCAAAGACATTTTAGAGAAGTTTGCAATGAAGGACTGCAAAAGTGCAAGCACTCATATGGAAACACATAAACACCTACATCCTGCTATTGAGGGGGGAGGATGTAGATGAACACTTATGTAGATCAATGATAGGTTCTTTAATGTATTTAACTGCATCTAGACCTGACATTATGTACAGTGTGTGTGTTTGTGCCAGGTATCAAGCAAAACCAAAGGAACTACATTTGCAAGAAGTCAAAAGAATCTTTAGATACTTGAAAGGAAAACCATCACTAGGTCTTTGGTATCCAAATAACTCACCTTTTGAACTTACAACATACACAGATAGTGATTATGGTGGAGAGTGCTTGGACAGAAAATCAACAACCGGTGGATGTCAATTCTTTGGATCAAGACTGGTGTCATGGCAATGCAAGAAGCAAACAAATCTCTCAATATCTTCTGCAGAAGCAGAGTATGTAGCTGCATCCAAATGTTGTGCTCAAGTACTATGGATTCAAAATCAACTCATGGACTTTGGTATCTCTATCATTAAAACTCCTATTTTTGTAGATAATCAAAGTGCAATTAGTATTTTGAATAATCCAGTAAAACATTCAAAAACTAAACATATAGAAATCAGATTTCATTTAATAAGAGATTGCAATGAAAAGAAATTAATTAAAGTGGTTAAAATTCATACTGATAATCAATTAGCAGATCTTTTTACAAAATCATTTGATGTAGGAAGGTTTAACTTTTTAGTTAACAGTATTGGAATGATTTTTATAAATTAATATTCATAATTTCTTCATATGTAAAGTCTTTGTAAAATATTTTCAAGTTTATGTTATTTTACTACTGGTTATTCACTTATTACTGATTATATTCACTAGTTACTACTGGTCAGTCATTTAAAGTATAAAATCTCAGTTACTACTGATGTTTCATACTAGTGGTACTTAGTTACTACTGATCGACAGTTAACTCTTAAAAATCAATACATTTACCAAACTAACCCCATGAAAATAGCCGTTATGCTATGATTCGAAGGATATTTATGTCTTTTTGCAGGTTAATTTCGAAAACTATAAATAACAGAAATCGTTTAATCAGACATTATCCAAACCTCGATCTGCTAAAACCCACGATAAACCCTTAAGTCGGCAAAGTGTGATCAAAACCCTTAAACCGGTAACAACTTCAATACGATTACAAACTTTCAAAAGAACCTAAATTCCGATTAAAACTCTCAATCTCAAATCACAAATCGATTAATAATGGCAATGATCAAACCTCTATATGTGACAACAGATCTAAAATATTGTGAATTTCACAATATGATTGCTTTCTTAAAAAATCCAGATGGAACCAAAGATTTTAGGGAAATTGTGATGTTTCTCAAACACTCATCAATCAAATACGCCCTCACAGTCCAACCTACAATCTATGAGAGACATCTTGTTCAATTTAGGGAGATTGAAGAACACATCAAAGCAGAGAATCTATCCAAAATCAAGTCCACAGTAGATGGGAAAACAATCTTTATAACAGAAAAATCTATCAGACAACATCTACAACTTCATGATAAATCAGGTATATCTCTACTCTCTAAGGAAGAGCTTGTTGAAAATTTAATAAAAATGGGGTATGAAGGAAAGCAAAACATTGTCACTTTTCAAAAAGGGATTCTTTCTCCCCAATGGAATTTTTTAGTACACTCCATTCAAAATTGCATCTCTCCTAAAAAGAGCACTTGGAATGAATTCAACATATCAGTAGCATCTGCTGTTGTTTGTTTGAGCACAGACCAAGTGTTCAATTTTTCAAAGACGATATTTGATGGAATGCTTGGAAACTTATCATCTTCAAAATTTTTAATGCATCTAAGATTCATTGCACATATTTTAAACTGTGAGATCCCAGATCTCACTAATACAAAAGAAATTTTTACTGCACCTTCTCTCAACAATTTTTTTTTTCAAACATGAGAAGGCTATTCAAATTTTCAGGAAGGGTTACACCTTTGTTTTCTAACATGATCCATGATCATCCTCCAACTGGAGAAGGTTCAAGCCACCCCATTGAACCCCAACTCACTCCATCACCACAAAAATCTGTTAGGTCACAACAACCCTGGTTTATAATGTTAATTGATAGAATATTATACTTAGAGAAATATTAAAGTGATAACACAAGAATATGGTCAATGTATAAATCCACTAAGTGTGGCTTGTTGCGGAATAACAAGACCACTGATCAATTACAAAAGATGTGAATGTGTAAAGTAAATTGGTGAGTACTCCTTTGCAAGATGATCTCTATTTATAATGTTATAGAGATCTTACATAATGAGCAAAGGAGTAACCGAAGGACTAAGCAAGGAAAATGACTAAGATCAAGGGATTTGATCTTAGTCCGTTACTATACTGAGTATCACTCAGTCCTTCTACTCAGTATCACTATTTGATACTGAGTACTGATACTGAGTTCTAATACTGATCACTCAGTATCAGACCTAAACTTAGCTATATTATTCTACATATTAATCAAAGCTAGTCTAGGTTGTTTTGTTATCTTAAGATCCAAAGGGGTAAGGCTTTTTGCCTTAACAATCTCCCCCTATCTAATGATAACAAAACAATTACAAAGAAAAAACTAAACAAAATAAGCTACAGGCTGCAAAGTCTTCTTCTTTAGTCTTTGTTGATCGATTCAAACTCGTAGAAGACTTCTTTCTTCACATGGATGAACTCTTCTCTTTTCTTCAGTTCATCTTGCCTGTTGTTTAGTACAGCAACTATCTTTTTTCTAAACCAAGCATCTTCTTTCTTGGTTATCATCCATTTAAGACCCACCAAATGGCTGATAGGAGCTGTTGCCAAATCTGCTTCAGTAATGAAGCATTCCCTGTCATCTGAGTCAGTATACATGTATCCAGATGTTGGATATATGGTACTCTTTTGATCCTGAAAAATGAGATTAGGGGGAACAGTATATGTGGGAATTATTCTGAAAGTATTAAGACACTCAGGTTTGTTGTTCCTCATAGCTTCAGTCATCACACTGAGTGCCCTGTATTCTGCTGCATAAAGAATGCCTTTTTCATAGCATATAGCAGATACAGCCCAGATTTCATCCATCATCACTTGGGCTTCAGAAGATCTTGAAGGCATTTCCTTAATCAGTCTAGCAATTTTTATCCAATCATGAAGTCCCATATTTTGAATGTCATGGAGGAGAAACTTCATTGGAGGACTGACTGGCCCAGTACAAGTTGCAACAATTGATCTATCAACAGTTTTGACCTTTATTTTGTTGACAAACTTATTTAGCCAGTATATGTCTCTTACAGTTGGAAATGCTTTCTTCCTCAGCAAACTCATCCTTGTTTCCCTATATCTTGTTCTTTGTGCCACAATGTTCCAATACTGTTCAAGTAATTCATCTCCAGTTCTTCTTACAGTATGAGATCTTCTTGGAACATCTTCAGACTCAGATTCAGGTTCTTCCTTAACAGGGAAGAACCTTTGGGCCTCAATCTCATCCTCAGCTTCACTCTTTCCCTCAGTAAACTGAGCAGATCTTCTAGGTCTTGAGATCAGAGGAGCTGGATCTTGTTCTTCACTAGATTCTGAGGACATAATCACATTTGTCATTCTTCTGGTTATTGGTCTTCTAGGAATTCTAGAAGGTCCTTCAGCCTGAGATGAGATAGATTTTCTTGTATGCTCTTCATCATCTGAGAATGATGATGAAGAGGTTTCTTTATTTGCTTCATCCAATGCAAAGTTTAAAAAGTCTTCTGATTCCACTGGATGTTCTTCATCTTCATCATCAGCAATGGGCCACACAAAAGGTCTATAGACCACAATTTGTAAGTTATTTTCTTCTAGAGCAGGTGGCTCAGTATAAGCTTGCTGTGGTTGGTCAGTATGAGTCTCCCCCTGAGCAGATGGCTCAAGTGGGTCTTGAACTTGTAATTCTGACCTTGTTCTTTGTCTTCTTCTCTCATACTGAATGCGAAATGGCTCAGTATGAGGGCTTTGCTGATGTTGTTGTTGAGGTTGATCTTCATTCAATCTTCTTCTTTTCTCCCCCTGAGCAGAATGCTCAGTTTGATCAACCTCAGAATCTCTTTGTCTTTTCTCCCCCTTTTTGTTATCATTTGATGAGGAGGGAAGAGGATCAGTGTCACCACCCATGTCCCCTTCAGGTTGTTCAAGAGTAGGGGAGGGCATGGGCTCAGTTGCAGCATCAGTATCACCAGCACCTCCTTCTCCTTCTCCTTCTTCATTGTGGTCACCAGGTGAACCTGGTGGAGTTTGTGGAGGCTGCTGTGGTTGTTGAAGGAGTGATACTGACTGTTTTATTAAATCAATATCACCACTCATCTTGTCCATTCTGGCTAGTATTACATTTTGAGTTTGTTGGATGGCCAGAATGTGCTGCATGATTGCTTGCAGAGTCACTTGGGCTGCTGCAGCTTGAGATGCCGGAATGCCCTGCACAGATGGTGCTAAAGAAACAAAAATATAAAACTGGTTAGAATGAAAGGTTTATCAAATAGAATTGTGGTGTTGTTTAATTCTACAATCATATAAACAGAGTTTGTGAAGTCTGTATTTCATCTGGTATAGGAAGAAATATTGTGGACTTGTGCATAGCATGTGTAAGAAGATTTTAGTAAAGATGAGTGTGAAAATTTAAGTAGGTCAGTATAGGATAAGTCACATTTACTAAAAGGTTTGGGTGTGGGAATTCGAAGCCTGGGATGTGCTTCTTGTTATTTTCAATGTTTATCACTCGGTATGAGAGTGATAACAGAAATGTGGCTAAACCCCATTGAATATTTTTGGATTTTGTGGCTTAAGGGTTTGTGATCATTTATTGAATGATGCTACCCAACTCAAAAATAAGTTGGACATTATTCAAGCAGCACCAGTGGGTGTCAGTATGACATCAACCACCATTGTCTCTTTAAATGTTGAGACAACTGTAGACTGACAATGATCAATTTTGTGTGCTCAGTATATGAATTTTGCATAGCAGCAGTGGGCTAGCTATGTTGGCCATAAGAGGATATATATTTACAAGATCGTTTGAGACTTTGGTCAGTATTGAGTTGGTACTGTCCAATACTTAGTCTCTATTTGGGAATGAAATATATGTATATAAGTTTAAGGATTTTTAGAAATTCATACCTGAGACTCTGTCAGATTCCCTTCGAGCATCTGCAGAGGTCGGTGCAGGATCATGTGTTTGTTGATGTGCAGCACCAAGCTCTTCAATACCGACCCCTCTGTCATGCTGAGCACCTTCCAGTGCAGTTTGTGCATATTGAATCTCCACATCGAGAGGAACATGAGGTTCCTCAATTGGTTGAGCAGGTGGAGCTTGTTCTGGACCTGGAAGGTCAGCGGTGGCTGCAATAAAGCTTTGGGCTTGAATAGATGCAGTTAATGATGGAACATTGGCAGGCTGCACCTCCTCAGATGATAAGTTGCCCATAATGATAGGAGAAACATTCCTTCTTCTTCTTCGAAGGAGCAGTGGTGTGTCTTCTGAGGACTCAGTTTCACGATCGGTTTCAATATGAGGAGCAGCAAGATCTTGTGCAGGTGGAGAGATAGTTGGTTCTTGAACTTGTGGGACATCCTGCATCTCAATATCTTGACCAGCCTGTGCTCCATTACCACTATCATCATCATTATCATCATCATCATCATTGTCTGACTCAGTATCAGACATGTGTTCTACATCATCAATGTGTTCTTGAACAATGGCCCACATAGGAGGACTTAGAAGAGGTTCTCCTTCTCTTGGTCTGTAAAAGAAGATCTTCTCACTGAGTGGAGGAAGATCAACTCTTGGGCTGTGAAATTCATCATAAATGTGTGTGGGCATTGAGTTTTGAAATATGAGTGAAAGAAATCTGCAGAAAGGGACATTGCATTCCCTTGTGTTTGCTCGGACCAGAGTAGCTAATTCATTGAAGATTAGGCGAGCAAAATCAATGTTTCTTCCATAGTACAGAGCATGTACTATTTGCATCCCAAATTCGTTTATTTGGTCCAAAGCCCCCGTCTTGTGGGTCATACATCGAATTATTGTTGTGATAAGAATACCCCACATCGGACCAAATTCATTTCTTTTGATTGTGCCAGTTGTTCCTCTTCGACCCAGAAAAGGCAGAACAGAGCGTGCCTCTGATCGATCAACAAATGGGTCATACTGAGCTTGGGCGGGAAGTCTCAGTGCTTCACGAATGATTGCAGTAGAAACAAATGCCCTTCTTTGATCTCTAATTACCCACCCAGCAATCATATCTGGAGAATCGAGTGTAGCAGAGTACCAAAACTCGCATAACATTTCTGGGTAGATTGCTCTAGGAGATAATGTCAGGGCACGAGCAATTGGGCAATGCTTCATAAAAGTGACGATGTTCGTGAATTCTTGGCATGCCCAGGCTTGAGGAATATTGAAATTTGCTGTGATGTTGTTCCTCGCAAACCTGGGTACTTCATTATTTCGGAATTGGATTTCCGATTGAACTTCTGGAGCAACAAAAGTATAGTTCGCCATCTGTGATTTTGATTTGAAAGAATTTGCTTGCTAAGAGAAAGTGAAATCGTTAATCGCAGAGAGAATTTAAGATGAAAGAAGAAATAACAGTTAAAAAAAAATTTGAAATAAAATAAACGGTTATTTATAGGAGATTTGAAAGATAAATAAGGTATTGGGAAGTAAAAACGGCTGATTTGACTGCCTTATCTTCTGCCAACGGTAACTTTCTAATTAAGAAAAGTTACCGTTTGAGCAGTATGAGGATTAAGCTCGGTGTAAGAGCCGTCATACCCCAATACCGAGTTAAAAAAAAATTAATTGTAAAAAAAATTAAAAAAAATATAAAAACAATTTATTTGCTCTTGAAATTTATAAAAAAAAATAAAAATTTTAAATTTTGTTGATAACAGACTAGTGATACTGAGTGGTCAGTAGCAACAGGAGTGATACTGAGCGCTCAGTTTTAAAGAAATTTAATAAAGATTAAGGATTCAACATACCTAATTGCCCTAGTAAATACATAAACCTTTCCTCAGGAAGAGGTTTAGTAAATACATCAGCCAATTGTTCATTTGTTGGTACATAATCTACTTCAACCTTACCCTTTTCCACATTATCTCGAATAAAGTGATGTCTGATATCAATGTGCTTGGTTTTGGAGTGATGGACTGGGTTCTCTGTGATAGCAATAGCACTCTTGTTATCACAATGAATAGGAGTCTTATGAAAGTTGAACCCATAATCTAAGAGTTGATACTGCATCCATAATAATTGAGCACAACAACTTCCTGCAGCAACATATTCTGCTTCTGCTGTGGAAGTGGCTACCGAATTTTGTTTCTTGGATGACCAGCCAACTAGTCTTCCACCTAGAAATTGACATCCTCCACTTGTGCTCTTTCTGTCCAATCTACAACCTGCAAAATCTGCATCTGTGTACCCTTCAAGGTCAAAGTTTGAGTCTTTGGGATACCAAAGACCCAGGTTAGGAGTACCTGTAAGATATCTAAAGATGCGCTTAACTGCTTTCATGTGTGATTCTTTAGGATCAGCCTGATACCGAGCACACAAACATGTGGCAAACATGATATCAGGCCTACTAGCAGTTAAGTAAAGTAATGAACCAATCATACCTCGGTATGTGGATTGACATACTGGTTTACCAGTTTCATCCTTACTTATCTTATCCTGAGTACCCATAGGAGTGTGCATGGAAGATAGATTTTCAAAGTTGTATTTCTTTAACATGTCATGCACATACTTACTTTGATTTATAAAAGTGCCATCAGGCTTTTGTTCAACTTGTAAACCCAGAAAGTAAGTAAGTTCTCCCATCATACTCATCTGATACTGAGTTGACATTGTCTTCGCAAACCAGTCACACATTGACTTGTCAGTGGAACCAAAGATAATGTCATCTACATATATCTGAATGAGTAAGATGTCAGAACCTTTCCTTTTTGAAAATAATGTTTTATCAATTTTACCTCTTGTAAACTTATTTTCAATAAGATACTCAGACAAGGTGTCATACCAGGCTCTTGGAGCTTGTTTGAGCCCATATAGAGCTTTATCAAGCTTGAAAACATAATGAGGAAATTTGGGATCAACAAAACCTGGAGGTTGTTTAACATAAACTTCTTCTTGTAGTTTTCCATTTAGAAAAGCACTTTTGACATCCATCTGATAAACTTTGAAATTCTTAAAGGCTGCGTATGCAAGTTACAATCTAATAGCTTCAATTCTTGCAACTGGTGCAAAAGTTTCATCATAGTCAATGCCTTCTTCTTGCCTGTAACCTTGAGCAACTAACCTTGCTTTGTTTCTGATGACAACACCATCCTTGTCCATCTTGTTTCTGAACACCCACTTAGTACCAATAATAGTTTTGCCAGAAGGAGGTGGTACTAAGTTCCAAACTTTGTTTCTTTCAAACTCTGTGAGCTCTTCTTGCATAGCCTCTACCCAATCTTCATCTAATAAAGCTTCATCAGCTTTCTTTGGTTCAATGGTAGATAGAAAACTTGAGAAAAAACAAAAGTTTGCAGTTGCTTGGGTTGGAAATTCTAATTTTCTTCTTGTTTGGACACCTTCTCCAATAGGACCAATAATGTTTGAGTGTGGATGGTCTCTGTGTTCCCTTAAATTGTTTCCTAAGGGAGCATTTAAAATAGGATCAACAATATCTTGTTGATTTGACGTGTTGTCTGTCTGATACTGAGTGGAATTCTGATCAGTATAAGACAGTACAGGTTGCTGTTCATCTTCATTTTGCAGAATTGATGTGGATTCTTGTGAAGTGTTGGATGTTTCACCTTCTTCATAAATAGAGTGGTTCAGATCATTGGTTGGAAACTCAGTATGAAGGTCCTCTGTTATGGGAACCTCAGTATTAGACGCATTTGAGTGATACTGAGTTTGAACTTGATCAGGTTCATTAAACTTATTAGGAATAAAGTGTGGATGAAACTTAGGCTGTTCAGCAATGGAGTGTTCTGGATTGCATAGAATATCTATGCCACTTATGTCTTCACTTGCTGAGGTAGAATGCTCATTCTGATCTTCATCGAATGTGACATGAATGGATTCTACATTCATCTTGGTTGAGATGATATACACTCTGAAAGCTTTGGAGTGTGGAGAGTAGCCCATGAACACACCTTCATTTGCTTTGGGAGCAAATTTATTGAGATTTTGTTTTGTACTGAGTACAAAACATTTACTCCCAAAGATGTGGAAATATTCCACATTAGGAATCTTGCCATTGTATAACTCATATGGAGTCTTCAGATGTCTTTGGACTATAGTGGCTCTATTCTGAGTGAAATTTGCACAGTTTACAGCTTCAGCCCAGAAACTCAGTGCCAGTCCAGCATGGCATAATAAAGTTCTTGCAGCTTCAATCAGTGTTCTGTTCTTTCTTTCTACAACACCATTTTGTTGGGGTGTGTAGGCTGCAGAGAAGTTTTGAATGATTCCTTTTTCTTCACAGAAATCTGCTAATACTGAGTTCTTAAACTCAGTACCATGGTCACTTCTAAGTTGCTTGACCTTGTTGCCTTTTTGAAGTTCCTCTCTTTTTATAAAGGCAATGATTTCTGTTGTTGCATCTGACTTAGTCTTGAGGAAGATGACCCAAGTATATCTTGAGAATTCATCAACTAAGACTAGAGTATAGATCTTTTTGGCCAAAGATGGTGTGCTGATGGGGCCAAAAAGATCCATATGTATCATAGTAAGAGGTTCATTGATGGAATGATTGACTTTTGACTTGAATGAACTCTTCTTCTGCTTGCCCATTTCACATGCTGAGCATAACTTATCTTTTGAATAAGTAATTGTGGGCAATCCTCTCACCAGTTTCTTCATACTGAGCTCGTTGATATTTCTAAAATTTGTGTGAGAGAGTTTCTTGTGCCATAGCCAATGTAATTCTGGCTTGACTTTAGAAAGCAGGCATACTCGAATAGTTGGGTCTATTTCAGATAGGTTGACCACATATACGTCTTTTTCTCTTCTAGCAATGAGTACATGCTGCCCTTTATCATTGTAGATGATTCCTGCAACCTTTCTGAATCGAGCTTCATTGTCATCATCACACATCTGGCTAATACTGAGCAGATTGTGTTTAAGACCCTCTACATAGGCAACTCTTTTAAAAGTTATGTTGCCTGCCTTGATCACACCATAACCTCTTGTCTTTCCCACTGAGTCATCTCCAAACTTGACAGAAGGACCCTTCTCTGGAGTATAATTAAGAAGATATTCCATACTGCCTGTCATGTGTCTTGAGCAGCCACTATCTAAGTACCACTTTCTGTCACCCTGCACAAGACACAAAATAAGAATTAGTTCCTTTTAGGAACCCATTTTTGAATGGGACCTTTGGTGGGATAAACACAATTTGACTTGATCTCTTTATGTGAAGAGGTCGGTATCACTTCAGGGGTAACTTTAGAAGTTTTCTTTGGTGATACTGACTTAGTTTCTCTCCTTTTCTTTGGTACTGAGTACCTAGGACTTGAGAGATCAGTCCAGCATTCATCTCCCTTATGACCAGTATGATGACATCTATAACATTTCCTAGGTCTATTTCTAAACATATTTTCATATGGTATTTTAGAAAAATGTTTCACTTTTGGTAGGTCAGTATGAACGAGTTTTGCAAATTGTTTACTTAAAGATTTGACCTGATCACCAAGTGTTTTTAAAACATTAATTTTGTTATTTCTAATAGATGTATTAATATTGTTTTTAACTGGTTTAGGAGATGGATGATCTGGTTGTTTATTTTTATTTGGCAGAGAAGTCTTTCTATTTTTATTAGTGGTAGACTTCTTGTCTTTGCCAACCAAAGACCTAGTTGAAGTTGTCTTTTGTTTATCATGTTTTGAAGGAACAACTTTAATAGGTACTTTAGATGTCTAAGTATTTGATGTTTCTGTTCCTGCAACTTCTGTATTTGATGAAACATGTGAGATAGAAGTTGTTTTATTATCATTATATAATTCAAAAGTTGGTGTATTAAATAATAATTCAAAAGGTGGAACAGCAGAAGTGTCATACTGAACTATTGGTAGCTCGGTATCAGAAATTTCTGTTATTTGAAATTCAATACTGAGTTCTTGTAGCTCAGTATAGCACTTTGAGCAGATGGAAGGACCAATAGGTTTTTCTAAAATTTCATTTTCTTCATCATCTGACTCAGTTTGACATCCAACTTCACATAAAGTTTTAGCTTTTACAAAATTAATAGGGTTCATAGTAGAAAACTCTTCAAATAAATCAGCAAAATTGTTCCTGCTTTTAAATTGAGGATCAACACCAAGTGCAGCCCTCACATTTTCTGGAAATTGTTCATTTAAACATTTATTTAATTTTATTGAAGCATTTCCCCAAGATTTACACTGTTTTTCAAATTTCTCTTTTTCAAGTTTGTGTAAATGAGCTTTATCAGCTAATCTTTGGTTAATGTCTTTTAAATCTGAAAAATTTAGTTCTAAATCTTTATATTTTGCTAGTTTATCCAAGTTTTCATTATTTACCCTTTCAAGTTCTTTAATTGTTAATTTTAAAGCTTTTTCTTTTTGTACAGAAGTTTTAAGATCAACAAGCATATACTCAAAAATCTTGGTTTTTTCATTCACTGAATAAGTTTGAAAGGAACTTACCTTGTACAACTGAGTGGAATCCCAATCAGTATGAACACTCATCCTCTCAGCCTCTTTGATGTCCTTTTCAAAGGAACTCTTCAAATCATCTTCAGTGAAAGCCATAAAGGCTTTATTTTCAATCTCCTCTTCATCATCACTTAACTCTTCATCCATCCAGGCTTCTGAGTAAAGTGCTTGATGAGGTGCTCCATTTCCTTCGGCCCTCTTTCCCTTGCTCCAATTCTTCAGCTTGACATATTTGTCTCTATATATTTTTGCTCGGTATGCAATCTTGTCATTTTGGTCAGTCTCAGAAGACTTAGTATGACAATTTGCAGCAATATGTCCAGGCTTTCCACACCTATAGCACAGACCTGATCTAGGGTCAGTATTAGAAGAGCTAACACCAAGCCTCTTCTTCTTCAACTGATCCAACTTCATTGACATGAGAGCCATTTGAGTTTCAAGCTCTTCTGCCTCAGCATCAGCAAGATCAACTTCTGGTTCTTCTGGCTCAGTCACAGTATAAGCCTGTTGCACAACTAGAGCCATACCAGTGGAAGACTTGTCAGTTTTCTTCCAGTTGATCAGTCTTGCAGCATTATTCTCCTCATGATTCAACATTAAACCATACAAAGTTTGAAGAGTGTATGACTCAATGTTGTTAGCAGCATTGACAGAGTTTGTCATGTCAAGAAATTGTTGAGGAAGGCTATCCAGAAACTTTTGAACAAGCTCTCCTTCCTCTTTCACAATGCCTACACTGATTAAATCATGGATAACAGTATTGAACCTGTTATAGAGAGTGGTGATGTCTTCATTTGGAGTTGAAAAGAAATTTTCATATTTCCTTCTCATGTTGCTTTTTCTTTGCAACTTCACCTTTGCTGTACCTTCATAAGTGACTGATAGGCTATCCCACATAGCCTTTGCTGTTGGCAATTTCATAATTGCATTAAGTATCTCTTTTGTAACAGCATTACCAATCACTCCTTTAGCTCTGGAGTCTAAAGCATACAACTGACGGTCAGTGTCAGTCCAGTTGTGCTTTAGTTTAGGTACAGATCTTATGCCCTCAGGAGCATCATCAGTAGCAGCAACCGGTTCCACAGTTTGTGGAATGATGGGACCATCATTTAGCACAGTGAGCATCTCATGATGAATAGATTCAAGATACCACTGAGCTTTGAGCTTCCATTGATGGAAGTCTTTTCCATCAAAGATGGGTACTCCCTTTCCAGACATAACTGGTGCAATAATTGTAGACATTTTGGATTTTTGAGTGTTGGAGGGATAGATGTAGGAAATGGCTGCCAGGGTTATAGATCGACTAAATAGAAGATTATTTAGCCTGCTCTGATACCAGTTGTTAGGTCACAACAACCCTGGTTTATAATGTTAATTGATAGAATATTATACTTAGAGAAATATTAAAGTGATAACACAAGAATATGGTCAGTGTATAAATCCACTAAGTGTGGCTTGTTGCGGAATAACAAGACCACTGATCAATTACAAAAGATGTGAATGTGTAAAGTAAATTGGTGAGTACTCCTTTGCAAGATGATCTCTATTTATAATGTTATAGAGATCTTACATAATGAGCAAAGGAGTAACCGAAGGACTAAGCAAGGAAAATGACTAAGATCAAGGGATTTGATCTTAGTCCGTTACTATACTGAGTATCACTCAGTCCTTCTACTCAGTATCACTATTTGATACTGAGTACTGATACTGAGTTCTAATACTGATCACTCAGTATCAGACCTAAACTTAGCTATATTATTCTACATATTAATCAAAGCTAGTCTAGGTTGTTTTGTTATCTTAAGATCCAAAGGGGTAAGGCTTTTTGCCTTAACAAAATCAGCCCAAACAGAACCCCTAGCCACTCAAACAACCTCACCTCAAGATGTCTTGAATGTGTCCCAGGTACATGACATAGAACCTCAGAGTGTTAATCATCACTCTTTGGTTGACCTGCCTAAAAGCCAAATTATCTCCTCAAAATATAAAAGGAAGAGAACTTCCAAAAAGGAAACCAGGGGACCAATTGAGTCAGACCCCAGACTCCAAGAGTTGTCCTCCAAGGAGGAGAGAGGGCATGAGGAAAGGGCTCTCACTACTGATGCACCAAAGGTTGGTGCACAGGCTAATGAGAACATCATTAATACCCAGACCTCGGAAACTCTAAGTGATGACTCATCTTTTGAGGAAGCACTTAGATGACCCCGGTGCCAAGAAACCAAAAGGTGGGGGGGGGGGGGGTACCTCTGCTTCTGCTAGGCAGAAGAGGGTATCTAAATCACCCAATGAATCACCAAGCAATGATGAGGGTAGTATGAAACAACTTGATTTGACAGATAGGATGGAAAACCTTGAAACCATTGTACAAAATTGCCAAATTATAATCAATAATCAAGGAAGAACCATGAGCTACATGAAGCACTACATCAATGTTATGAACAGAAGGATGAAAAGATGTGAATATAGACTTAAAAAACAATCATCCCTTATCAGAAAGTTGAAGAAGAAGGTTGATGTTAGCGATGCTCCACAAGTTGAGATCACTAAGGGGGATAATGATCAAATTCAAGGAATGATAGACACTTCAATTGCAGAAGCAGCAGCCTCCCTCTTAAATCTAAAAGAAGCTCATGGTGAAATAGGTTAAAGTGATGAAGACCTTGAAAGAGGAGTTAGGAGTATGGATGAAGATATATTTGTATCTGCACATCAATCTCCAACAGCAGATCCCATACCTCCTTCAATTTCTACTGAAGTACTTGAACCAACTGAAGTGATTATTACTGATCCCATTGAAGAAGAAACACAAGAAGCAACATCAGTAATAACTCCTTCAGTAGCAACATCAGATATACAAGTTACTACTGATGTCACACCAGTAGAAACTGAAGGATTTATGTGCACAGTTAGTCAACCTATGATGATACATCCATGCCTACGAAACACTTAAGGGTCACACCGGTGAGTGCATGTAATACGAGCAAGATAAGCAATGACACAACGAAGAGGAGTGATTCATAATAGTCATTATGAATCAAGTTAAGTATTAAGTCAAGTTTGACTTATTACTAGATTAGTTTAACTAACTAATTAGTACAAGTATTTGTACATTTACTAGTTGAGTAAATATACAATGTGTTAACTATATATTATCCATAATATGATTTAAAGCTATTAAATCATATAGTGTTGGATAATATTATTGTCTAATTAATTATTAAAAGTATTAAATGCAAGTGTATATTTTGTATATGTAATATACACGTAATATATATAAGTATATAATAC
This sequence comes from Calendula officinalis, assembly GCA_963853835.1. NCBI lineage: Eukaryota > Viridiplantae > Streptophyta > Magnoliopsida > Asterales > Asteraceae > Calendula > Calendula officinalis. Next base: position 49,276,648 of record OY970831.1, read on the forward strand.
TAGACATTTAATAATTAAGTGGGATAACAATAACTAGTGAAACTATAAGGGTTTAAAGTGTAAGAGATAAGTTTAATTAAGAGATTAATCTTAATTAAACTAGGAGGACTTAAATGAAACTTATTCTATTATATATAGAAGGCTTAAGGTTTCTTTTAAAGGGAATCATTCCCTTGTTTTACACCATATTGCCGAAACCCTAGCCCTCTCCTCTCCCCTATTCGGCCGAACCTAGAGAAACACCAAGTCTTGGTGTTCTTCGTTCTTCGTGTTCTTCGTGTTCTTCAAGTCTTGAAGATTCGAAGATCAAGTTCATTACTTAGATCAACTAGAAGATCGCTCGGTTTGTTCATCATCAGTGGATCTATCTTAAGCAAACAACAAGGTATGTTTTGAGAAAACCCTTTTCTCCCTTCTCCCTCTTGGACGATTTCGACCAAAGAACCCTAGGGTTCTTTGGTGTTGGTCGACTGAAACACACAAGCATTGTGTGTGTTCGGGTTTTTCGTACAAGGTTTCTTTGTGTTAATCTAATCTAGATTTCCAAGATCCCAATCCTTTAGGGTTTAAGGATTAGGTTTAATCTCAGTTCCGCATTTAGGGATTAAATCAGCTAGTTGGTTTTAACCGGTCAAGAACAAGTTCATGTTCTTGGTCAGTAGGGTTCAAACCAAGTAACTAGGAGGTTGACCCAAGTGGTCAATCAGTATCAATGGAAACCCAGCAGAAACTACAGAAGTTCCCTCATCAGTAGTAGACTCCTCAAACCAACAAATGGTACTTTACAGACCCTTTAACTTTGAAAACTTAATACCAGTAGTAACTACATTGGTTACTACTGAGTCTGTAGCAACAGAAACACAAGTACCAGCTACTACTGATTCAGCATTAGTAGCCACCACACCAGCAACAACAGAAGTTATAATTCAAGATTTTGATGCAAATGTGAACTGGGAAGAGGCAAAAATCTCGGAAAAGAAGAAAGCACATACCTTTGCACCAAAAATTATGATAAATGAGGTACCAGATATAAAATATACACCTCTATGACAATGTATTGGTAAAGGAAAAGCAATATATGATGATAATACTCTACACAGAGCACTAGGTCACTACATGGTGAACAAAATAAACCTTGTCAAAAAGATGAAGATAGCTCATGAAAAGAATAAAAATAAGAAGATATCATCAGAAATGTGCTAAAACCCTTGAGATTGAAAACAAGAAAAAGAATGAACAAGAAAGATCTGCAGCTGAGGCTATTCAAGAAATTGAAGAATTTCTTGTAGAAGGTCAACAAGAAGAACTAGACAAACAAGAACAAATTGAAGAAGAATCATTAAATCTTCTTGAAGATCTAGTTGCAGAATGCAAACGTTTAAAAGCTGAATTACCAGATGAGATCATTGACCAAAAGGCTAAAATGGTGGAATATATAAAATCAAAAGGTCACAGTGCAAAGTCATTTGGAAGAATGAAGATGGTTAATTTAGTTGATAAATATTGCACTGCAAAGAAGAAGGAATTAGGAGAACCAGATGTCAAAGAAGTTAATCTTACAGAACTAAAAGAAATTGATCCTAATCTGGTTATCAAAAGAACTAAAATGATTGGTGAATCATCCAATCAAAATGCAAAGAAAAGAAAGCTAACTGATGCTGAGTCTGCACAGAAGAAAGCAAAACAAGACTTCCCCATTCTGGATTATCCTCAAGAAATTCAACAAGAAAATCCAATTATAAACTGGAGGGTTATTGATAACATAATAGAAATCATTAGAAAAGATAAAACTGTTCAAAAATTTAAAGCATGGAAGCCAATGATTATGTCACTATCCAGAAGTGATGTTTTCACTATGTTGAAGGTAGGAAGACCTAAAATGGCTAGTGATGTTTGGAAGAATACATGAGCTGGATACTTAACTGAAATGATAGATGTTGCTTTTTATCCAGAAGATCATAAAGAAAGAATTGAAAGCGAGGATAATTTAATGGCATGGAATGTACTTCCAACTGTTAATATGTACTTCTTTGAAAGAACAAATAGAAGATGTGAGTTGTATTTAATGGAAAAAGATTACAACCACTCAAAGAAAACTCTCTATCAAATCATATGCTGTGCTTTTGTAAGACCTAATGATCCAGTAATGTATTCAAAAAAATACAGACAATTACTTCAAAAGAACAAAGCATATGTGGATGAACAAAGAAGACTGAAATAGTTAAGAGAGAAAGAAGGAAAGGAATGAAGAGAAAAGGAAGAAGAAGAAAAGAAAAAGAAACTTAATTAATTCAAAAAGAATTAATAAGTTTAGGGGGAGATTGTTGGAATATAAACGAGTTATTACTAATGTGCAGAGTTAATATTGATCAACAACTTAATACTGCTAAGGAGTTGATACTGAAGACAAAAGATACTACTGATTATGCAGTTCCTACTGATCTTGGTTATTACTACTGATGTTATCATTTACTACTGCCCGATGAAGATTACTACTGCTATGCTCATTTATGGAGTTTATCGAGTCCGAGATCTTAGGAAAGTTTGTTTAGAATATCGTATCTTTTGTATTTCAATTGTAATCGTATCCTAGAATAACTATGGTAAATGTTAGGCTTCAAGGACTATTATATATAGTTTCTTATGAATTGTAAACATACGTGTGTATTGTATTCGTTCTATCAATATACATTGAAGCTTTTTGTGATAAACTGTGTTCTTAATAATTCGTATATTATTTACAGTTTATTGTTCTTGTTAAATCAACATAGTGTTAATCCGCTGTAACTTCTATTGTTGAGTAGATCAGTGTGTTTAATAACTATTTGGTTATTCGATCCTGACAGAGAACTTATTATTCAAGGATAGAAAGTATTAAATAAATGAATTATGCTGGAACATCTTTGGGTTTGCCATTTTCATGATAACATGCTGGTCTGTTTAAGTTTATAATAATAAAGAGGGCACGATATCATCACATGATATGAAAACTTAATTGAATTTTGATTTTTTTTATTTAAAGTATTATATTATTAGTGAAACTAGATTATATCCCGTGAAAATTCATGGATGATCGTAATTTTAGTAATTGTATTGTAAATTATAATAAAAATAAATAAATAAATTGAATATTATAATCAACTTTTTAATCTTTTATGAGACTGTAACGCCCCGAATTTTAAGGTAATTAATTTTATATTTAAATAAAATTTAATTACGTGTTAATTACTTTCTCATTATTATTATGTGGCGTATGTGTGTCGTTTCATATTTAATTATTAAATGAGAATGTACTTCATTTTCTGAGCTATGTGTTAGTTAATATGTGTCGTTTTAAATTCCGGGAATTAATAAAGGGGCGGGTTTCACCACGTTTTTCGTCATCTCAAATTTAACAAATCGCTTTTGGATCGGGCTTGAGCCGGCCGTAGGCCAATGCTCGAGATGGGCACTCGAGTCCGACTAAACCATCACCATCTTGTGTCTAATCGGGCCGAGATTAATTGTATTCCGATCGGGCTTAGTGCCTTTTAATATGAGTGTTGACTGGTTTAAACTCTTAAGTATCATTTGTCATACCCTAATCCCAAGAACCCCCCATCGGCCGCAACTCCCCCTCTCTCCATTTGTTTCGTCGGCATCAAGCAAGAATTGAGGATGAGAGAATATGTTCGCGAGAAGGATCGAGCAAGAATCCCGAGTTTGGTAATCGTTTTCTTTCCGTTTTCATTCATTGGTTCGGCTTCGATTACCGGCTGATTCCCTCTTTTTCACTCATTTATATTTTATCCCGATTCTAATTTAAGTGTTGGTGTTATGGACTGATTGCGGGATTCGAGCAGGAAGAACCACAAGCGGGAACCGTCCAAGGATTCAAGCAGGTCACGGGTTCGAGCAAGGATTTTTCGATAGCAAGTTGTTCCTTTTATTTCAATTCTTATTCGTCTTCCAAATCCGTGTTTTGATTTGATTTGTGTGTAGGTTCGGGTGAGTGTGGCAGCAGGGTATCGACCCTCGACAGTCGATTCCGGCTCTTTGATTTTTGGGTTTTGGGTTATGGTTTGATTGGTCGTTGTGATTTGTTTGTTGGTTTATCTTTTATAAAAATCGTATCATGAGCCGCGCTATTATTTTTTAGAGCCTTGGAATTTCATTTAATTTAAAAATCGGATTTGGTGACCGAGAGGGAAACTGAACTCGTAGGGTTCTTGGTTTCCCAATCGGGAAATTATCATATTTTATAACCGAATTTTAGAGAAAATGAGTTTTTATACATTTTGATAAATTGAGGACTCGGGACTGTCGGGTATCCGTTTCGGGTAATCGGGTTTTCGATAACGAGTTATAAATTATTAAAAACAAGATTTTAAAACAAGTAACTTTCTGGCAGATTCTGTCAGCTGTGTTCGGGATGGATTTTGACCTGCTTCGGGACAGAATCACGATCCCGGGCCTTCTTCACTTTTGTAGTTTAGATTCTGAGCTTTCTGTTGATATATTATGGGTCATGAGCCACCATGTGGTCTGAGAGTTACGTGCAGAACCGTACAGGACAGTGGTGCTGAAATTTCAGCACATATCTGAGCGGCTGTTTCGGGACCCTTCTGATCAGATTCAGATCTCCGGTCCTTTTGAGAAATTTTAGTTTTCTGAGTGATTTAATTACTGTAAACATTTGGGAATTTTTGACCGTACGGTTTGGGAGTTACGCCTGTTTCCGTGAGACAGACGTGTGCTGCAGATTAGTACGAAAAAGGGGTTTTTGTGTTGAGTTTTGATTTGGATCTTCTTGTGCGCTTTAGGACCATCTGGGAGCTAGCTTTGCTGTGTGTTAGATTTTTGAGATGTTTTCGGAGCATACGTTATCGAGGTGAGTATTCTCACTGCGTATTCAACTATATTCATATGTTCATGACTTATGTGATTAAATGCTTTGAACTGTTGTAACTGCTGTGTGACTGATCTGTTATCTGTATGTACGAGTATTGTGCATTTACTTACATGTGATCCGAGACATATGTGCTCAAGTATCTGGGCTCGGTACAGTGTCATTTTGTGCTACTGTGTGTTAGAGCTTATGAGTTATATTATGTTATGGGTTAAAGACTTAAAACATAATAAAACATTATTGCTGAGGGATTTTTGTTGAGTGCTATCTGTTGCGTGCTTTCTGACTCAACACCTAGAGGACGGATGTTGGAGGGACGAGGTTGATCTCTAGGCCCAAATCACACCAGCGCGTTATATAAATAAAAGAGATAATTAAAAGAGTAAGTAATTGAGTAGAGTATAGGTAGGGATTCACATGTGTGCCTTCATGTTTTGTGTGATTATACTTGTTTACATTTTGTAGAATATTCACTCATCTTTAGCTGACCCCAAATTTTCCCCCATTGTTTCAGGTACTAGCAAAGGAAAAGAGAAGGTAGACGGGTGACAACTGTTTACTTCAAAGTGTTTTGATGTGTAACACCCCAAAAACATTAAGGTAAAATATATAAATTATATTTTATCATTATTGAATATAAGTTATCAGTTACTAAAGTTCAAGGTTATATATGTATATAGACTAGAAACTAGGGTTGATTAGTGTAATTAGTGTTAAACAGACAAATCAACAAGAAAAGGAAATAAGAATCATCCACCTTGTGCCAGCTAGCCACACACGATTATAGCCTTGAAATCAGGGATCCTTATTACTGCTCGCCTTATGCATTTGATTCCTTTATGCTTAAATAGGACTCCAAACCTGTAATGTAAATACACATGAAAATACAGTACAAACAAATTCATCTTTTATCACTTTTATCATGGTATCAGAGCGTGGTATGTCATCATCTACCGTGTTTTAACTAGCATCGTGATCAGTTTCTTTCCGAGCCGCCATGTCTACCGACGGTAACTTGGATTCAACATTGTCACTATAATTAGCCAACTTGCTAAGAAATAGCATAAACTAGCAGCCTCAAAATCCCAAATTGTCTGATAACCTACAAATCAATCTCAAGCTCAATAATCAGAATTACGCCCTATGGACTCGTATGATTCGAGTTGCCATAGGTGGGAAGCCCAAATCATTTTTATCACACTTAACGTCGAATCCCCCAGATCAAGAACATGAATCGTTCGATCAATGGGAACAAGAAGATTTAATTGTGTTTTCATGGCTAATCCAAAATATCGAACCAACTCTTGCCGGAAATCTAACCGAGTTTCCCACAGCAAAAAGCTTGTGGGATGCCTTGGTAGTCACCTATAGCAGTGGAAAAGATAAACTTCAGACGTTCAATTTACACGTTAAAGCTAATAATATCAAGCAAAATGAAAGTTCCCTTCAAGAACTCTGGGTTACATTACAAGGGATTTGGGGAGAGATCGATCGAATCGACCCGAACTCGATGAAATGTCTAGAAGACATCAAGGTTTACTCACGAATCAGGTCAGAACAAAAGCTCTTCCAATTTCTGAACTCTTAGGATCGAAAGTATGAACACATAAAGCGAGAAATTCTCCGATTGGAACCACTCCCCTCTACAGAGGCGGCCTATGCTACGATTCGTAAGGAAGCTGATCACCAAGCTATTTTGGGAGCAACTAACATGGATACGCAGGGCATAGCTTCTGGTCTAATTGTTGCAGGCTCCGAAATTGAAGGAAAAGGACTCGCAACAATGGGTTATCGCCGGGCGGAAGGGAGGAAGAACGGTCCAATCAGGAAGATAAATCTCACCTTACGTGTGACAATTGCGGTATGAATAAACACACCAAAGAACAATGCTTCGCGCTCGTCGGTTACCCGGATTGGTGGAACGATGGCCACAAAAAGAACAACAAGAGTATCAGACCACCAAAAAAATGATCGGCGGCCGACGGAATTAGCGCCTATCTGAAGATGGGCGCCGGATTTGGTGGTGTTGCAGCGGCCGACGTAAATTCGAAAGAAGCAGAGAGTTTTTTTACGGAGGAGATAGGTACGCGAAGCCCCCCCCCCCCCCCCCCCCCCCCCCCCCCCGTCTTTCAATTTTTTAAATCACACCCCCTTACTAATGGCGGGTTTGTAAATATTGTTGGATTTATGTGCACAGTCAAGTACACGTGTCATCGTGTCCAACGTTATAAGGCACTAAAGGGTCACACCACTACACACCCAATAATGGAAAACCGAATACAGTAAGTTGTGTGGAATAATTAACTAGTTGAGTTAATTATAAAGAAGAGAATAAATACTAATAAGTTAAATATTTAACGGACAGTTAATTAATAGTTAAATAATTGACTAGTAAAAGTCCAAGGGTTTAAAGTGTCAATAGGAAGTTTAGTTATGAGATTAATCATAATTAAACTCCAAGGACCTAACGGTAACTTAATCCCTTATAAATAAGGGACTAAGGTTAAGGCTTAAGGGTTGATTCACTTGCTTAAAAAAACCCTAAACACTCTTTCCCTCTCCCTCTTTTTCCGTCGACCGAAACCCAAAACCCCATAGGGTTTTTCGGTTTGTGTTCGTCGAAACACACACACACACAAGCTTTTGTGTATTGCTTTGTTGGTAAAACGCGGTCTTGCAGCGTGTTCAGGTGGTGCAGTAGAGGTGGATCATTCTTTAGCAATCTAAAGGTAATGTTCTTAATCTTCTTCTTCTTCTTGTGATCCCATTGTATAGTAGAGATCCGGTATGTGAGATTCAAGTTCCGCCATGTGAATCCTACATCTAGCAAGGAAATAGCTAGGATGATTTTGGTACCATATGCTTCGGCAATTGGATCAATAATGTATGCCATGTTATGTACTAGGCCCGATATTGCTTACTCCATAAGTCTTATGAGCAGATATCCAAAGAATCCTGGGGAGGCCCATTGGGTGGCTGTCAAGAACATTCTCAAGTATTTGAGAAGGACAAAAGATATGTTCTTGGTCTTTGGAGGTTCCATGGAAGAACAGCATGTAATTGGATACACAGATGCAAGCTTCCAAACCGACAGAGACGATTACAAGTCACAATCAGGGTTTGTGTTTACACTAAATGGAGGAGCTATATCATGGAAGAGTCAGAAACAAGATACGATAGCAGATTCGACTACAGAGGCTGAGTACATTGCGTCAAATGATGTTGGAAAGGAAGCCATGTGGCTTAAGAATTTTATCGAGGATCTTAGAGTTATTGCCAGTATCTCTAGACCCATCGAAATATTCTGTGATAACATTGGTGCAATATCGCAAGCTGTTGAACCAAGAGAGCATCAAAAGACCAGGCATGTGTGCAGGAAATATCACCTCATACGTGAGTATGTCAGAGAAGGTGATATTATAATTAAGAAAATACCAACGGATGACAACAGCGCTGACCCATTGACAAAACCACTAGCTGGACAAAAGCATGAAAAGCATGCAAGCGCAATAGGCATGCAGTACCTTAAAATTGGTAGCTAGTGACTTTGATTATGAACCATAGATATGTTTGAAATCGATACATTATGTAATAACATTTCGTGGGATTGAAATAGAAAGTTTTACGTAATATTTTCTAATTATCTATTCTTAACATGTTTTAAACCTTTCCCTGATACACAGAGTTTTAAGTATCTAAATGTCTGTGGTTGCTTGAATTTAGTGGATCTAGATTCAGGAGTTAATACCATTATGAATATTTATCTATTCATAATTATTGAATAGAGAAACAAGTGTTGTTAAAAATAAATATTCGTGGATGTTTATAGAATTTGCTAAACATTAGACGTGTCCAAAAGATCGAGATTACTTCATGGAGCCCAAGCATAAGTAATTTCGAGTACATTTGGTTTGAGACGCGACAACTTCTGATCTTTAGCATTTATCTAATGTCACACCGTAAAAGGGTGATCATAAGGAACTTGACTAAGGCAGCGGAAGTCGTGGGCAAGATAACGCAAATTGTCAAGATGGAATTTGCACCTTCTTTAAATAGAAGAGATATTTCACGGCCGCTCGACGATTAAGACTACTGAAATGTGTGGCCGCGCTCGGAGAATGATTAGATCATTCGGTAATCCGTTAATGCAGAAAGTCGAGATCAGTGTCGAGAAAATTCGAGTATATAGAACAAGATCCCTGCTCCATATCTATTACTCAAATTAAGAAATATCATGATGCGAAAGGAAAATCTGTTAGTGTTATTCATTTATGAATATTATCTCTGGATGTAAGAGTTCTTATAACGTGGTTATCCTAAATGTCTGGCTAGGGACCGCTTTAGGCCAACGATGATCAGTAAGTGATGCTTAACTTGCACAAGTGGGAGTCTGTTGGATTTATGTGCACAGTCAAGTACATGTGTCATACTGTCCAATGTTATAAGGCACTAAAGGGTCACACCACTACACACCCAATAATGGACAACCGAATAAAGTAAGTTGCGTGGAATAATTAACTAGTTGAGTTAATTATAAAAAAGAGAATAAATAAAAATAAGTTAATTATTATTTAAGAGGAAGGTTAAATATTAAGTTAAATATTTAACGGACAGTTAACTAATAGTTAAATAATTGACTAGTAAAAGTCCAAGGGTTTAAAGTGTCAATAGGAAGTTTAATTATGAGATTAATCATAATTAAACTGCAAGTACCTAACGGTAACTTAATCCCTTATAAATAAGGGACTAAGGTTAAGGCTTAAGGGTTGATTCACTTGCTTAGAAAAACCCTAAACACTCTCTCCCTCTCCCTCTCTTGCCGTCGACCGAAACCCAAAACCCCATAGGGTTTTTCGGTTTGTGTTCGTCGAAACACACACACACACACATGCTTTTGTGTATTGCTTTGTTGGTACAACGCGGTCTTGCAGCGTGTTCAGGTGGTCCAGTAGAGGTGGATCATTCTTTAGCAATCTAAAGGTAATGTTCTTATTCTTCTTCTTCTTGTGATCCCATTTTATAGTAGAGATCTGATATGTGAGATTCAAGTTCCGCCATGTGAATCCTACAAGGTTATCCTACAAATATGGTCCAACATAATCAAACACCAGAACAATTATGGATATTAGATTGTGGGGCCACCGATACAATGACTCACGACTTATCCGATTTTACAACCACCTATAAACCAACAAAATTTTTTATACAAACGGCAAATGGAGAAAACTTTCATGTAAAATCGGGAGGGAATATTCAGATTTCTCCAACTCTCAAACTATCTAAATGCCTATATATTCCGGAACTATCTCATAAACTTTTATATGTTAGTCATGTCACCAAAGAATTAAATTGCTCGGTGCTCATGCATCCGACCTTTTGTATCTTATAGGATATCAGGACGAGAGCGATAATTGGGGGTGTCACTGAAAAGAACGGGCTATATTATGTGGATGAAGTAACTCAAAATGGAAGTGCAATGTTATCTCATGGAACGACAGAAAGGGAAGCTTGGTTGTGGCATAGAAGACTAGGTCACCCATCTACCAACTATTTACTTATTTTATTTCCTAAACTTTTTTCCTTAAATTGTAAGTCACATTGTGAAACATGTGTGTTTGCCAAAAGCCATCGAAAAACGTTTAAACCAAATTTTACAAAAGTTGATCAACCATTTTCATTAATTCATTCCGATGTATGGGGTCCGGGCCCAATCACCGGGGGCCAAAAGTTTCGTTTTTTTTGTCATGTTTGTTGACGATTGCACTCGTATGACATGGGTATACTTATTAAAAAATAAATATGCGAGATTTTTGAAAAATTCACGTTTTTTTTATAATATGATCCAAAACCAATTTCATAAATCCATCCAAGTCCTTAGGTCTGACAACGGAGGAGAATTTATTAACTCTGATATGCACCTTTTTTTGCCAAGAAAAAGGTATAATTCACCAAACCTCGTGCCCATACACCCCTGAACAAAATGGCGTCGCAGAGCGAAAGAATCGTATCCTTCTTGAGATTACTAGGGCACTTCTAATAGAATCGAAAGTTCCAAAATCTTTCTGGCCTGAAGCTCTTGTTACAATTGCCTACCTTATTAATCATCTCCCAACCCAAATTTTGAAATTAAAAACACCGCTACAAGCTCTCACCGAATACACTAATATTCCTCCCACTCTCACTCTAGAACCCCGAATATTTGGTTACACTGTCTTTGTTCAGATATCAAAATCTATTAGATCTAAACTCCACCCGTGTGCGGAAAAATATGTCTTCGTTGGGTATGGGGTTAACCAAAAAGGCTAAATATGTTATAACCCAAAAACCCGACGCATGTTTACCACCATGAACTGTGACTTTCTTGAGACTGAATATTACTACACCACCAAACTCAGCGGTCATGGGGAGAATATGAACAATACAAATGACACACTGAGTTGGCTTGAAACAATAGAAACAGTCACAAACAACCCTCAAGACATTACCATAGCTCCACAACATACCGAAGACAGTGCCCCCCAAGACTCGACTCCTATCCTGACACCCGAGGTAAGTGACCCATCTCCTACTAACAATCCATGTGAACAAGAAAATATGCAGGATATGCAGGGATTAGACAATGAAAACAATGAAGAAGAAGTCGAAGAAGTCGCCACAGTCCAAGAGGATGAACTATACAATATACTTTACCTCTAAGGGCAAATCGGGGTATCCCACCTAATAAATACTCACCGGAAAAGGAGACAAGGAAAGGTAGGTATCCAATGGCAAACATAGCCACTATAAACCTATCTGAAAGCCAAAGCTTTCACTGTATCTCTATGCTCCGAGGAAATCCCTACAAACCCTGAACAAGCCCTAAATTCCAAAGAATTGAAGAATGCAATGAAAGAAGAAATGGAAGCCCTGGAAAAGAACAAAACTTGGATAAAATGTATTCTACCAGCAGGAAAGAAAATAGTTGGGTGTCGATGGATGTTCACGATCAAATACAAACCCGATGGTACAGTTGAAAGACACAAAGCAAGACTAGTGGCAAAAGGCTACACACAAACATATGGAATAGATTATTCCGAAACCTTCTCTCCAATTGTAAAAATCAACACCATGAGAGTTCTCTGCTCAGTAGCTGCAAACCAAGGATGGCCTCTACACCAATTTGATGTAAAAAATGCCTTTTTACATGGAGATCTACAGGAAGAAGTGTACATGGAAGCTCCTCATGGATTCACAAGCAACTTAAAAGAAAGGGAAGTATGTCACCTTAAAAAATCTTTTTACGGTTTAAAACAATCTCCTAGAGCGTGGTTTGGGAGATTCACCATAGCCATGAAAAGCTATGGGTTTAAACAAAGCAACTCAGAGCACACTTAATTTCTTAAACGAAGAGGAAAATTAATAACGTCTCTAATCATTGATGTTGATGATATGATAATTACAGGTGACGACAAAGAAGAAATAACAAGATTAAGAGAAAGCTTGTTCTCGGAATTTGAAATGAAAGACCAAGGAAGCCTTAAATACTTCCTAGGAATTGAAGTTCTAAGGTCAAAGCAAGGAATCTTCATGCATCAAAAAAATATATTCTTGAACTATTGGCAGAGACAAGAATGATTGATTGCAAGCTATCAGAGACACCAATCATTATGACCCAAAACTTACTCAACGAAGAAAATGATGATCTAGTGAATAAAACAATATACCAACGAATGGTAGGGAAGCTAATATACCTCTCACACACTCGTCTAGACATATCATACGATGTAGGTGTCGTGAGCCAGTTCATACACAAACATCAGAAACCTCACATGGTAGTAGTCTTAAAGATCATAAGATATCTCAAAGGAACTGTGGGGCACGGAGTCTTGTTTAAACCAAATGGTCACCTCGAGACCCAACTATATACCGATGCAGATTGGGCAGGAGATAAAAACATCAGGAGATCAACTGCAGGATACTTTACTCTCGTTGGTGGAAATCTTGTAACATGGCGCAGCAAAAAACAAAAAAGTAGTAGCTCTATCAAGTGTAGAAGCAGAATTCCGAGGGATCGCCAGGGGAATAACAGAAGTATTATGGGTGAAACGGCTACTAACCTAGATAGGGTGTACACCAAAGAAATCTAGTGAAGTCTTTAGTGACAACGAGGCTGCCATTCAAATATCCAAAAACCCAGTCCAACATGATCGAACAAAACACGTAGAAGTGGACCGGCATTTCACTAAAGAGAAATTAAAAGCTAAAATCATCACACTTCCATTTGTCAGGTATGAAGACCAACTTGCTAATATCTTAACTAAAGCAGTTAACGGGAAATTCTTACATGAAGTTCTAGGCAAGTTGAATTTCGGTAATCCCACTATCCAATTTGAGAGGGAGTGTTAAAAAGACAAATCAACAAGAAAAGGAAATAAGAATCATCCACCTTGTGCCAGCTAGCCACACACGATTATAGCTTTAAAATCAAGGATCCTTATTACTGCTTGCATTATGTAATTGCATTATGTAATTGATTCCTTTATGCTTAAATATGACTCCAAACCTGTAATGTAAATACACACGAAAATACAATACAAACAAATTCATCTTTTATCACTTTTATCAATTAGTTTAATTAAACAGTTTATAGAAAAAGAAAAAGAAAACCCATGTTCCAGATTCATGTTCGTATGTGTGTATACGTACAAGAGCTCAAGAACAAGAGATTCAAGACTACAAAATGAACAAGTTTGGTCTTAAATTTGTCCATAAAATCAGTTCTAGGATCAATTTCTATGAAAAGAAGGGTATGATTTCTTTCTATTGTCAAGTTATTGAAGTTAGTGTTTTATGTGATTAAACTCATATGAACTAGTAGTTGTTTTACATGATCAATTATTGTTATTAGACAACTAATTGAGTTTCAATATGAAGTAATTTTAGTTATTTCATATGATTTTTATGTAAGTTCATGATGTTTGGCTAGGTTAGTGTATAAAGAAGAGGATTTAGTTAATATTATGTTGATGTACACCAAGTGTTCGTGAAATTGCTTGAATGAGATTTCAAGTATACATTTTGTAAGATAACTATTGTTTTGATTAGTTGTCATAAATGGATGATTTTGTATTCAAAGTGTGTAAAGACTTCAAGAAAGTAGTTTTGAAATGATTCTAGTGTCAAGTAGGTGTTTTAGTTAGCTAAACATCACTTTTAGTTAAGTTATGTGCAAATAGATGGTTATGAGATTATAACCCTATTAGGAGTATACTTATACTAATTGAGGTCAATCCTTGTGTAAAGTGTTCCCAAATGTATTTTATAAGTTGTTATTAGTTTTTAAAAGAATTAGAAGTCAAATTGAGTTGAGATAATATCATTTTCACAAAAGTCCAAATTTGGACAACATGCTGAGTAGAAAATGAGTCGTTTTATAAAAATCATATAAAATTAACCGTAACTCGGATTTGATGAAGTCAGAATCGTTGGAAAGGTATTCGAGTATACTTTCTAATGAAGTTGGTTTCATGAGCAGAATCAAAGTGTAACATAGTTAGCTAATTAAAATGTTACAGGCTATCCAGTTTACATAAAAAATGTTGTTTTGAGTTAAGTCAAGTTTGAGGATATGAATATAGAAATTAATCATATGATTAGTAAAACTTGCAAATTAATGTATGTATGTACATGATTGTATGAATAGGCGTGCTAGGTTCTCTAACTTCTCAAGTTGCGGATCAAACAGGTCAAACTGGACATCAAGGTGAGTAAGGGGTCGGGCATGAGATAAGTAAATGACATCCGGGAATACACCTCATATCTTTAGTATGAAGGTGTGAATTTACTTGCATAGATTATAGTCTTTAGTTTATATAACTTTGTCATGATTTGTTGTTTGGTAGTATTAACCTTAAATTATATATACAAGTTGACATATGGGCATAATTGGTTAAATGAAACCCGAGAATTCGCCTTATACCTTTAGTATGAGGGTGTGCATTTATGTGTTAGATATTATATTGCAAGTTTATATAGTTTCAACATGTTTTTAGTTGTCATGTGTATAAGTGTAACAACATGTTTTGGCAAGTTGACAATTTTAATTAGTATATGTAATTTGACTAGAATCACATTTGAGTGATCATATTGGCAAGTTAGTAAGTAACTGTGATATGTCAAGAATTACAATTTACTAGATCATGTGGTCATGTTAGATAGTATAAATGAAATGCCCAAAATCACTTATGCTAGATCATGTGGCAAGCTAGTTGTGTTTGGTGATATGTCAAGTAATCACCTACACAAGATCATGTGCCAAGTTAGTTGTGTTTGGTGATATGTTATGTTATCGCCTACACAAGATCATGAGCCAAGTTTGTTTGTTTTGTGATATGTTATGTTATCACGTACACAAGATCATATGGTAAGTTAGTAGTATATGTGATATGCCAAGTAATCATCTATACTAGAGCAAAAGTTTTTTTTTTTGTTTTTTGTTTTTTTGAACAGCAAATTACTAGAGAAAATGTTAGTTTAATAAAATTTGGTATATATCAAGTATTTTCCTATATGAGTTCAAGTAGCAAGTAAATAAGTGCCAAGAAGTTAAGTTTCAAAGGCAAGTAAAGAATATGAAATGTATGGATGTTCATGTGATCAAGTTAATGTTAGCCAAGTTATTCATGTTTATATATATATATATATATATATATATATATATATATATATATATATATATATATATATATATATATATATATATATATATATATATATATATATATATATATATATATATATATATATATATATATATATATATACTCGTTATTCACTAAGCAATTATGCTTACCCGTTCATGTTTTCATGTTTATAGGTGGAACAAGGTAAATTGGACGGTTAAGGAAGGACAATATATGCTTTTAGGAAACAAATTATTATTGATAACCGAAATGTGGTAGAATAGTATAGAAATATGGAATATGTTGTGATAGAGAGTCTAATGCCGATGATTGGGAATAAAAGGATATGGAAATGATCGACGTGGTGCAAGAATGATTGAAAGAATACTAAGGTGGTGTTTTTTTTTTTGACAAAAAGTCTTTTTGAGGTCTTATGTCTGCAAGCGGGAAGACATTTCAGGAAAAGACTGTTTGTTTTTTGGAAGTCAGAAGAGCAGGAAAAGTCTTTTTGAGGTCTTCTTGGAGAAGACTTGAACCATAGTCTTTCAAGTTTGGAAGACATTTTACTTAAACCTTAAAAACAAGTTTATCCACCACCAAGACCACTACCACCCCGGCCTACCACCACCACCACTACCACCTACCGCTGCCGCCGCCACCACCACCTATCGCTGCCGCCGCCACCACCTACCGCCACCATCGCCGCCTACTACCATCACCAACCGCCGCCACCACCTACTACCACCACCAATCGCCACGTCCACACCACCCACCACTCACCACCACCTACCGCCACCACCACCACTACCACAGCCACCACCTACTACCACCATCAACTGCCGCCACTAACCGCCACCACCCACCTCTTTTACCACCCACCTCCACCACCACCACCACCACCTATCACACACTACCACCACTACTACATACCACCCACTTCCACCCACCGCCGCCACGAACCACCGCCGCCACCTACCACAACCGCCTCACCACCACCACCAATGATGACACTAAATTTTTTTTATCAGCCTACAGACATTAAAAAACAAACAGTCTTTTTCTTATGCACTGCAGACGTTTGGTCCACATCTTCTCTGCAGATGTGGTCCGCAGACCGCAGACTTTTTACCTCTTAAAAAACAAACAACACCTAAGTAATGGTATAAGTAACCAAATAAAGATTAAGAAATGGTAAAGATTAAAATGACCTTAAACAAAGATAAGAAATTCTAAGTATTCGGGAAAGATTGGATTTGGGGAGAACAGGACGAATTATCAACGAAACGGTAATGAGAGAGACCGGAATAGGTGAGCTTGGGAAGTGGTATCTCCCTAGCAAGGAATTTGTTATATTGGCAAAGTATGGTTGACTTTATGCATAAGTCAAGATTGGTCAGGATTTGTGATTTGTTGACCTTGATCAAAGTTGGACTTCGACTTTTGTTTTGTATGGATAGATAGTTGTAATAATTGAAAAATATCTCGGCTATGTGTATGGAAGGGTTGATTGAAAGTTAAAGGTAGTATAGTCGGATTATGAGACTTTGACAAGTTTGGGTACTAAGGGCTTAAGATTGATTTTTGACCCGTCCGGGCGTAACGGGGTTAAGTGGATGATTGAATGTGTAATTGTTATTGGTTTGTAATTGAAAAAGTTGATTGTGATGGACGCACGAGGAACGGAACGGAATGGAACGGAACGTGCGGATGGCTATGGATTTAGAAATCCTTGAGTTGATTCCGAGGACGGAATCCTTTTAAGGGGTGGATAGTTGTAACGACTGGAAATTTTGAATTATAAATTAAATGGATATATTATAAATTAAATGTGGATAATATTTAAATGGAAGCTTTGAAGGTGCTAAAGTGGGTAAATGATCGGTTTTGACTTGTGATATTCGGAAACGTGTCAAACTTGGAGAATGTCAAATTCGGAAAAATGAGAAGTGCTGGCAGGGGAAATTCGCGGCGCGAACGTCGTTCCGACCAAAAAGAGGTTTGAAATAGTGGGGCAAAAACTCGGCGCGAATTAACGCGGGGTTGAAGTTCGCGGCGCGAACTCTCTTTGGGCTGAATAAAAACGTGAAAAGCTAGGGTTTTCTCATTTTTGAAACCGTTGAAGTGTGCAGCCGTTTTTAGAGAGAGAACTGGGCGATTTTGGTGTTCTTGAGCTCAAATCTTCACCATCTTGAAGGATCTAAACATCAAAGGTAAGGCTTTATGATTTTTGTTGTCTTTTGGTTAGTTGTAGGGTGAGATTGGGGGGAAAACTTGATAATGAAGGGTTTGGATTATAATCTTGTTGAAAGATGTTAATGGTGGGTGTGAAACTGTAACGACCCGAAATTTTGTAATAAATAAATTATGTAAAAATATGATAAATAAGGATAAATCATTTAAAATACGTGGGAATTGGTTTCGTGTCATTTGGACATCGTTTGCTATGTGTATTATGTTGATAAAGTCGAAACCAGGTCGAAAAGGACAACAAAGTGTGCAGCCATAGCTGCTGGGCAAAGTTCGCGGCGCAAACCTGGGTTCGCGTTCGTGAAGTCTCAAACAGAAATTTACTTTCGCGGACACGAAGTTTTTAGTGGGCGCGAAGTCGGGTTCGCGTCGGGCGAAGAAATTCGCAAGTAGGGGAAATTCGCGGCGCGAAGTCCTGAATCGTGGCGCGAATTATGTCAGGGCACAAGATAAGAAACGGGAATTCTTCATTTTCTTCACATTTTCTCCCCCAAAACTCTCTCTAGCAAGTGTGTGCACTTTTTGAGTGGAAAGGGTTGCTTTGAGCCGATTTCTTGGCCAAATCTTGTGATATTTTACTCCTAGTTGAAGATTAAAGGTATATCTTCACTCCTTTGTAGTTGTAGCTTTAGATATATGGATGTAGAAGCTTGTTTATGAAACCCTAGTTCTTGGGATTTTGTTTAATGGTGAAATAAAGGTTGTATACACTTAATATATGGTATTTTAACAAAGGAAAGAAGTGTATGCTTAAGATTTGTAAGAATCTTAAGATTGGTAAAACCTAGGGTTTTGGAAATCACCAAAATTGGGGAAAATGATATTAAAGGATATCTAGTGATAAAAGGGTTTAGTAATAGTAGTATATGTTGTTGAACAAGCTGTGAATGTATTAATAGGGCTTTCGGTGAAGTCTTGGAAATGTGCTAACTTGTTGGAAAATGAGGATTGTGTTTGAGGAACACATTTGGAGCAAGCTTCGCTAAGGTACAGGTTTGAAGTACTTGGTGACACCGTTATTTTTGTATACTCTGATAAATGTATATTTATCATAGTATACAAAAATACGGTGCCGCCAAGTATATCAAAACCATAGGCAAACGGGATCTACCTACGAGCTCCCGAGCTAAACATCTCTAGGCCACTTCTAGTGCAACCTTCTATTACTTCAAACCTGTACCTTAGCAAAGCTTGCTCCAAATGTGTTCCTCAAACACAATCCTCCTTTTCCAACAAGTTAGCACATTTCCAAGACTTCACCGAAAGCCCTGTCAATACATTCACAACTTGTTCAGCAACATATACTACAATTACTAAACCCTTTTATCACTAGATATCCTTTAATATCATTTTCCCTAATTTTGGTGATTTACAAAACCCTAGGTTTTACCAATCTTAAGATTCTTACAAATCTTAAGCATACACTTGTTTCCTTTGTTAAAATATCATATATTAAGTGTATACAACCTTTATTTCACCATTAAACAAAATCCCAAGAACTAGGGTTTCATAAACAAGCTTCTACATCCATAGATCTAAAGCTACAACTACAAAGGAGTGAAGATATACCTTTAATCTTCAACTAGGAGTGAAATATCACAAGATTTGGCAAGAAATCGGCTCCAAGCAACCCTTTCCACTCAAAAAGTGCACACACTTGCTAGAGAGAGTTTTGGGGGAGAAAATGTGAAGAAAATGAAGAATTCCCGTTTCTTATCTTGTGCCCTGACATAATTCGCGCCACGATTCAGGACTTCGCGCCGCAAATTTCCCCTACTTGCGAATTTCTTCGCCCGACGTGAACCCGACTTTGCGCCCGCTAAAAACTTCGTGTCCGCGAAAGTAAATTTCTGGTTGAGACTTCGCGAACGCGAATCCACGTTTGCGCCGTGAACTTTGCCCAGTAGCTATGACTGCACACTTTGTTGTCCTTTTCGACCCGGTTTCGACTTTATCAACATAATACACATATCAAACGATGTCCAAATGACACGAAACTAATTCCAACGTATTTTAAATGATTTATCCTTATTTATCATATTTTTACATAATTTATTTATTACAAAATTTCGGGTCGTTACAGAAACACCCATAGAAAGTGTGTGAACTGTGTTATATGACAGATCTATGGTTTGGGGTTAGTCACCATGAACTAGGGTTTATGGTTTTTCTACCAAGTTGATGAACTTGGTAGTGGGAGGTGATTTTGGTAGTGTAATGATCTCTAGTTGTGGATGATAACTAGATATGTGATGATTATATTGATAGGTTTCAAGGACCCGAAGATTTGGAGATATTCCACAATTGGGAAGAAAGGATTCGAGTTGATAAACACGATCTGGATTTTAGCTATCGCTAAGGTTAGTACATGAGACTTTTAACTGTGTACATAGCAAAAGAGTTTTGAAAATGAATAATATTTATCGAGTCTTTATTAATAAATATTTTAATAAAGATAGTGATTAGAAAGACAAGAAAATGTGATTGGATTGATAATAGAATATAGTTATTGTAATTGATGAATTTTTATTAATAAGAAGTATTAATAAAGATAATGACTAGAAGAGTATGATATTGAGTCTTATTAGTAAAATGTATTAATAAAGCTAATAGCAAGGATTTCTAAAGTAATGAGTATATATTAGTAATTTATACTAATTATAGTAATTATTGAATTGTTAATAAAATGAGTACGAGGTGACTAGTAATAGATATGAAATTCTAAGTCAAAGTATAGATAATATACTTATGATTTTGGAAAATGAGAAATGAGTCTTATTTTATGAATAATTGATAAATGACTATGTCGAAAAGATAAGATAATGTCAATGATATGATAATTAGAATAGATGTATTCTAATGAATGAATAAACGTGAATGATTGGAGCTGATGCTCACAGTTTGTTATGAAATGATAATGTGATAAAATTGACATCCGGATTAATGATAACCCAATCAATTTGGGGGAGTTATGTGACACCTACTTGGGGCGGTACTACCCTGCGCAAGAGTAGCCTGTCTAGTTTATGATAACTCGGAAATCGGGGAATAATGATAACCCGGAAACGGGGGAGTTTACCTATGATAACCCACATCGGGGGAGTTTGCTTCGGAGAGGTCCGTAGCGTATGTGTAAAGAACGTGTAAGCTTAAGGTTAGCTTGCTAGTGTATGTATGAAAATGAATAGAATATGAATTGATAATTAATAAATGAATGAAGAAATGAATAATTATGGTTTTATTACATTTGAGCATTTGGGTCGTAAAATCCATGTATCTCACGAGACTATTTTGTCTCACGTATTACATTTGTTTTTGTGGCTATATACTCAGGTTCTGGATCGAAGGTTTCGAGGGTCGCGTTAGAAGTGGCTTTGTGATAATTAGCTCGGGAGCTATTAGGTAGATCTCGTTATCCTATGGTTATGATATTGTTTTGTAACATCGTGTTTTATAACTCTTATAAATATTTTAAAGTTTTTGTTAAATTGCATTTTCAGACAACATGGGAAATGTTGCAAATATATTTTTAGATGACTTAAAATATATTTTAAAAATTGAGGTGTTACAACGAACTTCCTAGAACACAACTCTATATTATTGATAAGTTATTTATTGTTTCGTGTTAAACAATTTTATCTTTGTTATAAACGAGGAATTAGGCCCGCGCTTCGCGGCGGGTTTCAATGCTAAACATTATATTTATATTATTAATTTTGTTTAGGTAACTTGGACAATTTGTAACAAAAGGCTTTTGCCCTAGCGGTAAGGTATTTGCCCTCCATCCTTGAGGTTGGGGTTCTAATCTAATAGTGGACAATATATGGATGGATTAGTTGCAAATTACTTAATTTGTACACTACAATTATATAAGTTAATTTCAAATAATAAAATTAATCAAGTAAATGACACCATAAAAAAACAACTATTATTATATAAAAAAGACATTATTTGAACACCATAAAGAAAATGGTAGACTCACGTAAAAGATCCAAAGAGAAAGCCGTCAATAACCGAGAAACATCTTAAATTAATAAAAACACCATTATTCAACTGTAATGAACAATGTAATGAACAATGATTAGATTTGTTAAATGTTATACTACCTCCGTATCAAAATAAGTGATACACTTTCCTAAAAGGGGTGGAATAAAATAAGTGATACATTTCAAAATCTTTCTTTATTTGGCAAAAAAGTGGGACCCCTTCTCCACTAACTATCTACTTTAATAAAGTAAAATTACTCTTTTACCCTTACTTTTACTTTTAAACATCATTAATTTCACTACATCCAAGAGAAGTGGGTCCCATTATCTACTAACTATCCACTTTATACTATTTTAAATCACTTTCCAATCTTTTGCCTTAAAAACCGTAATTTCTCAAATGTATCACTTATTTTGATACGGATGTAGTATTTACAATTCGACTTTTATTTTCTTCATTTATTTTATTTAATTCAAACAAAATATATACATAATGAGGTTAGATAACAATTTAATAAATAATGAAACTGTTGGCAACATTATAATTTTTTGATTTTACAAATTTTATGCTCGTAGTGATTTATATAGCATAGTGTATGTCTTTCGTTTGGTTTATAAGTTATAACGAAGCTTATTTCATATTAATATACTAAGAATTAGACATCTTCTATAAATCATAGTTATTTACCAATATGAATATATAACTAAACCTTAAGGATGCAAAGTGTATTTATTTCAAACTAAAAGTACCCGTTGTCAAGTTGTCAAAAACAATTTATTTCTCCCTCTTTCTTTCTTTCTTTTTCTTCTTTTTCTTGCTCTCTTGATCAAACAATTTTAATTATTTTTTCATTTTAATTCTCTTCTTTGTACCAATTTCTTTCTCTGTAATTTAAGTTTCTTTGTTCTTCCACTCTTTTCATTTTAATTTCTGAAAATTTTCCCTCTTAAAATCATGCTGCAGAAGAACAGTCTCAACTCTATCTACCACTTGTGCAATTTTGCCCTAATTCAACAATCTGTTTCTTCCATGGCTTAATTTGCCTCGTTTTTTCTTTCCTCTCACGGTATATTGTTTCTATCTGTAATCTTATTCAAACGCACACACACTATGATTGATTGGATTCGTTTTGCTTAAGTATTTTGTGTTTTGATGTGTCTTGTGCATGTTTAGGCTTCTTCATCCGGTTCCTTCTATAAAAAAGAAACACTATATTAATATAAAATAGAAAAACCCTAACTTACAAACAAATCAAGAAGACAAATTTGATGTCAAGAAAGGCCTTGCTCAAGTTAATCAGATCGGTCAAAAAGGAAAGTGGAAAAAGACATTAACATCATAGTAAAAAAGAAAGGAAAAATAAATTTAAAAAAAAAAAAAGGAAAACTGCTCATCAACTGTAGATGAGCAGTCCTTGGTAAATGTTAATAAGGTAATGAGAAAAGAAGACATTTTTAAAATTAATATATGGGTGAAGAAGACATTTTATTTGATATCATGTGCTCTATTATACATATTACATATTAGCAAAACCCTATTAGACTGGTCTCAATCATTACACGAATTGACACTTCAGTTTTCAAAAACAATTTCATGTCAGCTGACACTCCAACTAGCACACTCACACCAACAATATCTCTTGACATTATATTGTATACATAAAATACACAAACGAAAAAAATATCAATATCCAAATATTACCTAAACCTACTTTGCTTGCTGCTTCCCCAAACTGAAAGAAAACAACCGATGCTTCCTAGCAAAGATATCATGCCAAAGATGCTGCTTTGTAGCTTTTGATTGCCAAACGGAAGGTGCCCATTGGCACCGGTCTTATAAAATAGATTTTACATTAAAGTTCGTTGTATTTTTAAACACATTATTTTGATCATACGTGCTTTTGGAAGATTTCATATCAACTTATTTAATTCATCGTTATGTTTATATATTCTGCACTTCGACTAATTTTAATAATGCAATTTGTGCTACTAATCTACTATGTGCTATCCTGATGATATATGTTTATTAATATTCTATTCTATTCTATTCTATTCTATTCTTTTTATCTGTTTTCTCGTTCTTTATTTTATATTACTCCATAACGATAACTATTCTTTTAAAGAGAATAAAGATAAGGGGAATGACAAAGGTTTCACCTCCATCGACTTTGAACTACCCATAAAATAAGTTGTTTCTCTTTGGTCAGTCAGTTAGGAAAGTATTAGATGATGGATTAGGTTAGGTTAATTAGTATGGCCCAACCCAATTGTGTAAATGGGTTAAGGCTCATTAGGTTTATTATGGTCTAAGTTTTGTAGTCTATAAATAAGGGATCTTGTAATGTTATTGATCAATCAATAATATACAATTCTCTTTACATTATTTTACATGGTATCAGAGCCATAGCTCTAGAGAAAACCGACCGGAGTAAAATCATCCTCCGGTCTCCGGCTAATCGCCGGTGATCCGGAGGGATCCGTTCTTTTGTTTTTTTTCATCTTTAATTTCAAATAAGTGCTTTAGTCACATTAGTATGTAATTTTTTATTCTTTTTTCAACAAGATCTACAAATGCAATCTCAAAACCCTAACTAATTCATCATCTAATGAGTCTCCACTGTTTTTTTTTTCTTCCTGTTCCGTTCATCATTTTTCTTTCCGGAAGATATAATATATTTTATATTTCTTGACAAAAGCAACCACATGATTGTTGTAAGGGATGCATATATAGAAAATTGTATGCTAAAAATCTTAAAATATCCTTAACAGCTATGTGCTTCGTTCATCATCATTTTCTTTCTTTCTTTTTTCGAACAGCCACAACTGTATTAAAATCTTTTGTCAGTTTGTGGGGTTGCATCATAAAATCAATTAGTTGTAAGAGGGATAACCCAGAACCCTTATAAGCACATTACCGGTTCATCTCTTGTCCAATGTGAGACATCTCAATAGAAAGCGATTTGGAATTCAGTTAAAGGAAAAAAAAAAGGGAAATCGCAAAGGCAAAAAGTTTTATTTTTGTAATAATTGTCGATAGACTTTGTGAAGTGTTGCATAATGCCAAGGATGTGCCAACATTAAGGAACTTTAAGTTAGAAAAGGTGAAAAAAGAGATGACTCATGATAAGTTTGGAGTTGATTTAGATCTTTTTATATTAGCACCAAATAAAGAAAAGATGTTGGATTTCCTAACAACTTTTGAAATAATACGTTAACTTTTATTCTTTGGGTATAAAACGCGCCGGTTGTAATTTCATTCGGCTAGTTGGTTTCATTGGTCAACCGGCAACATTGACATGTCCATTTCCTTGATTTCTCTGTTGTGATGAAAATGAAGGAGAAAGGTGTTTTATTGGTGGAGATTTTTTGAAGTAAAGGGTATTTAAGTCATTTTAAAATATTTAACAGCTAAATTTAACGTCTTTTAATATTAGGGACTAAAAGCGTGACAAGTTTTAAACCACAGGGACCATCCATGTAATTTCCGAAACTTAGGAATTAAATCCAAAATTTTTAGCATCCTTGTTACTATTTATCTAAAACTAATAATACTACTATTTTTAGTTTGTTCTAAACCAAATTAGCTCAACTAAAAGAATCAATCCAACATTCTCAATAGACATGCTTGTGTTTCAATATGGTACAAGAGATACAAAAGAGACTAGAGATATATATGATACATGTACATGACTCTCTTATTTATAGGGCAGAAGATGACAACATAATGGTTGTAGACATAAAGTCTACTTATGAGGTGTAAATGTAATTAACCATCCTTAATTAATATGAGTTACAACACTCCCCCTTGGTTGCTTAAATTTACGCCGAACCATAGTTGTATTTCTTCGTCTTGTATCTTCAGACAATCCTTTAGACATTCGTCTCGTTAAAACCTTGTCGGAGAAAACCCTTTGGGACAAAAACTCTAGTAGAAGGAAAAAAAGTACGACCAGGATGTCTTTAGCGAGGAAATGAACCATATATTGTGTGTCTCATTAAAACCTTGTTAAGAGAAAACCCAGTGGGATAAAAAAAACTCTAACGAAGGACAAAAGAGTGCACAATGGTTAATAAGTATTCAACTAGATACTCCCCCTGACTTCAACAATTCTTAGTGAGAATAGGGTACTGTTAGAGTCTCATTAAAAACTTTGTCAAGGTAAACCCAATGGGACAAAACCCTTGAACTAAAGGAAAAAGAGTACACAAGCATTCGCCGGGATGCTCCCCCTCACATGCACTCCACAGTCAGGATGCAATTATTATTCTCACTCAACAGGGTGCAAAACATACGTTAGGATGCAATCATTATCTGCACTCAACAGGGTGCAAGGCATACATCAGGATGCAATCGTTATTCACACACAACTAGGTGCATGATATATGTCATTTATGTAGCCCAGAGACTTTCCTAAGTCAAGTAGCTTTGACATGTTTTGAAAAGAATACTTTGGCAGTGACTTGGTGAACAAGTTTGCATGATTCTTATTTAATCCAATATGTTGCACTTCAATCTTTTGAAAATGCTTGTCGTTCATGTGTAAAGAACAATTTCGGCGAGATGTGTTTGGTGTTATCCTGTTTTGATATAACTATATTTCAATTGATCGATAACAACGGTGTTATCTTCATATATGACAACTGGTTAACTGAGATCATAAGCCAAACCACATTTACTTCGAATATGGTCTCTTACATCTCAAAGCCATACACACTCTCTAGTCGCCTCAACAAGCGCGGGTAGTTCGGAGTGATTTGTCGAAGTATCAATTAGAGTCTATCTACAAGAACTCTAGGATGTCGCCACATTCCCTATGGTAAAGACATAACCAGATTGGGAACGTCCCTTGTGCAGGTTTGATAAGTAAATTGAATCGACATCGTCGATAAGGGTCGCGTTATCTCGAGTATCAGTCACACTTGATCCACTCGATGACACGCGGGGATAGAATAAGCCCATATCCGTACTATCTTTAAATTAACGGAAGATGTCTTTAATACCATTTGAATGGTGGCGTGTTGGCGCATTGCTATGCCTAGTCATGCATATCACAACACATAAGATGTTCGGTCTAGTACATTGGACCAAGTACAATATTGCGCTTATTGCACCTAGATATGAAGAATCAGTGCTCAATATCTCTTCATCATCCTCATCTGGATGGAATAGGTCCCTTTTAATGTCTAGAGAACGAATGAATGACCATGGTAGTAGATTGAGGTTTTGCGTCATGGTAACTAAAGCGTCTTAACACCTTTTAAGTGTAATTCTCTTGATAATGAAAACCCCCATCTTTACAGTGCCCGATCTGCATGCAGAGCCAATGTCGTGTTTTCCCAAGATCTTTCATCTCGAATTCCTTCTTCAGGATTTCAGCAGTTTCAAACAACTCTTTCGAGGATCCTATGAGATTCAAATCATCTACATATACTGCGATAATAACATATCCTGAAGTGGATATCTTTATAAACACGCATGGGCATATCTAAATATTCAAATATCCTAGTCAGATCAAGTACTCACTTAGACGGTTATACCACATCCGTCTGGATTATTTTAATCCAAAAAGTGATTGTCTCAGTCATATTGAGAACGTGTTCCATGGTCTGGAACTACTTGATTCAGACAACTTTAGTCCATCGGGGACTTTCATGTGTATCTTTGTGTCATGACCCCTATACAGATAGGCTGTGACCACATCCATAAGCTGCATATTCAGTTTTTCAGAAACTACTAAACTGATTAAGTAGTGGAACGTTATAACGTCCATTACGGGAGAAAACATCTCCTCGTAATCAATACCAGAGCGTTTAAGAGAAGCCTGGCGCCACGAGGCGAGCTTTGTATCTTACAATCTCATTATTCTCGTTACGCTTCCTTACGAACACCGATTTATAACCAACTGGTTTAATATTAGGTGGTGTTGGAGCAACATGTCTAAACACTCTTCCTTTCGGTAAGTAATCTATTTTTACCTGGATTGTGTGTTTCCATTAAGACCAGTCCATTGTACTCAACAATAGTACTTGATTCTATGTCATCATTGATCATAATGTCAGTGGCCACTGCGTATATGAACAAATTATCGACGACAGTCTCGTTTTGCTTCAAAATATTATCTAAGCTAGCATACTCGATATATATTTTGAGAGTATCGGGATGATGAGAAATTAGTGTTTCATCAGGAACACGCTTCTCCAATACACTCCCATGATCCTTAATGATCTGGTGTGGCAAAACGTATACAACCGAATTTCTCCTCCTTTGAGGCAGAACATCCTTGGAACCGAACCGGTCTTCCTCTTTTATTGGGAAGAGTGGCGGACTGGACAACCAGTGGTAGCGTCCTTTGCACGGTAGGTTCGACTTATGCAACATGTTCAAACGGAACATGGCGTCTCACAAGGACGTCTATCCTTGCAGGCACATATGCAGCATGTATATTTGATCTCGTGACATTTATTAAGTCATTAAATGTGTCTGGTAGCTGATTAGCAACATTTTGTAGACTTAGAAATTTTTGCACATGCTTATCACTATGTGCAATCGGGGGATCAATATGAGACAAATTGGGTACATGCCACGTTCTTTCACGTCGTTCCTTATCAACATTAACGTGCAAATCTCCCCCTAAAGATGGGAAGATTGTCTCATCAATGTCACAATTCGCATGTATAGCGTTAAAGAGATCACCTGTCAAGGGCTCTAAATAGAGTATGATGAATGGGGATTAATAATCAACATATATTCCCCGTCGTTTCCGAGGTCCAAATTTCGAACGCTGTGGAAGTTCAATTGGAACAATGACCAAACACCCAAACACGTGTAAATATGAGACGTCGGGCTCATATCCAGTTACCAGCTGGTACGCAGGAAGTTATTGGGTGCCCATGGGCCACAAACGGACCAATGCATCAGTGTGCAATATCGCATAACCATATATAAAAATGGGCTTTTTGGTGCGCATAACCAAAGTTCTTGCAATTATTTGTATTCGTTTCATAAACGCTTCCGTAAGATTAATTTGAGAATGCACGTACACAACAGGGTGTTCAATATCAAGGCCCAATATTATGCAATAATCATCGAACATTTTCTACGTAAACTCACCGACATTATCAAGTCTAATTGACTTTATTGGATAATTCGGATGATTAACCATCAACTTAATGATATAGGCTAGGAGTTTAGGAAATGTTGCATTCATTGTGGACAACAAAGTTACGTGTGACCATCTTGTTGATTCATCAACCAATATCATGAAAATTTTAAATTGTCTGCATGTTGGTTGGATAAGTCCACAAATATCCCCATGAATTCTCTCAAGAAAATGGGATATCACTTTGTAGATTATACATAAAGTGGTTTGAGATGTGTCTTTACGATCGAGCATGTTTGGCATAGGCTTTTCGAATTAATCATGAAATTAATTCCTTCAAGAGGATGCCCATGGGATGCATTCATAGTTCGAAGCATCGTATTTTGACCCGGGTGTCCCAGCCGGTCATGCCATAAGATATTAGTTCCACCATCAATAGGGGCTCGACGAATGATTAGATTGCTTTCAATGGTTTAGATCGTAGTGAAGTACAAACCATTTGACAAACATCTCAACTTCTCCAATATACGCTTTTGGTCGTAGTAATCGGAGGTAATGTAAAGGTATTTAATACCATTTTCTTGAGCAGTTTCGAGATGAAAACATGTTTTCTCGAATATCCTTAAAACTCAACAAGTTACGACTGAAACTTGGATAATATAAGGCTCCATTTATGGTTAAAATAGTACCATTTGACAACATATATTGGGCTATATCAAAGCCAAGGGTCAACGGGCCCGAAATGGTTGTTAATGAAGTTACTTTTAGGCGTAATGTTGATAAAGTAGTCCTTATGTTTTAATGAAGTTACTTTTAGGCGTAATGTTGATAAAGTAGTCCTTATGTTTTATGAAAATGTATCTGAATACCACAATCAACCAGACTATCAACATACCCAATATACATACCTCATAGTAAAAATAATTTAAAGTTGGTCACACGTATTGTTTAATTTCATAAGGAAGAAAACAACTTTAAATTATCTCGAGAAACAATAGCTCTATTATTCCATTTGAGCCACAAAATTGGTGGTCTCAAAGAATTCATTTTTGTTTCGATATTTTCCTACATCGGGAGGAGAAATATTGGATTTAGTTATCATATAAAATGAAAATTTTATATGTTAATAGTTTGTATGAGCAAAAATTGTGTGTCGAATCAGCAGGTTCGAAAAACACAAGTGCGAATGGTTCTCATTTATCGAACAACAGGTCGATTGATAGACACCAATTTATCATATATATATAACCACATTTGGGGAAAAGATTATCTAGTCAACCATTTTCGGTAGCTCTATTCAAATACAACCAGGAAAGACGGTGAGTGTAGACAGCGCTTGTGCGTATTGGAACCACCCCCATTAGGAGTCAGAAAAATCGCCTATCTTTCCTAGACATTGTAATTAGAATATGTGAGCCTATTTGGGGATGATTCATAAATTTTCCACTTAGGTAGTTTTAATACAATGTTCATGAGTCCACATTTTTTGATTTGAGTTCGCATGGACTAATAGTGTAATTCATACATTGTGAATCGCTAACAATAAATCAAAAGACTTATTTTATCTTGCACTCTATGCAATAATTGCTGTATATTTGAAGTGTCAAAATGTAACTCATATTCGGTAAGTTACAACTCATCAATCATATTGAAAAATTAATAATACATATTAATTTATTATGAAACCAATTTTATTTAGTATCATACATAAAATCCACAACTAATGTGACAATTTTCTAGGAAACTTAACTTTGTTTAAACCAATTAAAATATGTTTCAAAAATCAATTTGTAACACATATACAATCAATAGTCAATTATCATAACTTACTCACGTAATGATTTTTTTAAAATGTAACTACTTTAACTATTTAATTCAATCATATGAATTATCATTATATTATTGTCAATTAATGATCGTAAATAAAAATTGACAGTTTTTTATTACATAATAAAATGATATTTATCTTTATTTACTTTCAATAAATGAAATTTTTGAAGATGATAAGAACATTCTTTTGAAATTATCTTTTAGAATTCCATAACCAAATTTGTAATAAAAACTTTATGACAACATTTTTGAATTAATTTAGTCTCTTTAATAACTAACAAATCACATTTAATTTTAAATCATATTAAAAAAACAAGTGAGTAGTCAACACTATAAGTGACAATTTATGAAATATTTTTTCATTTAATACTAATTATTTTCATCATAAATTTTTAATTATAACCGCTATGTTCATCAATAAAAAAAAACTCATTACTTTTAATAACATATTCAAGACCTGAATCACAAAGAATATTAACAAATTCTAATATTCTTGAATTATAAAATAAATTGTAATTATTCTTTTATTGATATGATGATTTTAATTATGTAAATCGTTTGAACTAAATAAAACGAACATTATATGTAGGTAACACAATGGTGAAAATATAGGAGAAACAAAATTAACACATATGATTAAAAACTATAATGTCAATCAACCCATACATGTGATTACACACATTTTCCTCCCATATTATTTTATTTAATTGAATTATCAATTAGTTTTCACGTCAAAAAATTAAAATTTGAAATTTATAGTAGATTATAAAGATTTCAAAAACAAAACATTTGATGAATCATCTTTTTATTAGAACACAATTTTCAAATAAAAAATATGTTTCTTTAAATCGTTATAAAACCATGTAATTTTATCATAAATTACACCAAATGTCATATGGATCTTAGAATTTGATAATTAACACATTGATAAGAAAAGTTGTGAATACATACCGAAAGTGGAGGTGAAGAACTGGTGTTTAGTTAACTAGATCTTTAGCAAAGTGCTGATAGTGTTGTAAACCAAATTAGCTCAACTCAAGGAATCAATCCAACATTCTCAATAGACATGCTTGTGTTACAATATGGTACAAGAGATACAAAAGAGAATGGAGATATATATGATACTAAAGGAATATGAGAAAAGATGATTTATTCCATTCCCATTGATTGGTTTATATAATACAATAGATACCTAACTTACCATAATTACAAGAGACTAATTAGGAATAAGATAATTACAAACAATACAAATATATTGACCATATATTCGGTCTAATACTCCCCTTCAGTTTGGAGCAGGAGGAGTTCGTATGCACAAACTGGACTTAAAACGTTGGAATAAGTGGTGCGGTAAGCCTTTGGTGAAGATGTCCGCATACTGATGATCGGTAGGAACATGGATGACACGGATGCGGCCAATCTTAACGAGTTCTCGAACAAAATGTATGTCAATTTCGACATGTTTAGTACGTTGATGTTGCACCGGATTGTCTGATAAGTATACGCAAGAAATATTATCACAATAAACAAGCATCGCTTTAGTAACCGGTACATGTAGTTCGAGAAGAAGATTTCTGAGCCAGCTTGTTTCGGCAGTAGCATTTGCAACCCCTTTATACTGTGCCTCGGCACTTGAACGAGAAATTGTAGGTTGTCTTTTAGAGGACCATGATACCAGATTGTCCCCGAGGAATACACAAAACCCCGATGTGGATCGTCTTGTGTCAGGGCACCCCCCTCCCCCAATCAGCGTCTGAATATGCAATAATACCAAGGGATTTGGACTTTGTAATGGATAAACCTTGATCTGTGGTGCCTTTTAAATATCAGAGGATACGTTTTATAAGATTGTAGTGTGGTTCTCTCGGTGCATGCATGAATAGGCAAACCTGTTGTACGGCATAGGTGATGTCGGGCCTCGTAAATGTTAAATATTGAAGGGCGCCTGCAAGACTTCGGTATAATGTTAATTTCGAGGAAGTGTCAACGGGAGTGGCCACCGGATTACAGTTTGTCATGTTTGCTCGTTCAAGTATAGTCTTGATGTAGTGCGATTGTGATAGGAAGAGGCCATTTTTGGTGTCCGAAACCATGATACCGAGAAAGTGGTGTAATTTACCCAAATCTGTCATTGCGAATTCGTTTAAAAGGTTCCGTATGATTCTCTGTAAAAGTGCATCGTTGGAAGCAGTGGGAATGATATCATCCACATACAATAGTAAATATGCGGTGTCTTGGCCTTTCCTATATATAAACAGTGATGTGTCGGTAACCGCACTTTTAAATCCCGTGGAAGTAATATACGTTGCGAATCGTTGGTACCATGCCCGAGGTGCTTGCTTGAGGCCATATAAAGACTTTTTCAACCTGCAAACAAAATCTGGATAATTGTGATTAACATACCCGAGGGGTGATACATGTATACCGTTTCAGAGAGGTTCCCGTGTAGGAACGCATTTTTAACGTCGAGTTGATGAATGGGACATGAGCGTGAGACGGCAAGGGATAGTACCGTGCGGATGGTGGTCGGTTTAACAACCGGACTAAACGTTTCGTCACAATCCACCCCGACTTGTTGAGATTTTCCATTCAGTACTAGACGGGCTTTGTATCTAGCCAAGGTACCGTCCGCTTGAAATTTGTGGCGATATGGCCATAAGCAACGTATAATATGAGCGGACGGAGATCTCGGTACCAATTCCCATGTATCATTGTCACATAAGGCTTTGAATTCCTCGTTAGCGTGTTTCCAGTTAACATCATGTAGGGCTAGGTGACGGTTCTTAGGTAGGGGCGAGATCATGGTAGTGTGAAGGTTAAGCCTTTGTGTGGGCTTAAGGTTTCCGGTGTGAGAGCGGGTGGTCATGGGGTGGCTGGGTACCGGAGGTGGAGGGATGGGTGGTACAGGAGGGGGGGGGGGGGGTTCGGTGGTTGGTTGGGTTGTTGGTTCTGTGGCAGAGGTGGGTTCGGGATAGGTGGCGGAATGGGTTGGGGGTTGTGGGGGTGGCGGGTTTGGTGGTTGATGGTGGGGCGGAGGAGGCGCCGGGGTGGTGGGGTTGGTCGTATGACCAAAGTGGTTCATGGTGGAGGGTAGGTTGGTATCGGGTTCGAGAAAACTGTAGTTGTGTGGTGTGGGTTGGGGAACGGTAGAATAAGGGAAAACCGTTTCGTCAAAGGTGACGTGATGAGAAATGTGAATTTTGCCGGCTGATGGGTCAAGGCAACGGTATCCACGATGGTCCGAGGGGTAACCAAGGAAGACGCATCGGATTGAACAGTGGTCGAGTTTATGGTTGCGGTTCGAAGAGAGGTTTGGATAGCATGCGCAACCGAACACACGAAGATGGGCGTATGAAGGGTGGCGGCGGAAGAGGGCGGTAGTGGGTGTAATTTTGTTTAGGGATTTGGTGGGGGTGATATTATGGAGGTAGGTTGCGGTGTGAAGGGCGTCAACCCAAAAGTGGGGTGGTAGGGAGGCATGGGCTAAGAGGGCAAGGAAAATTTCATTTAGGCGTCGTAACATTCGTTCGGCGTGATCGTTTTGTGGAGAAGTGTGTGCGCAAGAGAAACGAAACTGAAGGCCGTGGGTTGTCGCAAATTGTTTAAAATTGTGGTTATCAAATTCCCGACCTATGTCACATTGGAAGGTTTTAATTTTGGTGTTAAATTGAGTTTGAATAAAGGAGTGAAATTGGACAAATTTTGAGAGAGTTTCGGATTTAAGCTTAAGAGGGTAGACCCACACATATTTAATAAAGTTGTCAATTAATACCATATAATATTTATAACCGTTTTTGCTTATGATAGGGGAAGTCCACAAATCACAATGAATAATATCAAAGGGTAAAAAAGTACAAGAATTAGATTCAACAAAAGGTAAACGTTTGTGTTTTGCTATTTGACATGAATGACAAAGAGAATGAGTATTACTACTCTTATTGCAAGAAATTAAATTACTTAAACGTAAAAAATCTATTATATTCCCGGATGGATGGCCAAGACGGGAATGCCATAGATCGGAACTTGAAAGGGAAATAAACGTGAGTTGTGGCGGCGGCTCCGGTGGTGTGAATGGGTATAGTGCTTTCGTGCTATTGTGACGCGAAAGGATCATCCCACTCCGAAAATCCTTCACAAAAATACCATACGGGTCAAATTGACGAACAGAGCAAAGGTTTTTAATAATGTCGGGTGTCACACCCCGCCAAAAATGAGTTTTACTTCATTTAAAATGTTTTCCGGAAGAACGGAGGTGTAACATTCATGATTACATAACAAAAATTAAGTAAACAAACAACCAGGTAAATAACATAATGAAAATGGTTTACCTTCTAATAATGGAAAGTTTCCAAAATTAGTAGTTTCCTAAAATGTTAAGTTCTGAAATTGAAATGATTGTTTGTGAACTTAAATGTTCATTCATGGCTCACGACAATCCACTGCTCATATCCTCCAGTTCCACTGTGCACCTAATCACCTGGAATAACATAAGTATAAAAGGGTCAACAATAATGTTGAGTGAATCCACAGGGTTAATGTTTATGATAAAAGTAAAGTGTTTGCTACCCAAAATGTTTGTTATGAAAATAGGTTTATGACTGAAAAAGTATAAGGTTCAACACTCATATGATAAGAGAAGTAAGTATGAAAAGTGAAGTGTAATTGTAGAAGATCTACAATTACTAGTTTTGTTTATGAAAATGTGTTGAACAAGTTGTTATGTTTGACATCGCATGACTGTTATCCCCAACAGGTAGCTAGTCTATTAAGTTAATGTACCAACCCCTAAGTCCACAATCAACACTTCAACTCCAGTATGTTATCGTTCTTTTATGGATATACACTCCCGAAAGATGTCTTGGGTAAACCAAGTAGTGATCAAATAATGTTGGGAGGATGAGTGTCAGCCAATAGTACTACTTGCATATCCATGGTCTAGATCCACTAGTTAATGATTGCCGGTAACCTTAGTCCGATATAATAATTGTTTGTCATGCCAACGCGATAATGAAAATGTATAGATGTAGTACAGTCATAGTAAAATAGTAGCATTTGTTTATGTTTTCCACCCCGAAGTTTATAAAACAGTAAAAGTAGTGAAGGGGTCTGTGGACTCACCTGGGCAAAGCTTAGCTCTCGATAAACCTCAAAGAATCTCTTCAAAGACTCCTAGCGCCTAAACGCAAGGTTCCTAATTAGTCTAAGCTATAACGCATAGGTGATCTATAATGGTATTGTTTGTGTATTGATATTGTTTGTATTGATTGTTTGTTTATAAAAAGAGTTTTGGTTTATGGAAAACGTTTTATGTTTATACAACTGTGTAACGATGTTGGGTTATGGGCCTATTGGGCCTAGATTTGGGCTAACGGGCCGGCACTTGGGCCAAGGCCCACCTTATTGGGCTTATTGGGCTTGGATGAACTAAATGTGCCGAAATGAAATGAAATGGGCCGAAATGAAATGAAATGGGCCGAAATGAAATGAAACGGGCTAATGGGCCACGATATGGGCCATATGGGCCTATTAATGGGCTACGGTCCAAAGGATATTGGGCCTCGGGTTTGGGCCTGATTTTGACGGAATATGGGCTCGGCCCAAAGGGCTTTTGGGTCGGATTGGGCTCAAGTAAATGGGCTTGGCCCAATTAGGGTTTAAGGATCAAATGGGCCGAATGGGCTAAATCGGGTTGGGCCAAGTTCGAGCCTTGGCCCGGTCAATATTTCGGGTCAATTGAAGGATTTATGTGCACAGTTAGTCAACCTATGATG
Organism: Calendula officinalis; assembly: GCA_963853835.1. Taxonomy (NCBI): domain Eukaryota; kingdom Viridiplantae; phylum Streptophyta; class Magnoliopsida; order Asterales; family Asteraceae; genus Calendula; species Calendula officinalis. The sequence goes on from OY970831.1 coordinate 49,313,131, forward strand.
ATACATCCATGCCTACGAAACACTTAAGGGTCACACCGGTGAGTGCATGTAATACGAGCAAGATTAGCAATGATACTACGAAGAGGATTGATTCATAATAGTCATTATGAATCAGTTAAGTATTAAGTTAAGTTTAACTTATTACTAGATTAATTTAACTAACTGATTAATACAAGTATTTGTACATTTACTAGTTGAGTAAATATACAATGTGTTAATTATAGAATATCCATGATATCATTTAAAGCTATTAAATCATATAGTAAATTGGATAATATTGTTGTATAAATTATATAAATGTTATTATATAATTAATTGTTAAAAGTATAAATACAAGTATATAATTCGTGTATATGGGTACCGAATTATTAGTGTATTAATACTAGACATTTAATAGTTAAGTGCAACAACAATAAACTAGTTAAACTATAAGGGGTGGAAGTGTTAAAAGGAAGTTTAATTAAAGATCTAATATTAATTAAACTAGAGGGTCCTAAGCGCAACTTATTTATCTATAAATAAGAGGCTTAGGGTAACCCTAAAACCCCTTGTACATCACACGAATTCCCTCCCCCTTGTTCCCTTCGATCGGCCGAACCAAGAACACCATCACTTGGTGTTCTTCGTTCTTCGTGTTCTTCAAGTATTGTAGAACAAGTTCATTGCTTAGATCAACTAGAATATCGATCGATTTGTTCATCATCAGTGGATCTATCTTAAGCAAACAACAAGGTATGTTTTGGAAAACCCTTTTCTTCCTTCTCCCTCTTGGACGAATTTCGACCAAAGAACCCTAGGGTTCTTTGGTTGATGGTCGACGAACACACACAAGTATGTGTGTGTGTTCGAGTTTTCGTACAAGGATTCTTTCTTGTTAATCTAATCTAGATCTCCAAGATCCCAATCCTTTAGGGTTTAAGGATTAGGTTTAATCTCAGTTCCGCTTTTAGGTATTAAATCAGCTATTTGGTTTTAACCGGTCAAGAACAAGTTCATGTTCTTGGTCAGTGTGGTTCGAACCAAGTGACTAGGAGGTTGACCCAAGTGGTCAATCAGTGTCAATGAAACTGTAACACCTTGAAATTTTAATAATTAAATAATATTAATTTAATCGTCATATTTAAATTTAAAATAAATTATTAGTAGAAAAATAAACTCTACATCTTAAATAGTTAAAGTTAATATTTGTCATTAATGTATTTATTTAGATGACCTGTAGTCAGACGGTTCATATTATTTAGACTTTTAATTATTAGACGGTTATTATTAAATTATAGGTCTCGCGAGTTTTAGACGGTTAATATTTTAGCAAGTTGCAACGTCTTGGGATTAACACGGCGATTTAAATAAGAGTCGGGCCCTTTAATTGGTTGTCGGGTCGGACCGTGTGGGCCTATGAGGGGCCGGTCCAAAGTACAAAGCCAGGAGAATTATTAGGTGTGATATTAAAATTAGGTTATTAGGAGATTTAAACCTTTTTCTCCCTACCTAGAGTTCGGCCGTCATAACCAACCCCAAAAAGCCCCCTAGCCGAGTACCTCATTCGTGAGTCAGCCAGAAGAAAATAGCAAGCATGAGGAATTGTGTATGGCGGTGATGATGACTTGTTGCTTTTGGATCACATGACGGTGAGCATGGAACCAACCCATTTCTTGTTTCTATTTTTTTAGTATTAAATTAAGTTCTAATTGCTTTTCTTGAATTCTTAACGGTGGAGTTATTTGAAGACAAATATAATTGTCATATGGGTTTTCTTTTCTATGGTGGTGAACATGTTTCGTAAGTGTTTAGAGGGAGTAAGAAATGGTGATTTACAATTGACGGTGGAACAATTTCAATAAAATCAGTGACCACAAATCTTGCTAATTTGGAAGTGTGGTTGTATTTTGGAGCAGCCAAAGCAGCTATCGTTTGGTTTGTCGTACAACTTGTGAATCGAGTGTAGTTGTCGTCTCTTGAACCGTTCGTGAGGGTATAATTTCTAACCCCTTTTTCAATATCTTATTTAATCTTTGTTTTGTAGTTTATTTGTTATCTCAGTTCTATTCAATCGCCTAACTTTTGTCCTTGTTTTGTGACTGAGTTCGTATTGGGCTGTCGGGTTGGTATTGATAATCTGGTCGGTTGGTTTGTCCCGGTGGCTGTCCCATTTTATTGATAATAGTCGTTTACTTGGTCGTCTCTAATGTAAAAATTGTTTTGTCCAAATTCTTGTGAAATGCATTCTGAGTTCTAATCACTGTTTTCGGGGTGTCGGGTCAAGGGTTGGGTCAAAACTTGTTGATAAATGGTCTAAACGTTTTGTTGATCGAATAACCTGGAAACCGAACCCGTAGGGTTCTTGTTTTCCTAAACCGAAATAGATATTTAAATAAAGGACTAGATTGGTTTCAAATTAAGTTTCTGTGACAATTTGGTTTTCGAGGCTATCGGGTGCCTCGGGTTATACGGTTTTGATGTCGAGTTACACAAATTGATTTTGGGCAGAATCTGTCCACTCTATTCGAGCGTGTTTTTAACATGGTTAACGTAAGTTTCTGGATTTTTGGCCCAAGCTAATCTCTAGTTTTTTTTAGTCCTCTTTCCGTTGCCGCTGACAGCTCGTCGATCTGAGTTACAGTTTAAAAGTTATGACCATTTTAATATGTTAATGTCAGAATTTCTACCTGTGCAGCTATGCTGTTTTGTGAGCCTATTTTAAGGCCCTTCGAGTCCATTTTTGGGCAGAAGTCACTAGATAGTGTTTTGTAGTTTTCTGAGTCTAGTTTTGTTGATAAAAATTTGGGACAAATATAAGGAACAGTTTGGGAGTTATGACCGTTTCCGTGAGAGTGCCGACTGCTGTCAAATTCTGTTTGGAATAACTTTGAGCCGAGTTTTAATCCGAGTCTTGTTATGCATTGTAGGATCCTTTAGGAGCTGAATTGTGACCTTTGTGACTGCCGAGGATTTGTAGGAGCTTACGTTTATTCGAGGTGGGTGATCTCACTATAAACTTGCATTTACATTCACTTCATGATTATGTGCTATATGTCATAAATTGCTTTGAGATGAGCTTGTTATTTGTTGATGTGCTATGTGTTATTTATTTTACTCGTATTCTGAACTGAGATATGGATATTGAGTAACCGAGCTATGTACCATATCATTATGTGAATGATCCGTGTATTTGAGTTTTGATTATGAGTTGGTATACAATTGGGTTGTGCTATGTGGTTATATATCTATGAGATGATATACTTGAGCTTGATCTGTTAATTTTATAAGAGTACATGTTGTAATGTGTCAACACGTTAATAAAACTAACTAACTATATTTGAGATTCATGAGGTAGCCAACTCTTCCCGGGGGCCAAGTACAATTCACGACTGTCAGCGTGGTACTGCGGGACACCGGTGGGTGTTGGAAGGGGTGCTAGTGACGAGCGCGAGAGCAGGGGCACGCGTTGTGGATTCGTCACGGCACTGGCGAACCAATTGAAATTTAATGAAAGGCCTAATAATCGAGAATTGAGTAGAGTCTTTAGGGATCACTTGTGTGGTGTGGATTGTTTGTATGTGTATGTTTATTGTGTTGATTATTCACTCAGCGGTGGCTGACCCCAAACACTCCCTCCCATTTTGCAGGTACTAGCTAGGGCAAAGAGAAGGTCAATGGTTGATGAGCTGCGTTTCTATTTTTATGGATTTGGATTAAAACATTTATTTCGAGTCAAACATGTTTTGTTTTAAAACCTTTAATTATTCCGCATTTAGACCATGAGACGGTTTTATATTTTTATTTATGAGTTGGGACCTTTGAGTTACTTGTACTTTTGGGGGAAAATGTAATATTTTATTGATTAATTTTTTTTAAATTTCCTCTGTTTTTTGGGATGTTACAAGTTGGTATCAGAGCTCAGGCTTGAGAGAATTGGGTTCACAAGGTGTGGATTCCAAACTCAAGTCGAAGCACGAGTTTTTAAGATGAGTTTGTTTTCAAAAGTTTTTTTTAATGAGTCCAAATCCAAATCGAGAAGCAGTGCATCACAACGACCTTATGCCTCTAGTACTTACTTATGAGTTATTTTAGTTTATTAAAAACGTCGCGAGTGACATTGATTACTAGGAGAATAAAAGAGATTTAACTCGAGATTAGCGTGAATTGTTCAACTATATATAGATATATATGCTATACTTATGGATGTGAATTACTTGTTATGTGGATGGTATGAGGATGGGAGATCGTGGAATTCTTGAAACGGCTCGAAACAATGACAGGGGTAGGTGCAGATAATAATAGAGGGCCCCTATTATTATACGCACAGGACTCATGCCTATGTTTTAAAAAGGATTCAAGGAGACCATTTGTCAAGCATCTAAGTATCATTAAATTCTCAGTTACTATATATAAGTAGTACGTTATTACGCGAGATAACTGGATGAGTAAATTAATACTGAGGAGATAATAAAATCACTAAAATGAATTTATGAGAAAACAGTGAAACCAATTGAATAAAAGAATCATCAAACACGAATCGATAAAGAGTTATCAAAACACGTCAAGAGAGAAACTAATAAATCAAATCGAGTTAAATTTTTTTTAAATGATCCAATTGGGTTATTAATAAATCAAGGGTGATTGAGTAATCGTTAAAACAAAGTAAATGAGAAAATAAGAAAAAAAAATGTTAAGTTTAAACCAATGAGTAAATTGGATGAAAACATCACTAAACTGAGAGTTATGAGAAAATAATATATCATTAAAGAAGAGATTATTAATTTAAGTTGACAAGGACTTATCCAAACAAATCAAGTGAAAGTTAATTGAGTGAGAATCACTAATGACATATTGTTAATTTGAGTAATATTAATTGGTCAAAAACCTAATTAAGTAAGAATGATTAAGAATGATTTAATTCGTATAATTGAAAGTCAATGAAATTACGAGAAAATTTATAAAGCGAGAACGATTGAGCAATTATCTAGAACGAATTAAATAGAGAGATTTTAATTACGCATAATCATTAAACTAGGTAAAGGAGGAAAACAATAATAGTTGAACGAGATTTATATGAGTAAATAAGAACTTATTAACGTAAAGTGCGTGCAATTTGATATATAATGCTATGAGAAACTATGAGTAAACAAATTAATGAAGTCATGAGGGGTAATGCAAAATGAGTAAAAGACTTGTGAATTGAGAAAATTTTATGCGAAAATTTATAGAGTAAATTTTACATTTATGTAACTGATGGGATAAAACATCGAATATAAGAAATCAATAAGGACTACTAATTGAGCGAGATGAGAAATCCAAAACGAGTTATTTAACGAGTTAAGCGACAAAAGAAAATCTACGAGAAGTATTCATTACGAATGAAATGAGAATTCTATTTAACGACAAAATTGTTACATGGTAATAATAATACCAAACACGCTATGAGAACACCAAAATGAGGATTTATAAACAGATTTGAACAAGAGATAATCGCGAATGCGTATCGCGAAATAAAGAATTGTGATGCTAATACATGTAATAAGTTGACTTATGAGTAGTCATAAAATGAATAATTATTAATGAGAAATAACCATGTCACTATTAAGGGGTAATGATTTATAACTGAGAAAACCTAATAAGGATGCGATAATCCATGAGAATGCTAATAAGAAAGCTAACATCTATTATGAGCAGTAAGTTATTTTTCTATATGTGATAGAAGTTTAATGAGTAGAGGTGTCAGGGGGGCGTAAAGAGCATACGTTGGGACCGACTCACACTTGTGCATAAGAGTTCGATTATCGAGAAATGAAACCTTAAATTATATATCGTGATTGTTTATGTTATGATGGTAGAGAGTGCCAGCTACAAACTCGGGGACGAGTTTTCTCTAAGTGGAGTTGAGTGGTGGTAAAAAGGGAAAACCATTAATATTATGAGTGCGGATATAGAATAATAATAAAATTGTGAATTATTAAATTCGTATTATTGAGCTAATGGAGACAAATAAATCGAATTAAAATGTGAAAAATAAAGTTTGTAAGGAGAACCCAGTCGAGAAAATTGTTGAGCCAAATTATTGGGTTGAGTAACTTATATGCATGTGATTAGAGAATTTATATGAGTAATTGATAATATTTAAATTCATGTTATGGTGTAATGATTAAATTGTAAGAAATTAATAACCAATATCAACAAGTGCTTTAATTACATAAGTAATGAGATAAAGAAATTATGAAATTAGAATAATGAGAATTTATTTATGAATCATGTAAATCGAGTTAAAGTGATAAATTATTATACGTTTAAAAGATAAGGGTTTAAACCAATGGAGAACTACTAAATCAAGTTAAACGAACAAATTATTAAAACAAATCAAATGAGAAAATGTTAATATAAGCAAATATTAAATTTGAACTAAGGGAATTATCAAGTTAAACTATTAACATGAATGTCACCAAATGTTATGCTTCATTGAGAAATTACTAAATCGATAATAGTTATTAAAATGAGCACACGAGAAAAATATAAGTTTATCAAATAATAGAATTTTATTAAAATACTATGAGTTTCTAAATCGAGAAAGCAATAAAAAAATAAAGTAATGAGGAAACTTTATGTTGAGAATGAAAATTAACTCAGTAACTGAATACACGTGAATTAATGAGGTAAGTAATTAACGAGTTAATTAATTGAGCAAAGAGAATGCATTTAATTGATGCGTTCAAAATTTAAAATAAAATGAGATTTATAAGTGGACAATAAGTCAAATTGGTTAAGAGACAAATTATATGAGAATAAAGCAAGAAGTTAATTAACGAGCTAAATGATAAAAACATTAAACGAGTTGATGAGTATCATTAAAATGAGTTGAACGAGCAATATTAAAAGAGTTAGGGAGAATTTATTAAATACGAGTTAACAAGAGCAGTAATAACGCAACTTAAAAGATAAATTATCTGTTGAGTAGTCTGATAATTAAATTTGATCACGTGAAAAATCGTAAAAATGAGTAAATGTATACATTGTGTTGACTGGTGAGAAGTCATTAAACGAGATTTGAGTTTAAATCAATAATATAAGCTTGCGCTGGGTTAAAAAAAAGTTGTAGAGATTTGAGGTGAGCGCATTTGATATATGCAAATTGAGTAAAAGGCATGAGTTGCCTACTATCTAGGGTTTATGTGTGATAAAATACATTTATGTGAATTATGTATTTGTGGTGTAGTGATTGATAGTGGTGTGAACCGGTAAATTGTTTATTTTGCTTTAAAACAAACTGATGTCTCATACAGCAGAGGACCTTGAGATATCATTCTTGGCGGAGATTTATAATAATAAATTCTTCTGGTGTAAATTATGTGAAAGTGATACGTTGTTAGAGCTGTGCGGAAAAGTTTTTCCCATAAAAACTTATTTTTTTTATCGCCGTGAGAGGGCCGGGTATGTTTGCAAGCACGAGTTGGACGACCGAGTACTAAGCCGAGATCATCTATTGCCACAAACCAAACCGTAGCAAATATCCAAGTGGAGTTGAATCAGAGATTCAACGTAAGGTTAACCGCTGAGTGAAGCAACCGTGTCTGACCACGAGAGCAAGAAGACGCCTTCAGCAGAGTATCGTGGGCTATTTTGTGCTTTTATTGACATCCTTTTCATTGCTAAACCAAGAATCCTTAGAGAACTTTCCAATTTTTATTTTTTTCGAGCCTTAATCGTTTTGCTCCGTCAGAGACAAAATAGCAATTGCAAGAGCCGAAGTTTATTCTGATCGAGCAGGTTACCGTGAGGAGTTCTTTTCATTATTAACCCTGTAGTTTTTCCCATCTATGGATGTGTGTCGTTGTTTAGTCTAAGATACGAGATCGTTACCCTGAGCTTCTTCCGAGCCATGACTTCGGGGACGAAGTCTATTTCAAGTGGAGTTGAGTTGTAACACCTTGAAATTTTAATAATTAAATAATATTAATTTAATCGTCATATTTAAATTTAAAATAAATTATTAGTAGAAAAATAAACTCTACATCTTAAATAGTTAAAGTTAATATTTGTCATTAATGTATTTATTTAGATGACCTGTAGTCAGACGGTTCATATTATTTAGACTTTTAATTATTAGACGGTTATTATTAAATTATAGGTCTCGCGAGTTTTAGACGGTTAATATTTTAGCAAGTTGCAACGTCTTGGGATTAACACGGCGATTTAAATAAGAGTCGGGCCCTTTAATTGGTTGTCGGGTCGGACCGTGTGGGCCTATGAGGGGCCGGTCCAAAGTACAAAGCCAGGAGAATTATTAGGTGTGATATTAAAATTAGGTTATTAGGAGATTTAAACCTTTTTCTCCCTACCTAGAGTTCGGCCGTCATAACCAACCCCAAAAAGCCCCCTAGCCGAGTACCTCATTCGTGAGTCAGCCAGAAGAAAATAGCAAGCATGAGGAATTGTGTATGGCGGTGATGATGACTTGTTGCTTTTGGATCACATGACGGTGAGCATGGAACCAACCCATTTCTTGTTTCTATTTTTTTAGTATTAAATTAAGTTCTAATTGCTTTTCTTGAATTCTTAACGGTGGAGTTATTTGAAGACAAATATAATTGTCATATGGGTTTTCTTTTCTATGGTGGTGAACATGTTTCGTAAGTGTTTAGAGGGAGTAAGAAATGGTGATTTACAATTGACGGTGGAACAATTTCAATAAAATCAGTGACCACAAATCTTGCTAATTTGGAAGTGTGGTTGTATTTTGGAGCAGCCAAAGCAGCTATCGTTTGGTTTGTCGTACAACTTGTGAATCGAGTGTAGTTGTCGTCTCTTGAACCATTCGTGAGGGTATAATTTCTAACCCCTTTTTCAATATCTTATTTAATCTTGGTTTTGTAGTTTATTTGTTATCTCAGTTCTTTTCAATCGCCTAACTTTTGTCCTTGTTTTGTGACTGAGTTCGTATTGGGCTGTCGGGTTGGTATTGATAATCTGGTCGGTTGGTTTGTCCCGGTGGCTGTCCCATTTTATTGATAATAGTCGTTTACTTGGTCGTCTCTAATGTAAAAATTGTTTTGTCCAAATTCTTGTGAAATGCATTCTGAGTTCTAATCACTGTTTTTGGGGTGTCGGGTCAAGGGTTGGGTCAAAACTTGTTGATAAATGGTCTAAACGTTTTGTTGATCGAATAACCTGGAAACCGAACCCGTAGGGTTCTTGTTTTCCTAAACCGAAATAGATATTTAAATAAAGGACTAGATTGTTTTCAAATTAAGTTTCTGTGACAATTTGGTTTTCGGGGCTGTCGGGTGCCTCAGGTTATACGGTTTTGATGTCGAGTTACACAAATTGATTTTGGGCAGAATCTGTCCACTCTATTCGAGCGTGTTTTTAACATGGTTAACGTAAGTTTCTGGATTTTTGGCCCAAGCTAATCTCTAGTTTTTTTTAGTCCTCTTTCCGTTTCCGCTGACGGCTCGTCGATCTGAGTTACAGTTTAAAAGTTATGACCATTTTAATATGTTAATGTCAGAATTTCTACCTGTGCAGCTATGTTGTTTTGTGAGCCTATTTTAAGGCCCTTCGAGTCCGTTTTTGGGCAGAAGTCACTTGATAGTGTTTTGTATTTTTCTGAGTCTAGTTGCGTTGATAGAAATTTGGGACAAATATAAGGAACAGTTTGGGAGTTATGACCGTTTCCGTGAGAGTGCTGAGTGCTGTCAAATTCTGTTTGGAATAACTTTGAGCCGAGTTTTAATCCGAGTCTTGTTATGCATTGTATGATCCTTTAGGAGCTGAATTGTGACCTTTGTGAGTGCCGAGGATTTGTAGGAGCTTACGTTTATTCGAGGTGGGTGATCTCACTATAAACTTGCATTTACATTCACTTCATGATTATGTGCTATATGTCATGAATTGCTTTGAGATGAGCTTGTTATTTGTTGATGTGCTATGTGTTATTTATTTTACTCGTATTCTGAACTGAGATATGGATACTGAGTAACCGATCTATGTACCATATCATTATGTGAATGATCTGTGTACTTGAGTTTTGATTATGAGTTTGTATACACTTGGGTTGTGCTATGTGGTTATATATCTATGAGATGATATACTTGAGCTTGATCTGTTAATTTTATAAGAGTACATGTTGTAATGTGTCAACACGTTAATAAAATTAACTAACTATATTTGAGATTCATGAGGTAGCCAACTCTTCCCGGGGGCCATGTACAATTCACGACTGTCAGCGTGGTACTGCGGGACACCGGTGGGTGTTGGAAGGGGTGCTAGTGACGAGCGCGAGAGCAGGGGCACGCGTTGTGGATTCGTCACGGCAATGGCGAATCAATTGAAATTTAATGAAAGTCCTAATAATCGAGAATTGAGTAGAGTCATTAGGGATCACTTGTGTGGTGTGGATTGTTTGTATGTGTATGTTTATTGTGTTGATTATTCACTCAGCTGTGGCTGACCCCAAACACTCCCTCCCATTTTGCAGGTACTAGCTAGGGCAAAGAGAAGGTCAATGGTTGATGAGTTGCGTTTCTATTTTTATGGATTTGGATTAAAATATTTATTTCGAGTCAAACATGTTTTGTTTTAAAACCTTTAATTATTCCGCATTTAAACCATGAGACGGTTTTATATTTTTATTTATGAGTTGGGACCTTTGAGTTACTTGTACTTTTGGGGGGAAATGTAATATTTTATTGATTAAATTTTTTTAAATTTCCTCTGTTTTTTGGGATGTTACAGAAACCCTTCATCAACATGGGTCAACTCAGTCCACTCGGTCAACTCGTTGGGTCACCGAGTCAACTCAGCGAGTTAGGGTTCAAAATCCGGTTCAATGTTAGGGTTTTTGGTTAGGGTTTTGGTTTAGGGTTTTTACCGGTTTTTAGGCAAAAATGAGGCAAACGAATTCCAAAAATTATGAAATTTTAGGGTTTTGTGGGGTTTTTCATTGTGATTAACGTGTCAAAATTTGGGATAAAAAGGGTTTCGTTTACTATCAAAACAAGTAATAAATCAATACGAACGATACCGAAAAACGGAAAAGATTAAACACACGAATGCATGCATGGTTAACCATACATCCATGGTTCGAATCAGTGGTGATACCGAGACCACTTAGCCTTCGGCCATGGTCTCGGTTTTGTAAGCATAAAACCGAAATTAAGAGTAACAAGTAGGGATTTTCGGTATACATTTGCGATTTAACGATCGTAACTTCGAACGAACAAGGGTTTGTGACTGCTTGGGACGAATTCGAACTCGGGATCAGTGGTTGGGGAGGTTCTTGGACGAAATTTATGAAAAGGAACAATAGGGTTGGGGTGTGGTGTTATTTATAGGGTAGAAACTAGGGTTTTCGAATTGGTATCGGATAAGGGTTCACAAAAGATAAGGCTCATATTTAAATTTCGAGATAATGATAACATTTATGAATTTAAAAGTGTGATATCTCCCTATAAAGAAGCTTGGACAAAATTTAGGAGGCCAAGAAGAGGGTTTGGCCACTAGGTGGTCGGGACAACGATTGATGTGTCGGTTTTGGAATAAAATTCGTTACGAGTCACGTTTGGTTAATTATTTTGATTTATTGTTTAAATAATACATAAATATTATTTTTAGAAATGTTTTTAAGAAATGAAGTCACCTCAAGTGAGATGAAAAGTTGTGTTGACTAAAATAGTCAAATACTGATGTATGATGAAATGTCACATGTTTGGTGAACTAGTTATGTGTTTGAATGCCAAAAGTGGAAATGAAACGAAATGAGGAAAGTTTCTAGAAATAGAAACTTTGTAAATACTAAAATGATATGAAATGAGGAAAGTTTCTAAAAATAGAAACTTTTTAAAATTAGAAATGATGGGAAATGAGGAAAGTTTCTGAAAATAGAAATTTCTAAAATTAGAAATGATACGAAATGAGAAAGTTTCTAAAAATAGAAACTTTCTAAATATAGGAAGTAAGAAATGAATAATAGTAACATACCCAAAATGTCGAGTTGTCACACCGGGTGTGTATAAGACATGGTTAAGGTGGAGCGGTTTTGGTTTTTTGGTAAGGGTGTGTTTTCCAGATCCTTGTACTGGAATGCTATGTCCATTTCCTACAAAAATGGATGTAATGTGACTATGTTTAGAAAATTGGTTGAGATTACCTGCGTCACCCGTTAGGTGAGACGATGCACCCGTGTCCATGTACCATTGCGGGTCCTCCGGAGGTTCCATGCTCAACGCCTGAAAAGCAGTGCCAATATCCGTTTGTTCAAGGGCGTTATAGTCTGATGCGGCATTAGCTTGAGGAGCACCCCGCGCCCTATTTGAGTCTTGATTTCAGTTTGGTGGGCGACGGTTTTGGGACTGCTGCGTGGGCATCTACGGAGGCGGGTACCACGGGTATGGCCATCCTTGCTGAGTAGGGTACAGGCAGGGTGGTGGCATCATGCCCCACCAACCCGGATGCCCGATTGCTGCGAACCAGATTGCCGGTGGTTGTTGGATTGCCCTGAAGAAGCTCAGTTTTGGTTCGGACGGTTTGATCCCCGTTGAGGGTTATTGCCACGGTAATTGTTGTTGGAAGATTGTCCACGGTTTGATCGATACGGTGGACGGGAGTCGGTGGCAACATGCGCCTCGGTCGATGGATTTTCCGGTTTAGCATTAGTGTTGTCGCGAGCTTGTTGGCGATTGTACTCGAGTTGAAGCATACTCCGAGCAGTATCCCAATCAGGGAGCGTTTGATTGATATAGGCGCCTGCAGTGTCGTATTCGGGCGGTAATCCCCGGACTAGTTTAAGAACTAGGCGCTGCTCGTTCACCGGGTTGTCCACATAATTAAGTTGATCAGCAAGGTTTTTAAGCTTTTGACAATAATCATCCAGAGATGATGAAGATCGGAGGGTGAGATTGGTAAACTCATGCTCCAAAGCGGCGACCATAGAGCCCTTATTATTAAGAAAGATTTTCTTAATTTTCTCCCATGCTTTGTAAGCGGTTGTATCGGGTTCTAGGACGCGAATGAGAACGTCATCCGACAGGGTACCATAGATCCATTGTAAGACAATAGCATCAATTTCAGACCACTGCCCGAAGGTAGTGCTGGTAGCGGCCGGCGACGGGGGTTCCATCTATGTGAGAAAGAACCCGATAACCCTGAGCATGTAACCGAAAAAGCTTCACCCAAGAGGAATATGTGACTTTGACACCGTCAAGGGTGCGAACCTTGGACTGGATGTTTGTCACGGTGTACACAGGGTGGAGTGGTTTCGATGCTGCATCGTCGCCCATGGCGGAGGGCAGATTGGTGGCGGTGGCTGTAACGAACAAGGGACGGCCGAAGCAGTCAAATGGGAAGGAAAAAAGCCTATTAGGGTTTTAGCTCTGATACCATAAAGGAATATGAGAAAATATGATTTATTCCATTCCCATTGATTGGTTTATATAATACAATAGATACCTAACTTACCATAATTACAAGAGACTAATTAGGAATAAGATAATTACAAACAATACAAATATATTGACCATATATTCGGTCTAATAGATACATGTACATGACTCTCTTATTTATAGGGTAGAAGATGACAACATAATGGTTGTAAACATAAAGTCTACTTATGAGGTGTAAATGTAATTAACCATCCTTAATTCATATGAGTTACAAAATAGTTGCAATTTTCTCATTATTGTTCTAATTGTAAGAAACATGATTTATTTTCTTTTGATTAGCAAAAATTTTTTACATATCTCATATTATCAAGATACAGGTATATTATTTTTATTTTTCTTCTAAAACTCGTCCCTTTATAATACAACAACCCAAAGTGGTTTATTAAAAATAATAAAAAAATGTATTTAAATACTTTTCTTGAAATCGAATGATGTTTAAGTGACTGAGATTATCTAAACATGTGTCTGTATTTGACTTGGAGGGAGTGGGATGCATTTGATTAGAGTATCCATTAAAAAAGGTAATACACAAAAGTGGGTGGAATATAAAAAAAATGATTGATAAAAAGACTTATATAAAGTCCCACATGGTGTATCAAAAGCCCTTGAAACATCTTCGTGGTTCATTATTGTTTTATTTAATCAATAATTAAAAAAACTCTCCACTAATTTTTTAAAGATGACAATTTCGATTCTTCAAATGGATAAAAATCATCAGATAGTCATGGTAAGTTTGAAAACGGCCACAATAACAATTATGTCAAGTAAATTACGAACAAAGCTCGATCACCAAGCTCGAAGAACTCACTATAACATTAATACCTTTAAAAAAACATACTTCCTCCGTATCAAAATAAGTGACACACTTTCCTTTTTGAGGTGTATCAAAATAAGTGACACACTTTGAAAACTTTCCTTTTTTGGTAATAATAGTGGGACCCATATCCACTAACTATCCACTTTAATAAAGTGAAATCACCCTTATACCCTTACTTTTACTTTTAAAACTCATTAATATCACTTTATTCAAGAAAAGTGGGACTCATTCTCCACTAACTATGTACTTTAATCTATTTTAACCTCTACTTTAATCTTTTACCTCAAAAAACGTGTAAGCCAATTTGTGTCACTTATTTTGATACGGAGGAAGTATATATATAAAAAGAAGATGAAATGGCCTTTTCGTTGTTTGTGGAGCTCACTTTATTCCCATTATATATGATATTCTCTTTAATGTCTACTTTAAGAATTTGCATTGTGAACCAAAAGTAGATCTAGTTATATCAATAACAAGCAAAAATGCTTGCTAGTTCCATGATCCTCTTCCAAGAAAATTTGGGCCATTTTCTTCCAAGAAAGCTTCTACTTTCTGATCCAACATACCAACACACGACAACAACGATAAGAACACGGGTGGAGGCAATAGAGGCTTCACCCGCACCAAGTCCATACACGATACACAAAAGCTTTGATGCTAATGTCGTGATGGTCCTATCGGTTGTTCTTTGTGCTCTCGTTTGTTCTCTATGTTTGAATTCTATCATCAAGTGTGTATTAAAGTGCTCAAGTTTGGTTCACTCTGAATCCATGACCACAAGCCAAGAAATGACGCCAGTTAGGTTAGCAAATACTGGAATTAAAACACGCGTATTGAAGACTTTTCCAACCGTTAGCTACTTTGATGGGTTGAAATTACCTGGATTGGACAAAGAATGTGTGATTTGCTTAAGTGAGTTCATGTGGGACAAAAGCGTAAAAATCCTGCCAAAATGTAACCATGGATTTCATGTCCGGTGTATTGATACGTGGTTGAGCTCACATTCCTCTTGCCCAACTTGTCGGCATTCCCTCATAGAAACATGCCAGAAAATCTTGTCTAGTGGGACAAGTGGCAGCATTACAACATCACAATTTCGAGGACAAAATCAAGGTCTTGCGAGTATGATAAGCATCATGCCTTTACAACCGGAACGTTTTGTACAAAGCTATGATATATAGTTGTCCATTTTTTAAATAGGACTTGTAATGTAAACCAAGTATGTAGCATTTGATGTTGCCCTAGTTTAAATCGTTAAAAAATGTTTAAGTTGTAATTAGATTAGCATTTGTATAGTACTAGTAATATCTATTGAGACATTTTTCTAGTTTTTAGAAAAAAAATTTCAAAATATATTTAGAAAGTTTTGACTTAATTTAATCTTAACTAATAATAAAGCATTTACGTCTACCACTAATGGAAAATCTTAATTTCCTCTTTCTACTTTGAGAAATGTCTTAAACACTAACACCCAAAATATTAAAACGCAGCATACGGGAATCGAATCCGTGACCATTTGGGAGTTAGGCGTGCGTGTTAACCATTTCAGCTACTTGCTTACTTTGCTTTTTTTTTGCAGCCCCTCATTCATATAACCTATACGTTTGTTACAACCCACCACCGTCTTTACTTTTTTTAACCCGCCCAAATGTAGTTCCAAAAAAACCCTCAATTTTACTCCGTTGTTTTAGGCCTTTAGGCGTAATTCCTTCTTCAATCACGACTGCTAAAAAAGCTCATCATTTGTTTACCAGCCCATCATTTGTTTAACAGAACAACGATCTTTAAATGTCTTTTGATGCAAGTAGTAAATTTACACTAATGTTTTTTCATGTAACCGAACAATATTTGCTCGCCTCAAAACATAGGTTTCACGGTACCCGCCGATGCATTGTGCGGGTACCCTGCTAGTGTTCCTTAATGTGTACTCTTACTAAAAATATTAGAAAAACTCATATTTGTTGTAACTTATATAGTTGGTTATATTTACCATCTTTATAATAGAATTTATATACTCTCTCCGTCCCATAAAAAACTTCTCATTTCACTCTAAATTTTTGTCCCACAAAAAACTTCTCATTTCCCATATTTAATGGACTCCACACAAAAAAAAACTATTATTACTAAAGACCCCACGACTAATATCCACTAACTATCTTTCTCTCTCAAATCCAACCTTATATTTTAATCAAAAGTATTATCAATGACCTCACCACTAACTATCACCTAAAAACTTGTGCAAAAGGCAAATGGAAAGTTTTTTGTGGGACGGAGGGAGTAACACTTATATACATTTATAAGTACATGCTATTAAACTCTACGATATAAAATAGGGCGGGTTGTAATGTACTTCTCTTGGTAAACTATTGTATCTTGTACCACTTGTATCATGTCTAATGGAATGTTTCTATAAATTGAGATAATTGGTTTACAACACGTAATCAGCACTCTACTCGAATCAATTGATCTAAACAATGGTTCATCACTTCCAATACTAGCATTCGGGTATGTATCGATAAAATTCAATGAAAACCACATTGGTTTCTCTTAGATTATGGCTTGATTACATTGATAATGTTTCTCAGAATAATTTAAAGTGTTTCCTTATGAAATTAGTATATACATGTGACCGACTTTATTTTTTTTTTTTACTTTGAGACATGGGTATTGGGCCAGTTAATTGACTTATTGATTGTGTTACAACCCACATTTTCATAAAACATAAGGATTACTTTATCAACAGTACGCCTAAAATTTATTTCATTGACAAGCATTTCGGGCCGGTCGACCCTTGTGAAAGTCTATGGTAAAGCCCAATTTATGTTGTCAAACGGTATTGCTTTAAAATACTGAAGTGCAACATATTGGATTAAATAAGAGCACACGGACTTGTTTACCAAGTCATTGTCAAAGTATTATTTCCAAAAACATGTCAAAGCTATTGCCAAATAATCACGCGAACTTGTATTTTGTAACTAATCGCCTTATTTTGTTATTTACTTTTAGAGTATGTTTTATTTGTCTAATTTTTTATATTATGATATTTAAATAAATCAACATATTTGCAACCTGTACAGTAAACAAGCTGCGCAGAAAAATCTCCAAACAGGTTAACTTGTTTATTATCCAACATATTTAATTACTAGTTTAGGTTGAATTTTAACTAGTTGAGCTAAATAGGTTGGATTGGGTTGAGATTAATAATTAATACTTCAATTAACAATTACTGTATTTTGCAGCACGAGGACTCAGGAAGAAAATTGTGCTCGTTGCTGGTGGTGTCAGAAGAGATTTGTCATTTGGTGCCTAAAGTAGGGGAGCACAATTACCAATTTTGACATTGATTATGGTATGTTCACTATATATTTCTTCCATAACAAGTGAATCACTTTTCTTTTTGGGGTATATTAAAATAAATGAATACTTTAATAATTTACTTTATTTGGTAAATTTTTATATTTAAAATTACTCCTTTACCCTTACTTATCCCTC
This sequence comes from Calendula officinalis, assembly GCA_963853835.1. Taxonomy (NCBI): domain Eukaryota; kingdom Viridiplantae; phylum Streptophyta; class Magnoliopsida; order Asterales; family Asteraceae; genus Calendula; species Calendula officinalis. Next base: position 49,330,870 of record OY970831.1, read on the forward strand.
TTTAAACATCATTAAAGGTGTGGGCCTCATTCATTTTTGTCATCTTCCTAAAAATAATAAAAGGTGTGGGGTCCATCCATTCTAATTACCCCATTTAATTTCACTAATCTTTTATTACTTTATTTTGCCTAAAAAAACGTAAACTTCAAAGTGGTTCACGTATATTGATACAGAGGAAGCATATTATATATAGCCATATAGGTGGTGATAAATACACTACACATCTTAACATATACACCACAATAGTAATTTTATATATTTATACAGTCTTCAGTAATACTTATATAATATGGTAAGAACATAAAATAATATAGTGTAAAAATTAATTCCCATTATATATACATATTAAGTTCAAAAAGTTATAGATACGTTAATTTATATGATAATTTATACAAGTATATAAAATTCACAAAAATATTATATCTGAATTTATAATTATAGACGTAATTATATTTTTAAATTTATATTTCACGGACACACTTATCGCGTCTTATCTTACATCACACCTTACACAGCCACTATGGTCTATTTTGCAGCATGGGCACCATATACGTTACAGAATTTGTATATACCTAAGTATCAATCGCACAAAACTAGATCAAATACAAAACAGACGATAAGGGCTCTCCAAATATATTTTGTGTATTAGAAATTTCTCAAATTGATAGAACAAATTATCAATCCATTAATGTAACATCCAAGAAACAAATATGAAATCATCATTACATGCTATAAGATGGCATCAACAAATCATTCTTACGTGGGGGGTAGTGGTGTAACTACCATTTACAACTTCAATTTCATCAAAAATAAAAATGCAAAAACCCTTCACTCCACACAAGGTTGACTTGAATTAAGTTGACTTGGCCCAATCCCTGAAAAAAAACAAAAATAATATTCTTTTTTATCAGTTCATAATAATTCTCAGTAATTTTAACCCATTTAAGGGTCAAACTGTAAAGTCAAAAATACAAGTTAGCTGAAAAGGAAACATAATAGTAAATGAAATAATGTGTTGTTTGTAATCACATTTGACAATTGAAAAATAATTCTACTAATTCCTATTTCTGTCATCAACTTAATTAAAATACTAATATAGAGAATAATGAAACAAATAATACTAATCCACAATACAAAATTAAATAAAAATAATTACCTGTGATATGTCAAGATTAAGCAATCTACAAATCACTATAAATGATTTACTTCCTTTAATCCTCTTGGTGATCTGCGAAGATTAAGCATCTCATTATCAACACTATTGATAGGCTTCTTTGGAGTATTATTAGTAGCTTCTTTGACTTTTTCTTTATGAATCTGAGAGCTGTGACTTTGACCAGAGTTGACTGCATTTGAGTGCTGATCTCTGGTTAATCCTCTCGATGATCTTCGAAGATTAGGTGTCTCGTTATCAAGATCATTTGCATGCTTCTTTGGAGTCTTTGGTTTGACTTTTTCTTGATCAGATTTTGAAGTTTGACCAGTAGTATTTTGGGTGTCAGTGTTGACTTTTTTAAAATTATAATACTCTTCAATGTCATCAGGCAGAGAAGCAGTATCAAGCTCAAATGATCCAGCAGGTACACCAACTTTTTCAGTTCCAGTCAATTTTACCGATTTAACCCTATGGGAAAATCTAAATAATTCATTGACCGAAATCTTATGTTCTTCAAGTGTTGACTCAAACACACTTGCAAATGGTTTGACTTTGACCATGAAAGCAATAGTTACACAATCATCATGTACGGATATAATCTCAACAATATCAAATTTGTACTTTTTATGATTTTCAGCATCCAAACTCCAATTGATATCCCAATCCCTAAAAAGGGCCCAAATTTCACCTTTTTGGGGATAAATAACATATGAAATTCTACTCCCATTTCCACTTTTTTTATAAAAAATCTGATGAGAAAACATGAGTCTGTCTTTTGTTTCCTCTGTTTCCCCACGAACAAATTTTCCACAAGAAACGGGCAGCCCTTCTTCTGCCCATTTAATCTCGGGCAGCTTCTCGGGTTCGGGCTCTAACCATGTGATTTTCATCCTAAATTCAGATTTATAATTTTTTTTAATTTTTGCATAGAATTTTGGCATACCATCAACAGAATCATAACAAGCCCAGATTTGGTTAACTGCAAAGCAGTGTTCTTCCTTATCTTGGTCAAAGTTAGTAAACTCTGAATCTGGACAATATACTCCCTCTGGTTTCTCTGTGTTGTTGACACCTGGCATGCTGACATCAGCATGTTCAGGTGCTTCTTGTTTGCAAGATTCTTTGTTCACTTCAGGTTTGACTTCTTTCTGTTTCATTTCTTCTTCATCATGTAATGGTTTATTCATTTTTGATCTTTTGTTAGGGCTCAATTTATCAGAATTACTTTCATTAGATTCTGCTACCCTTTTTTTGTTAGTGTCTTTAAAGGTTTTTGTTTCCACATGCTTCTGCACATTAACTTTTGACTTCACATCTTTTTGAATGTTGACTTTGACTTTTTCTTTCTGTTGAGCCTGAAAATGCGGTTCCTTTGCTGCCCCAATATCATGAGCAATAAAAAGTTTTGAGCAATTCTGACACCTTAAAGATCTGTTAACAACATCCCTATAATATTGGTATCTTATGCTACAAAAAGGGCAATAAGTCCAAAATGTCATATGAACACTAGGGTTTGGTGCTGCTTTTTGATGATTATTCTGGACATTTTTTGATTTGTTTTGAGAAGTTTGATTTGCTTTTGTAACAGGAACCCTAGCAGGCTCTCTAATTTTAAAATCATAAACAGACCGTTTTCCTTTATCTGAAAGAATCATATTTGCTTCACCAAGAAGTTTAAAAGCAGCTTCTGCACCTGCAAATTTGTTCTTATCGGGATGAAGAACGAGTGCAAGTTTCCGGTATTGTTTCCGGATTGTTCCTTCATCGGCTGTATTTTCAATTTGAAGAATTCCATAAAAATCTTTTTCAGCACCATATATCTTTTTTTGAGCTGAACAGTGAATATCACAAACTGTTATTAGTTGGGAAATGTTTTCTAGTTCAGGGAATAATTGTTTGGCTTTTAATGCAATCTTTCGAGCTCCTTCATAATCATTTTTCATCATTTTCTCTTCTGCAATTCTTTTTGCCCTAACAGCTTCATCTCTGTTACACTCCATTGTCACAATGATTTAAAACTAAAACTGTAATTGTAACATGTTTATCTGATGAACTGAATTATAAAGAAATCTCAAGATCCCAATCTGGAAAGACAAAAACAGAGTGGAAATTCAGTACATATATCAACTTTCTGTTAAACTATGAAATAACTACAAGTTTTGTATCACTTAATCAGCTGATGCAGTCCAGAAAGTATCTCAATTACACCAAACTATATCATATTAAAAGGCAGTATACGATTCAAATTTGCAAATATATTTCTAGATTTGATTTATACATGCATGTTTACATGTGTAATAGAAGATTATAGCCACTTAAAAGGAGAAAGCATGATTACTACACAAATTTTTCTGGTCACACATCTAAAAATACCTCAGCATCACTTATAAACTTCTCAAGTATAAGCGTAAAACATATTTTAAATTTTAAATATTGATTTACATCACCTAATTAAACTAATAGATTAATAACACTTAGAAATTTCTATCTTCTTCAGCATATGTAGACTACTATGAGTGAGAGTTAGATTTACTCAGTTAACTCCGAGCATAATAAGAATAATAAAAAATTAAAAATCACGCATCAAAACAATTCTACCAGGTTAATAATGACCACACAATATAGGTTTTTCAAATTCCTATCTTCTTCAGTATATTTAGAATTAAAAAACACAAAATCGTAAGTATAGCGACAATCAAACTGAGTTTACTTTTATCTCCGTCTTTTTGAGGTAGAATTTGAAGTAAACAGAATCGAAAATCTGCTTCCCTGACTATTTAGTCACTTAGCCTAATATTTTACACGAATAATCCAGCATAAGCATCATACTTCTAACAATTACAAACTCAATATAACATCTAAATCATCATATGATTGAAATTCACAAGCCGTACAACCAAAGTAAGCGAGAAAACCCTAGAAAAAAGAGTAAGCTGCATATTTCAAACGCAGGATATGAAATTGCGCAGAAATAAATGAGAAATGCCAAAATCATGTTTGTAAGTAGATAGAATCAGCATTCATACACAGTTATACAGATAGCCATTGAAGAAACAGAAGATCAAAACGATGAAATTGGAGAAAGTAGAGCTTACTGTGTGAGAGTTGAGCGAGCTGGAGAGAAATGTGGAGGGATGGATGGATCGAGAGATAGAAAGAGAGAATATGAGCAGCGGGAAGAACAGAAATGAAATTTGAAGATTTGGTTTTCTGATAAAAAAAATTCGTTTCCCCCCAAAACTGGTGCGCTTTTTCATCAATTGGGCGCGGTTAGGGTTTTATAAATATTGTACCTTATGCATCAGTAATTGTACGTTTCTTTGGCGGGTATGATAAAATTAGTCTATTTTTTTCTAAAATTAATTGCCCCCAGTAATTGTATATGAAGTAGGATCAGGTAAAGAATTAAATTCTGGTGAGGATTATATTAACTAAATATTTTATAAAAGTTAGATATTTTTTAGAAATTTTGGATCATTGTAAAAAAATATTTCCTCATTAAGATCTTAAATTTCTGAAAATATCCAAATTTGTTAAAATAATTGGTTGAAAATTTTCCCCGCAGTCCTCATCAATTTTTGAGTTATCACCGGATATTGTATATTAACTATATAATATTTACCTATGGATGAACAGTTGGTGAAATTCGGAATATTATTATATATAACTTAAAAGCTATTCCCTTCGTCCCACAAAAAAGACAGCCTAAAGACTGTTATTATCAAAACCCTTCTTTTTTTCCTTGATAATTGAAAGAGCTGTTAAACGTTTTTGCTTGCTTTTCATTTTTTACCTTGGTAACTAAAATAATTATGTATTACACATTGTTTTTTTCCTTTTTTATCTTTTCTTTTTATTTATTGTTTTACATTATTATTATTATTATTACTATTATTATTATTTATTTTTATTTAATATTAATTAGTGTTATATTATTATTAATAATTTATACATGTGTTATTCTCTAGCTAAGTATGATGAAAATTATATGTTAATCAAAATATAACAAAACTGTTTTTGCTCGATTAACTTTACTTCTTATTCTTTTCAATATATACCTCAATTTTATGTTATTATTTATAAAAAATGTACGTCTTTACAGTGTAGTAACAAGGGTGTTACCAAAGGGCCAATGGCCTAGCGGTAAGGTGTTTGCCCTCCAACTTAGTGGTTGAGGGTTCGAGTCCCATAGTGGACATAGGTGGATATTTAGGAGTAGATTAGATTTGCCGTTCAAAAAAAAAAAAAAAGTAACAAGGGTGTTGGAATAATATCAAATTTTCCTTTATTGATAATAAAAATTAACAAGCGTTAATCATTCATACTGTTAGTCCCCAGACTAAGTAAATAAGATTTGATAATCAAATAGTCAAGAAGAATAAATCAGTTGAAGTATGTATCTCAGCTGAAGTATAAGTATATTCATAAAACTGTTCTTACTCCCTTTAAGGGTGAGTCAGCTAGAGTTCGTTCTCGAGCTGCAAAGAACAAAGGTAAGAGTATTTCCAAAAATACTCAAAGTCCTTCTTCAGCTGATTCTGTCAAACACCCGAAAGGAAACGTTAAAAAGTTGACCTCTCTTGTTCAAAATCTGACCATCTCCGGAAATCAGAAAATGAAAGGAATTTTAGGTCCTAAACCAAACTCAGCCGTGTTGTCCTCTACTCCACAACATAATAAAAGAAAATGTTACAAATGTGGAGTACGTGGACACTTGGCTAGTGAGTATGACAACACTAACTTAAGACCTTCACCAACCTCAGCTTATGACTCGAATGAAAAGTCAACCCCAGTGAGTTCCAGCAGGAAATCACAAGGACCCACAGTAATGTGGGTTCCCAAAAAGAACTAGTCATACTAATCTGTGTGCAGGGCGATCAAAGCAAACATATCTGGTACTTAGGTAGTGGTTGCTCGAGACATATGACTGGTTGCAAGTCCCTGCTTGAGGAGTTCAAAGTGTGTGATGGTCCTTCTGTAGTTTTTGGTGATAATGGTAGAGGCTCAACTAAAGGCTATGGTTCCATTTCAAATGGAGCTATTAAAATAACAAGAGTTGGCTATGTGAATGGACTAAAACATAATTTTATCAGCATTAGTCAGCTCTGTGATGCTAAGTTCTCTGTGAACTTCAATGAATATAGAGGTACTGTTACAGATAGAAGTGGAAAAGTTGTACTCATTGCTGCAAGAAATAACAACGTTTACACACTCGACATGAATCCGAATAATCAAGAAGTTTGTCTATTATCTCACTCAACTGAAGAACTGAATTGGTTGTGGCACAAAAGACTATCTCATCTCAACTTCAAAAATATATCGAAGCTGGCTCGAGGTCAGCTGGTGAATGGTCTACCACAAATCAAATACGAAAAGAATAAGCATTGTTCAGCTTGTGAACAAGGTAAACAACATTAAAGCTCTTTCAAAACAAAGCAATGTTTCTCCATCAATAGCTGCCTACACATGCTTGACATGGATCTTTTTGGTCCTATGATTACAGAAAGTCTAGGAGGAAAGAAGTATACACTCGTTATCGTTGATGAATTTTCGCGATACACTTGGGTCATATTTCTTCGTCACAAAAGTGATGCAGCTGATGAAATTATCAAGTTCATCAAAAAGATGTAACTTCTAAACGGGTCAAGGGTTAAAATGCTGAGATCAGAAAATGGTACTGAATTCAAAAACAGTACATTGGAAAACTTCTGTTCTGAAGTTGGTATTTCTCAAAACTTCTCAGCTGCAAGAACACCTCAGCAGAATGGTGTTGCTGAAAGAAGAAACATGACCCTTATAGAAGCTGCAAGAACTATGCTTGCTGAGTCAAACATGCCTAAACAATTTTGGGCAGAAGCTGTCAACACAACATGTTTTACTCAAAACAGATCTCTCTATGTGAAGAGACATAAGAAAACTTCTTATGAGATTCTTCGTCAAAGGAAACCATACATTGGTTTCTTTCATGTGTTTGGCTGTGTATGCTTTGTGCTGGACACACGAGATCAGCTGAGTAAATTCGACTCTAAAGCTGATGAAGCCATTTTCTTAGGATATTCCACTGTATCAAAGGCTTACAGAGTCTTCAACAAAAGAAGACAAACATTAGAAGAATCTATTCATGTTACTTTTGAAGAACACTCAAAGGCCTTAAATCCAACCTCTGCTGATTCATCTGAACCATCTCAGAGAGCAGTTGTACCCCCTTCTGATACAGCTGAAGACTTCTCTGACGCATTAGACCTATTTGAAGTTCCTATAAATGATTCAAATGACACATTTCATGATGCTCCTTCATACCTTGTAGACATTGTATCTGTTCAACAAGAAATTCCAACAGCTAGAACATCATCTAAGACTGGAAACAATTTTTTGTCAGCCTTAAATACTTCAAGAAGATTAGTTCCAACTGAAGTCCTTCATCCCGCTGAGCACTCAGCTGCTCAACAGGGATCAAATTCTGGGGAATCCTCTGCTTCTACAGCTGCTCCTCAATCTAAGTGGACCTCAGAATATCCATTTGAATTAATCATTGGATATCCACAACAAGGAGTAGTCACCAGAAGCAAGGCATCGTGCAATATATGCTTATGGTCTTGTTTTCTAGCAGTTGAAGAACCGAAAAACATCAAGGCTGCTTTAGAAAGCTCCAGCTGGATTTAGGCGATGCAGGAAGAACCAGTTTGAGGTCAACAAAGTATGGCAGCTGGTATCTCCACCAGCCGGTAAGACTATAATTGGTACTAAGTGGGTTTTTAGGAATAAGATGGACGAAGATGGTATCATTATTCGCAACAAAGCTAGGCTAGTTGCTCAAGGATATAGACAGGAGGAAGGAATCGATTTTGATGAAACATTTGCTCCAGTAGCAAGGCTGGAGGCTATAAGAATATTTCTAGCCTTTGCTGCTTACAAAAACTTCACAATTTTTCAGATGGATGTGAAAAGTGCGTTCCTAAATGGAAATTTGCAAGAGGAAGTATACGTAAAGCAACCACCAGGCTTTGAAAATCCTAAATATTTAGACTATGTGTTTAAATTGGATAAAGCTTTGTATGGGTTAAAACAAGCTCCTCGTGCATGGTATGACACACTCTCCACTTTTCTTCTAGCAAATGATTTCACAAGAGGGAAAATTGATAAAACCTTATTCATCAGAAAAATCAAAGGTGATATCATTCTTGTTCAAATTTATGTGGATGACACAATATTAGGTGCTACTGATGAAAAACTTTGTAGACATTTTTCAAAACTTATGTCTACAAAGTATGTGATGAGTATGATGGGTGAATTAACATATTTTCTTGGCTTACAAGTTAAGCAATCTAAAATGGAATTTTTATTAGTCAAGAAAAATATATTAAAGATCTCTTAAAGAAATTTGATATGAATTCATCATCATTAATGAAGACTCCAATGACTCCTCCAAACAACTTAGATGCTGACACAACTGGGAAATCAGTTGATGTCACATTTTACAGAGGAATCATTGGGTCATTGCTCTATCTCACTGCCAGGAGACCAGATATTATGTTTGCTACTTGCATGTGTGCTAGGTATCAAGCTGATCCTAGAGAATCTCATTTAATAGCTGCTAAACGAATTTTGAGGTACCTCAAAGGTACTCCAAGCCTAGGTCTTTGGTATGCCAAAGACTTCGGGTTTGATCTAATTGGCTATTCAGATTCAGACTTTGCAGGATGCAAAGTAGACAGAAAGAGCACCATAGGAGGATGTCAGCTCCTAGGTGGAAAACTAGTCAGCTGGACTAGCAAGAAACAGAACACTGTCTCCACCTCTACAGCTGAGGCAGAATACGTTGCTACTGGAAGTTGTTGTGCTCAAGTCCTTTGGATGAAGAATCAGCTGATGGATTTTGATTTGAACTTTTGCAAAGTACCTATCTATTGTGATAACACTAGTGCAATTGCCATCAGCAACAATCCTGTTCTTCACTCCAGAACCAAACACATCGACATAAGGTACCATTTTATTAGAGATCACATTGAAAGAGGAGATGTGGAACTCCATTTCATTTCAACAGACCTTCAGCTTGCTGATTTATTCACTAAGACTTTAGATGAAAAACGCTTCAATTTTCTAATCAATGAGCTGGGTATGTTAAATGCGTAAGTCAGCAGATGAAGTACTATCAGCAGCTGACATGTCGCAGCTCTTCACAAATAGTACATTCAACTGATAAAACCTTTTGTTATGTACATACGTCAGCTGAATAGGTCATCTCTAAATAGATATCTTTACAAGTTTTATAAGTTAAAACGTTTGGTTTTTCAAAAAGGGCATCTTTCATCCCTACCCACAAGTTTTATGTCAAATATCTTTGAAAATATTTGGCTTTTATGAAGGACAAGACATCCTTGACACCGAAACTGATCCACTAACCCTCACTATCACATATGGCCGTAAAAGTAGCACGGTTCCCTAAATTCCCATAGTTGGAATCCAACCAACCATTTTTGAACCGGTTACTATTCCGAAACTTACCCATTTTTGTTCACCAACCCCTATAAATACTCCCACAACTCTTCACGTTTTCTTCACCACCCTCAAATTTTCTCTCAAAAACCCTAGCTTTCTAACCTTCATCTTTCTCTCTCAATGTCTACCTCTAGAAAATCGTCCAAAACCATTCTTACAAAGGCCGGAATCGAGTTCTCTCAGAACTCGAACCTTGTAGCCAACACCTCTCCGCCGGACAACCTAAAGGATATCTATCGTCCGGTGGGTAAGTTCTTATGCCACTGTTTGGTCGGTGGTTCGTTCTTACGATTCACCAAGAGCTTTTACGAGCTCTTGCGTGATTTCTGGATGTCTGCCTCCATTTCTAGAGACAACATTGTGGCGCAGGTAAGTGATCATCAAATCACCATCACTGTTGATGATTTCCAAACTGCTTGCGGGTTCGATTTTCTGTTCCCCTGTGAACTTCCTTAGGAGATGAAATCTCCTGAAGAGGCAAAAAGGAGTCCGATCGATATCAGTGGATATTAATGGTGATTTTCGGTTATTACAAGTAACAAAACGCAGCAAAAGTTTAATCACCATGAACGGATCTAATATTGATTAATACAATTAAACTATACATAAAATCAAAGAGATTGGATGAAGAATTCATACCCTAGTTGCTTTTGATTATAGTGATTCGGCTGGAGATGATGATTGACAGAAACCAAGAATTCCAATGGGGAATTCCTCTAAAGTTGATCCACACTACACCTCCAAGAACACCAATTGGGATGCTAGTCCCTTGTGCAAGAAATCAAGAATTTAATTATACGACCTCCAAAAAAACAAATCAATAAGGAATTGCCTTATTGATTTGTGCGTGCGTACCAACCAAAAAACAAAACCACAACAACTCTTATTGTGATGTCTTTTGGCCGTATGACCTTGGTTGGGATTAAGTAGGGTTTTTTTCCATTCAAATATTGAATAGATAATCATGCCTGATTATCATCATTATCCCTAAAGATAATATCAAAATAGTACACATTAGTCCCTTGCTATTATTCTTTCATTATGGCACACCAATTAAGTTTTATAATTAACAATTTAACACAAAACTATAATTGGTTTATTATATAAATAATACAATTACACTAATTATATTATATTATATATAAAGATGGTGTTTGGTGTGTAAGTGTGTGACCCTTTAGGCTCACATACAACTAGCCATATAACTATATGTCATGAGCCTGAAACATATTCCAACAGCTCCCACTTGCGCACGTCATAACATCAGATAGTTATACAAGCAAAGGTTAGAGTCTTGCAACTCGTCAATGCCCCTAGAAGTACATGAGGAGTTTCATAAAATCTTTGTTCAAAATTTTCAGTCAGTTATCCTTTTGTTACTGATACCATGTTGAATTTTAGACAAGGATTAATGTCAATCTAAAAATTCAACGATTCTGTTTCTCGATCTATACATTGAAGTAGATTACCAAACCAATCAAGATTCATCTTGATTACCTTTGGGTGCGGCCGCACATACATCTATTCAAATCATCGAGGGGCCCAGTAGTATCTAATCCAAACATGTGGAGGAACAAATTCTTTATTGACTACACGTGTTTGATGTATGCTTAATGAATAACCCGAAGATGGTTGTTATAGCAGCCTTATTCAGGTCAGCGTTTAACCACATCAAAGTTTGCCACTCCACATACACAAACCAACTTGTATCTCAAGTCAGAGGATAAGTGACAAAACCTTTGTGAGATTCACTTGTGACATAAATCTAGGAAGTGATTTCTCATAAGTTGGGCCAGTCCAATTGTGCATCACAATGAACAACATGTGAGTTTGATTTCATCATCCTTAGTCATACTAAGATAATGTCGTCAATGCCCTCAGATTTGTCTTAATAATATTCTCATATTATTAATATGACAATGGACAATTTAGGATATAAAACACAGTAAATATTCAAGGATATAAACATGCAAATATAGAACACAGTAGATATTCATATAAAAACGATCATATCAAATATATCAATTTATTCCAATAAAAACTGCTCAATGTTCAATTATTCAAATACTAAAACAGATTACATGAGACTATTATCTGGTCTAAGCCCAATGTTCCTAGCATGCTCAATGTGTTTGGTACAAGACATTGGCTTCGTGAAAGGGTCAGCTAAGTTGTCATCTGTATGAACTTTGAGCAAGCGTACATCTCCCATTAAGAACGCATCTCTAATGTAGTGAACCTTCATTCGGTAATGTTTGGCGCCTTTTTGAAAACCAGGTTCGTTGGCTATGATAATCGCACATGTGTTATCACAGTACATATCTATGGGTCTTTCATTGCTGGGGACAACTCCAAGCCTAAAAATAAATTTCCTCATCCAAACAGCTTCCATTGCAGCTTTAGTGATAGCAATGTATTCAGCTTCAGTAGAGGGCATCGCAGTAGTGCCTTGCTTTGCATTTTTCCAATCAACAGCGCCTCCGTTCATAACGAAAACGTACCCCGTTTGAGATTTTGAGTCATCTCGATCAGTCTCAAAACTAGCGTCAGAATAACAAGTAACGCTTAGCTCATTTTGAGTATTACCACCATAAACAAGAAACATATCTTTAGTATTCCTAAGATACTTTAGTATGTTCTTAACAGCAGTCCAGTGACTCTCATCTTGATTCTGTTGATATCGGCTTGTAAGGTTCTGAGAGAACACTACATCAGGTCTCGTGCACCGTACATCGTACATGACAGATCCTACTGCAGAGGCATAGGGAACTTCACTCATACGTTTCACCTCATCATGTGGACGGTCCTTGAGTCTTACTCAAGTTTACATTGTGTTGCATAGGAAGATTTCCACGTTTGGAAGCATCCATTCTAAACCGTTTTAGAATTTTATCAATGTAAGCACTTTGACTTAATCTGATTAACCGCTTTGATCCATCTCGATAGATCTTTATACCAAGTATGTATGCCGCTTCCCCAAGATCGTTCATAGCGAAGCACTTCCCAAGCCAGGATTTTACATCTTGTAGCATTGGAATGTTATTTCCTGTGAGTAGTATGTCATCGACATATAGGATCAGAAAGACAACAATGCTCCCACTAGCTCTCACATATACACATGGCTCGTCGGGATTCTGAGTGAAACCAAACGTTTTGACTTCCTCATCGAATCTTTTGTTCCAACTTCTGGATGCTTGCTTTAGTTCATAAATGGACCTTTGAAGGTTACAAACATTCTTGGGGTGTTTTGTACTTGCAAAACCCTCAGGTTGCACCATATAAACATCTTCATTAAGGTGGCCATTTAAGAAAGCAGTTTTGACATCCATTTGCCATATCTCATAGTCATAGTACGCTGCTATGGGGAAGAGAATCCTAATAGCTTTAACGTCAGCAACAGGCGAGAAGGTTTCTTCTTGAAGAGCCACTTGCTGCCAACAGTCTTACTGTTAGGAGGAAGATCAACCAAGGTCCAAACTTGGTTATCTTTCATGGATTGCATTTCCGCATTCATAGCTTCAAGCCATTTGTCAGATTCAGAATCTGCTAATGCAGCTCGAAAATTACGAGGTTCATTATGATCCCCTAAACACTGCCCCTCGGCATCGATTTGGAAACCATATCGTTCAGGTGCTTGAGGTGTCCTTGCGGACCTTCGAATGGGAACTACATCATTTTGAGGTGCAACGGGAACAGTTTCACGTTCAGCCTCATCTTGATGTTCGCTAGTATCTCCAATAGGTTGTGCATCATTATCGCTTGGAATCTCGTCAAAGTCGATTGTGCTCCCACTTGCCTCTTGTGAAATGAGATTGCTATCAAGAAACTCGGCATAACGAGCAATAATTACTTTTTGCTCGGGTGGGTAGTAGAAGTAGTAACCCATTGTTTCATCAGGGTATCCTACAAATATGCACTTGACAGATCTTGGTTCAAGTTTGTTACGAGAGCCTCACAACCCCAGACCTTCAAGTTAGGGATTTTCCCATGCCATATCTCATATGGTGTCTTTTCAACCTTCTTGGTGGGAACCATATTCAGTATGCGAGCAGCCGATTTGAGTGCATAGCCCCAAAAGGATAGAGGAAGAGTGGTAGGACTCATCATCAATCGGACCATGTCAGAATTTTTTCTGAAGAATTCGCAATGAGATATCTGAGCTATGCATAATATCATGAAAAAGTATCTAAAAATAAAAACTTTAAGGTGCGATTTCTCCTTTATGATACACCATTATGCTGTGGTGTATAAGGAGGAGTGAATTGTGAGACAATCCCACAATTCTTTAGATGGTCTTGAAACTCTTGGCTCATGTACTCTCCTCCTCGATCAGAACGGAGAGCCTTTATCTTCTTGTCGAGTTGATTTTCTACTTCACTTTGGAAAGCTTTGAACGTTTCAAAGGTTTCATGTTTATGTTTAATCAAGTAAACATAACCATATCGACTAAAGTCGTCAGTAAAAGTTATGAAGTAGGTAGCACCTTCCCTAGTCCTAGTTCTAAATGGGCCACATACATCAGTATGTATGACTCCAAGTAGATCATTGGCTCTTTCGCCAACATGGGAGAAAGGTTTGCGCGCCATTTTGCCCGATATACAAGAGATGCATTTATCAAATGATTCAGAATCATCAGATTTTATAAGTCCATCCTTTTGTAATTTTAAAACACGTTTCTTGTTAACGTGGCAAAGGTGACAATGCCATAGGTAAGTAGAATCCAAATTCTTCTTGGATTTCTTATTGCTACATGAGTAAATAGAACTACAGTTTGTTACAAGATCAAGCATGTCAATTTCAAAAATACCATCACGACGAATAGCATTAAAATAAAAAATATTATCCTTAGAAACTGAAATACCATAATCCGTAAAAGTGTGAATAAAACATTCTACAAACGAGAAAGCGAAACAATGCCCCTAGTTATACTAGGTGCAAAGTGACAATTATCTAATACAATAATTAAACCACTAGTAAGGATTAAATCATAGCTTCCTATAGCTTCGACCGGTGCACGCATTCCATTACCCACATAGAAGTCCAAAGCTCCGTGGTTTAGCTTTCTACTTCCGCTTAGACCCTGCATGGTATTACAAATGTGAGTTCCACAGCCAGTGTCATATACCCAAGATTTATCAGGGAAAGCAAATAGTTCTATTGTGAAGATACCTGATGTGCTAGCTGTGACAACTCGATATTTCCGGTATGCAATCTCATTTCATTTCTAGAACTTTCCTTATTTAGAAAGTTTCTACTTATAGACATTTCTATTTCTGGCATCCTAATACACAACAAACTTACATATTTTTACACCATGCATTAGTGTTTAACTATTTTAGTCAACACAACATTTTTATTTACTTATGGTGACACACTTTGAGCTAAATCATTTCTAAAATGATAAGTTTACCGGTTAAACAATAAACGTAACGATTTAATTTAAACGTGACTCGAATTGAACGAACCATCGAACCCGACACCAAGGGTTGACCGACCACCCATGTGGCCGGCCACACTCCCTCATTCGAACCCTCTAGTCGGCCGAACCCTTGTAAGGGTGAGGTTGAATTTTGTTGATCTTATCTTAGTGATCTTATCTCCATCTTAATTCAAAGGAGACCTACCCCAAGTACAACTCTTATTCCTTGATCGTTATAAAAGCTTCTCATTTGCTAAACCCTAATCCCTTTTACCCCTTGGAAGCCGTCGACCATCACCACCCATTCAACCCTTGTTCGTCCGATCAAGCAAGCATCTCCACTCGGTTTCTTGCTCTTGTTCGATCTAGATCCCAAGGTATGCCGATTTTCTCTTTTTTGCTTGAGTTCTTCCTTGTTTCGGTGTTAGATTTAACCCGAGACCATGGCCCAAGGCCACATGGTCTCGGTCATGCATTATTCTTCAAAGCCGAGGCTTATAAGCAAGCCTAGATCCGATCGCATGCATGTGTGTGTGATTAAGGCTTGATTTTGTTACTAGATCCGTTTCCTAGAACCCTAGATCTTGACTTGGACATGCTAATACCTTAGATCTTGAACCCTAGACTCGATCTATGAACACCTAGTGCCAAAACTTGAACTCTAGAACCCATCTAGCCGAATCTAGCCACAAACCCGTAGGGTTTTGGCCATTCGGCCAACCCTAGGTCAAACCCTAGCCGAACCTTCATCAAACCCTAACCCTAGTTGACTTTCATGGTTGACTATTTGACCTTATGATAGCTAGATTTGACTTTGTTGACCAATACCTATGCTAAACCGGATCCCATAACCGAACACTAAACCGTAGTAGAAATCTAGTGGACTAATGTTGACTTTTGTTGACCATTTGACTTATATTGACTTTTAGATTTGACCAATGTTGACCAATAAGTCAAACCGGGTCAAGGCTGGATGTTGGCCCATATCAATCTACCTTAGTCTATCGGGCCCAAACTTTAGTTGGCCCATTAGTATCCAAGCCCATTTGGACCAAAAGCCCAAACCTTTGGCCCACTTATACCCAAACCGAACCCATTGGGCCTAAGCCCAATCCTTGGCCCAACTCTATTGGACCCAAGCCCTATATGAGGCCCAAGTGGCCAAATCTAGGCCCATTAGGCCCAATCCAATTCATTTCGTATCATTTCATTTTAAAACTCATTTCATATCATTTCATTTCGAGAATCATTTCATTTCATGTCATTTCATTTTGAAATCCATTTCATTTCATTTTATGAAACCCAAAGTATATCATTTCATTTCATTTTATTAATCCAAGTTCATTCGATGTCACAAAACATATAACATAACATTTAAAGTATATCATAATTATAGAATCGCATGTGTTAGCTTAGTCTAATTAGAATGTAATATTGCTTAGGAAGCTAGGAGCCGTTGAGGGATCCTCTGTCCTAACCGTTGCTAAACTTAGCCCAGGTGAGTCCACAGACCCCTTTTCTTTTTTAACTGTTTTATAAACATTGGGGTGAAAAACATAAACACAACTGCTACTGTTTTACTATGACTGTACAACATCTATACATTTTCATTATCGCATTGGCATGACAAAAAATTATTATACCGGACTAAGGTTGCCAGCAATCATTAACTAGTGGATCTATACCATGGATATGCAGATAGTACTATTGGCTGACACTCATCCTCCCAACGAACGTTTGATCATTACTTGGTTTTACCCAAGACATCTCCGGGAGTGTATATCCATAAAAGAACGATAATATAATGGATTTGAAGTGTTGATTGTGGACTTAGGGGTTGGTATATTAACTCAATAGACTAGCTACCTGTTGGGGATAACAGTTCAGGCGATGTCAAACATAACAATTTGTTCAACACATTTTTCATAAACATAACATGTAGTTGTAGATATTCTGCACTACACTAAACATTTCATACTTACTACTCATATCATATGAGTGTTGAACTTTATACTTTTCAGTCATAAACCATTTTCACAACAAACATTTTGAGTAGCAAAACAGTTTACTTTACTTTACTTTACTTACTTTAACCCTGTGGATTCACTCAACATTCTTTGTTGACCCTTTTACTATTTATGTTTTCCAGGTAATTAGGTGCAGTGGATTGGAGGATATGAGCATTGAGATTGTCGTGAGCCATGATTAAAACATTAAGTTTACGAACAATCATTTCATTTCAAAACAATTTCTATTTTAGGAAACATACTATTTTTGGAAACTTTCTACTTTTGGAAAGTGAAACAATGTTTTTATTTATTTATTGCGTGGTTGTTTGTTTACTTAATTTTTGCTATGTTGTCATGAACGTTACACCCTCGTTCTTCCGCAAAACATTTTAAATGAAGTAAAACTCATTTTTGGCGGGGTGTGACAAAGTGGTATCAGAGCTTAAGTTATAGTGAATTAGCAAGCCTAGTCTATAACTACAAAAGATTTTTGGGAAAAACTAAAACTTTTACGAAACAGAAATAATCATGGCACGCTCAGTCTCATATCCTGAAGTTCCATTGTTCTTAGATTTGAACATATGCCTTAGTTAGAAGTTGCCTTAGTGCTATGTTTAGCGTTTGTTAGAGAGCCCAAAATTTCTATAATCTAATGATAATTTTTACGCGTCGTGATTAGCAGAATGCCGTCAGTGAGTGTTATTATTATTCCGTCAGACTCAGAATACGATAGTGATCAGAGTACCGCTACATCTAGAAGACGTGCTACGCCTCCTTCGTCTCCAAAGCCAGTGTTTGTACCAACGCCCTTCCCGATATCGTCAGCAGATTGGTTTCATCCTACTCAGCCTCCTGTCCCGGTGTACCCCAATGGACCCCCTGATCTCAAGCCTGGAGAGCGTCCTTATCTCTATCGATTGGTGAAGGATGGTGATATCTACATGACGACAAGACAACGACCAGCAGCCAGAGGAAGATGATTAGTCATCTACATATCGTCTATATTTGTTTTCTATTACTATTATTAGGTTTTATGTTTAACTACTTTAGTATTTTCTTGTATTTAGTATTGGCGTATGTGCCCTAATTTTAAAATCTATTATGTATTAGGAAGGTGTTTGATAAAAGTGATATTTTAGTAAATTCTATTGTTCCTATAAATTGTATTTTCTATACGTCTCTACTACTAATACCATAATTACGACTATCTATATCTACGTCTACTACTACTATTACGCCTATTGTATATCTATTCTTTGATTCTTATAATAACTATATAATTCCTTTTATAAACCTTCTATATCATTCTTTTCTTAGTTCCTCATTTAAATCGTATTATTTGTATCAGTAATTCATCAATGGCTCGAGGAAACGCTGAGACTGTCGAACAAATGGTGGAACGCCGAATCGCTGAAGCAATGGCTCAAATGAACGCTGCAAGAGGAAATGCCGCTGGTGCATCTAATGCGGAAAACAACGGTATATCATTCGACTCCACACAGAAGATTCATTATTTTCATTTCATTTTAACCTAATTTTCTTTTTCTTTCCTTATTTGTTTAAACTTCAGATCCCAATGCTAATCGTCAAGGTCAGTCATTTAAGACCTTTACGTGCTGTCATCCTCCGTCATACTCTGGATCTGAAGGTGCTATTGCTATCATCCACTGGATTGAGAAGGTGGAATCCATTTTCTGTATCATCCAATGTGCCCCTGAGAATATGGCGAAGTTTGCTGCAAGTACATTGTCCAAGGAAGCGTTGTCCTGGTGGAATTCTCAAGTGCAAGTCTTAGGTCGTGCTAATGCTGATGCTATGACTTGGGATACGTTCAAAAACCAGTTAACTCAAAAGTTTTGCCCAAGGAGAGAGCTGCAAAAAGTTGAAGTGGAACTATGGAATCTTTCCATGGTTGGATCTGATATCGTTACCTACACGACTAAGTTTCAAGAACTCGCTCGTCTCGTTCCTCACATGGTTAATCCTGAATTTAAGCGTATTGAGAGGTATCTTCAAGGTCTTCATGATCTTATTCGTACTCATGTTATTGCTTCTGAACCGACAACATTCGAAGATGCTGTGAATCGTGCAACAAGGTTGACTGATGATGCAATGAGAAGTGGATCGTTCAAAGACAAGCTAGTGGTGTCTAGCAAATCTTCTGATAATGTGAGCAATGAAAATAGAAAGCGTACCTACGACAACAAGCGTGATCACAAAGGAAACAAGTATCAAAAGACTAAGAATTATGCTGCCTCTAATCAGAACAACAATCAGTCTAATTCAGATTCTAAGTCTTATCCTAGAAGCAAGCCCATGTGCAACAAGTGTAACTGGCATCATGATGGTCAGTGTGAGAAGTGCTTCAAGTGTGACCGCTGGGGTCATAATTTCAGAAAGTGTTCGTCCAACAATCCTCCTAAGAATCCTGTCTGTTACGAGTGTGGTGATCCTAACCACTATCGTAATCGTTGTCCTAAGCTTCAGAACAACAACAACAACCAGAATGGCAACAACAACAATGGCAATCGTAACAACAATCGTAACAACAATCGCAATGCCAACAACAACAATGATCGTCAGAATGGTCGTGTTCGTGCATTTGTTATGAATGCTCAGGAAGCTCGTGAAAATCCTGATACCGTCACTGGTACGTTTATCGTCAACAATCATTTTGCTTCTATTTTATTTGACTCGGGAGCCGACTTGAGTTTTGTATCGACCGACTTTAAAAGTTTCTTAAAATTGAACCCTGATCGTTTGAAAGTTAATTATGAAATCGAGTTAGCGAATGGCAAAGTTGTTAGGTCTAGTGAAGTTTTTAAAGGTTGTAAGCTTGACCTAGATGATCACATTTTCGATATAGACCTTGTGCCTGTAGAGCTAGGTAGTTTTGATATCGTCATAGGGATGGATTGGTTATCTAAAAACCGTACTGAAATAATATGCTACACCAAACAAATCCGAATTCCCTTATCCAAAACAGAAACCTTAATTATTCAAGGTGAACAAAGAAACAAAAACATAAAAATCATAAATTCTATGAAAGCTCAAAAATATCTTCGTAAAGGATGCCAAGCCTTTCTCGCTCGTGTCATTGACACGAAGTCCAAAGATCGTAAGATTGAGGACATTCCTATTGTTCATGTATTTCCTAGTGAATTGCCTGGACTGCCGCCTCAGAGACAAGTCGAATTTCGTATTGATCTGATTCCAGGAGCCGCACCTATTGCGCGTTCTCCTTATCGTCTTGCACCGTCTAAAATGCAAGAACTTTCATCGGAATTGCAAGAACTTCTTGATCTTGGTTTCATTCGACCGAGTTTCTCGCCGTGGGGAGCTCCGGTCCTCTTCGTTAAAAAGAAAGATGGTTTAATGAGAATGTGCATTGACTATCGTGAACTGAAAAAAGTAACTATTAAAAATCGTTATCCTCTTCCCCGTATTGATGATCTATTCGATCAACTCCAAGGATCGAGTTTCTATTCCAGAATCGACCTTCGTTCAGGTTACCATCAGTTAAAAGTTCGTGATGAAGATGTGCCCAAAACTTCTTTCAGAACTCGCTATGGTCATTACGAATTCTTGGTAATGCCATTTGGTTTAACTAATGCACCTGCTGTGTTTATGGATCTCATGAACAGAGTGTGCAAGCAATATCTCGATAAATTCGTTATCATCTTCATAGATGATATTCTTATCTTTTCACATTCGAGAGAAGAGCACGAAGAGCACTTAAGAATCATTCTTGAGTTGTTGGAGAAGGAGAAGATGTACGCCAAGTTGTCCAAGTGTGAATTCTGGTTGCGTGAAGTCCAATTTCTGGGTCATATTATCAACAAAGAAGGTATTCACGTGGATCCTGCAAAGATAGAAGCTATAAAGAATTGGGAAGCTCCAAAGACCCCAACTGAAGTAAGATAATTCCTTGGTCTTGCTGGTTACTATCGAAGATTTATAGAAAATTTCTCGAAAATTGCAAAGGATTTAACGGTGCTAACACATAAAGATGAGAAATTTGTCTGGGGTGAAAAGCAAGAATCAGCCTTCCAATCTCTTAAATCTAAATTATGTTCTGCTCCTATTCTATCTCTCCCTGAAGGAATCGATAATTTCGTGGTGTACTGTGATGCTTCGCACCAAGGGCTAGGTTGTGTATTGATGCAACATGACAAAGTTATCTCCTATGCCTCTCGACAACTGAAGAACCACGAGAAGAATTATACAGCTCATGATCTTGAGTTGGGTGCCGTTTTATTTGCATTGAAGATTTGGAGACATTACCTCTACGGTACCAAATGCACAATATTCACCGATCACAAGAGTTTGCAACATATCTTCAATCAGAAAGAGCTCAATATGAGACAGCGTAGATGGGTAGAATTGATGAATGATTACGACTGTGAGATCAAGTATCATCATGGTAAGGCTAACGTAGTAGCTGATGCCTTAAGACGAAAAGAGCAACCTAAACCTCGTCGTGTTAGAGCCCTTCCAATCTCTGTTCGTTCTAATCTATCTTCCCAAGTTCATGAATTCCAAACTGAAGCCTTGAAGGTAGAGAACATCAAAAGTGAAGCTTTGCGTGGTATGGAGAAGTAGTTAGAAGCAAAGGTGGATGGAACTCTTTATTTCATGGATCGTTTATGGGTACCTAATCTTGGAAGTGTTCGCGACGTTATCTTGAATGAAGCTCACCTATCCAAATATTCTATTCATCCTGGTGCTGACAAGATGTATAAAGATGTCAAAGAGTTATATTGGTGGCCAAATATGAAGAAAGAGATCGCGATTTATGTCAGCAAATGTTTAACTTGTGCCAGAGTGAAAGAAGAGAATCAGAAGCCTTCCGGTCTTCTACAACAACCAGAGATCCCTGAATGGAAATGGGAAGAAATCTCCATGGATTTCATAACTAAATTGCCTCGAACGTTTAATGGTCATGATACAGTTTGGGTAATTGTTGATCGATTGACCAAATCAGCTCATTTCATTCCTAATAAAGAAACTGATCAAATGGAGAAGTTAACGAAAATTTATTTGAAGGAAGTCGTATCTCGGCATGGTGTGCCAGTCGCGATCATTTCTGATCGTGATAGTCGTTTTACATCTCGTTTTTGGCAGTCATTGCAAAAATCTCTCGGTACTCACCTCGATATGAGTACTGCCTATCATCCCCAAACCGATGGTCAGACTGAAAGAACAATTCAAACTTTGGAAGACATGCTGAGAGCATGTGTTATTGATTTTGGTGGAAGTTGGAATTCTCATCTCCCTTTAGCTGAGTTCTCGTATAATAATAGTTATCATACAACTATTAAGGCCGCACCGTTTGAAGCCCTGTATGGAAGAAAGTGTCATTCGCCACTTTGTTGGATTGAAATTGGTGATCGTCAGATTACTGGTCCTGAGATTCTACAAGAAACGACTGACAAGATTTTCAAAATCAAAGATCGCATCAAGGCTGCAAGAGATTGACAAAAGAGTTATGCTGATAATCGTCGAAAGTCTTTAGAGTTCGCCGTTGGCGACCACGTTTTGCTAAAAGTAGCACCTTGGAAAGGTGTTGTATGTTTTGACAAGAAAGGAAAGCTCAGTCCTCGTTATGTTGGACCATTCGAGATTCTTGAAAGAATCGGTGCTGTTGCTTATCGCCTCCGTCTTCCTAAAGAGCTCATCAATGTTCATAATACTTTTCATGTGTCCAACTTGAAGAAGTTTATTCATGATCCTTCGCTTATTGTTCCTGCTGAGGAAATTATCATTGACGACAAGCTCCATTTCACTGAGGAACCAATCGAGATATCTGACTGGAAAGAGCAAAAGTTGCGAAGAAGCAAGATAAAAATCGTTAAGGTCAGATGGAACTCTAAAAGAGGTCCTGAATTCACGTGGGAACGTGAGGACCAAATGCGAAAGAAATATCCTCATCTATTTCTCGTTGTCTCTCCTGTTCATGCTTCGTCTTAAATTTCGGGATGAAATTTCTTCAACCAGGGGAGAATGTAACAACTCGATATTTCCGGTATGCAATCTCATTTCATTTCTAGAACTTTCCTTATTTAGAAAGTTTCTACTTATAGACATTTTTATTTCTGGCATCCTAATACACAACAAACATACATATTTTTACACCATGCATTAGTGTTTGACTATTTTAGTCAACACAACATTTTTATTTACTTATGGTGACACACTTTGAGCTAAATCATTTCTAAAACGATAAGTTTACCGGTTAAACAATAAACGTAACGATTTAATTTAAACGTGACTCGAATTGAACGAACCATCGAACCCGACACCAAGGGTTGACCGACCACCCATGTGGCTGGCCACACTCCCTCATTCGAACCCTCTAGTCGGCCGAACCCTTGTAAGGGTGAGGTTGAATTTTGTTGATCTTATCCTAGTGATCTTATCTCCATCTTAATTCAAAGGAGACCTACCCCAAGTACAACTCTTGTTCGATCTAGATCCCAAGGTATGCCGATTTTCTCTTTTGTTTGCTTGAGTTCTTCCTTGTTTCAGTGTTAGATTGAACCCGAGACCATGGCCCAAGGCCACATGGTCTCGGTCATGCGTTATTCTTCAAAGCCGAGGCTTATAAGCAAGCCTAGATCCAATCGCATGCATGTGTGTGTGATTAAGGCTTGATTTTGTTATACTAGATCCGTTTCCTAGAACCCTAGATGTCGACTTGGACATGCTAATACCTTAGATCTTGAACCCTAGACTCGATCTATGAACACCTAGTGCCAAAACTTGAACTCTAGAAACCATCTAGCCGAATCTAGCCACAAACCTGTAGGGTTTTGGCCATTCGGCCAACCCTAGGTCAGACCCTAGCCGAACCTTCATCAAACCCTAACCCTAGTTGACTTTCATGGTTGACTATTTGACCTTATGATAGCTAGATTTGACTTTGTTGACCAATACCTATGCTAAACCGGATCCCATAACCGAACACTAAACCCTAGTAGAAATCTAGTGGACTAATGTTGACTTTTGTTGACCATTTGACTTATATTGACTTTTAGATTTGACCAAGGTTGACCAATAAGTCAAACCGGGTCAAGGCCAGATCTGACCCAAACCGTGGACCCAAACCCGAATACCTAATCGGGCCAAGGCCCGTACTTGGCCCATATCGATCTACTTTAGTCTATCGGGCCCAAACTTTAGTTGGCCCATTAGTATCCAAGCCCATTTGGACCAAAGCCCAAACCTTTGGCCCACTTATACCCAAACCGAACCCATTGGGCCCAAGCCCAATACTTGGCCCAACTCTATTGGACCCAAGCCAAATATGAGGCCTAAGTGGCCCAATCTAGGCCCATTAGGCCCAATCCAATTCATTTCGTATCATTTCATTTTAAAACTCATTTCATATCATTTCATTTCGAGAATCATTTCATTTCATGTCATTTCATTTTGGAATCCATTTCATTTCATTTTATGAAACCCAAAGTATATCATTTCATTTCATTTTATTAATCCAAGTTCATTCGATGTCACAAAACATATAACATAACATTTAAAGTATATCATAATTATAGAATCGCCTGTGTTAGCTTAGTCTAATTAGAATGTAATATTTCTTAGGAAGCTAGGAGCCGTTGAAGGATCCTCTGTCCTAATCGTTGCTAAGCTTAGCCCAGGTGAGTCCACAGACCCCTTTTCTCTTTTAACTGTTTTATAAACATTGGGGTGGAAAACATAAACACAACTACTACTGTTTTACTATGACTGTACAACATCTATACATTTTCATTATCGCATTGGCATGACAAACAATTATTATACCGGACTAAGGTTGCCAGCAATCATTAACTAGTGGATCTAGACCATGGATATGCAGATAGTACTATTGGCTGACACTCATCCTCCCAACGAACGTTTGATCATTACTTGGTTTTACCCAAGACATCTCCGGGAGTGTATATCCATAAAAGAACGATAACATAATGGAGTTGAAGTGTTGATTGTGGACTTAGGGGTTGGTATATTAACTCAATAGACTAGCTACCTGTTAGGGATAACAGTTCATGCGATGTCAAACATAACAATTTGTTCAACACATTTTTCATAAACATAACATGTAGTTGTAGATATTCTACACTACACTAAACATTTCATACTTACTACTCATATCATATGAGTGTTGAACTTTATACTTTTCAGTCATAAACCATTTTCACAACAAACATTTTGAGTAGCAAAACACTTTACTTTACTTACTTTAACCCTGTGGATTCACTCAACATTCTTTGTTGACCCTTTTACTATTTATGGTTTCCAGGTAATTAGGTGCAGTGGATTGGAGGATATGAGCATTGAGATTGTCGTGAGCCATGATTAAAACATTAAGTTTACGAACAATAATTTCATTTCAAAACAATTTCTATTTTAGGAAACATACTATTTTTGGAAACTTTCTACTTTTGGAAAGTGAAACAATCTTTTATTTTTTTTTCATTATTGTGTGGTTGTTTGTTTACTTAATTTTTGCTATGTTGTCATGAACGTTACACCCTCGTTCTTCCGCAAAACATTTTAAATGAAGTAAAACTCATTTTTGGCGGGGTGTGACACTAGCCTTGCTAGCTTTGTTCTTCATCAACTCCGCCAGGTAGGCAAGACAGTTCCTCTTCCAGTGGCCTGTTTCACCGCAGTGATGGAAAGCAAGATCCTTAGTAGGATGCTCCTTTTTAGTTGGTGGAGGAATCCTTGGCTTGGGTTTGTAAACTTGCTCACCCTTGCCTTGGCCTTTTGCAACTACTTGCGGTTTTGGTTTTTGGAACTTTCTTTGCTTAATTGCAAGGACAGTGGGGGCAGGAGATTTCTTAGGTAGGCCAGATTCCGTTTGTTTCAACATAGCATGTAACTCGGCGAAAGTCTTCCCCATACTATGCATATGATAAGTCATGAAAAACAGTGCAAAGTCCTTGTTGAGTGAAGTTAGAATCAAGCTAATTCCAAGGACGTGCGACATGGCGTATCCAAGTTTCTCCATTTGGTCCAAGTAGCTCTTCATCTTCAAAAGATAAGAGCTAACAGACTTTCCCTCCTTGTGCCTACAAGCGTGGAAGGCTTGAAGGGTTTCATAACACTGATTGACCACTTGGGTCAACCTCCTAGTATACTTGGTTCGACCATACTGACAAGAACATGACTCTTGTCGGTTAAACCAACTAGCTGATTTAATCCCTAAAGCAGAACTGAGATTAAACCTAATCCTTAAACCCTAAAGGATTGGGGTCTTTGAAATCTAGACTTGATTATCAAGAAAGAAACCTTGTACGAAAAACTCGAACACACACACATGCTTGTGTGTATTTCGACTAACACCAAGAACCCTAGGGTTCTTGGGTTCGAATTCGGCCAAGAGGAGAAGAAAGGGAAAAGGGTTTCCCAAAACATACCTTAGTGTTTGCTTAAGAAAGTCCACTGATGATGAACACGACGAGTGACCTTCTAGTTGATCCTTGTAATGATCTTCAATCTTCAAAGAGTTGAAGAATACGAAGAACGAACGAAGAACACGAAGAACACAATGCTTGTGTTCTTGTGTGGGTTTCGGCAGAAACTAGGAGGAAGTATGGGGCTAGGGTTTCGGTTTTAGGAGCAAGGAATAAGGGAACCCCAAGCCTTCTATTTATAATAGAATGACTTTCACTTAGGGCCCTTCTAGTTTAATGAAGTTTAATACTTAATTAAACTTATCCTTTTACACATTAAACCCTTATAGTTTAACCAGTTATTATTGTCCCACTTAATTATTAAATGTCTAGTATTACACACTTATATATTTTGTGTATATATAGGAAATATATACTTTGTATTAATACTTTTAATAATTAATTATATAATAAACTTTATATAATTTAGACAACAATATTATCCAATACCATATGATTTAATTGTTTTAAATCATATTATGAATAATCTATAATTAACACATTGTACAAATACTTGTATTAATTAGTTAGATAAACTAATCTAGTAATAAGTTGAACTTAACTTAATAATTAACTTGATTCATAAATGACTATTATGAATCATTCCTCTTCCAGGTATCATTACATATCTTACTCGTATTACATGCACTTGTGCAAGTTCGTAACCTTAGCTTAATGACACGAGCTACAGTGGCCTTCTAGATGGGCATGTAGGTAACCAACCCCATAAAAACAGCTTATGTAACCCATGTATAGTTTTTGAGAAAACTCCTTTAATAGTGTTCCCTAGTAAAGAACACTCCATATTTACTTCTTGGGTAACGTGGTTAGGTTCATCCCTTGCATCACGATATTTGTGATAACGAATACAAGCATGGTAGAAATTATCAACTCCTGTACTCGAAATCATTTCTTGACTACTTGATTTAAACTGTTGTGATAAACGACAAAGAACAAATCAGTTCGCTTTTTGGGCATGGCCATGCACTTGTCAGTTTTTCATCATGTCAAAGGACCCATAAATATCTCTCCTAAAAAGGAGGTGCAATTACCATCTTGTTATATTTCGATTCATAATACAAATTCCTTTGTACCCAGTAAAGCCTCGTTATGAGAACCATATTTCAGGCTTGTCTAAGACGAACCAAAGTACATTAGTCATTGTATCGTAAACCAAATACCTCAGGCTTAAGGACAATCCTAGTGAATAATACTTTTGAACTTTTCAACCATGAAGTATTATCACGGTGGTCAATCCAATATTCGTCGAGCTCCAACAGAATATCACCGATATTTGGTTTACACAAAAACTTGTGTATCTATCTTCGAAGAACTTCGAATCTACCACCAAATACCGCGATGACGTTAACGTCCCATCAAGGTCCCCACCAAGACGAGTAGTCACGGATTTATATCTTTTTGAATAAAGAGACTTTTATTCATGGATATTGTAAAACATACAAAGTCTGAATAACAATGATACTAACTCATGTACTATTCCTCACTGGGAATAGATACTGAATTATTACTGGATCATTACTTATTCTTTGCGTTTGTGTGGATTACTCAATGACTCTTAATTGTAACTTTTATCACTAATTACAATTTAGTCACTTCTATTAAACTAAAGACATAAGACGAGTATTATAAAAATACTATTACTTTTGTCTTTGCTAGATTTTGTTCATGCAACATTTAGAACATATTCTAGTCTTGCCTTTTTATATGATTCGGTAAACATAGGAGGATTGGAAAATAGCTCCTTAGTTTCTTGAATCTATAAAACTTGCCTTGTAACTAAATCTCTTTTAGCAACTTGATTTGTAGGTACTTTTACTAGTTAAAGAAATTTCCTTAAATGATTAACTTATTCACTAAAGTGTGAATATCCTATTAGATTGGCAATAATTAATCACAAGACTAGTGACCACGCTATTAGGCTTTGCAATAATCTAATCAATGATCATTTATTTCTCTTAACTCTTTGGCTAACGACTTGGTAATTCCTTGTTGTTAATGTCTCACTAACTTACTAAACTCATTAATGTCTTTAATGAATTATGTTAGTCATAGCTCCCACTTACTTTTATGCAATTTAAGCATCACTTAAACTATCACTTTGACCAAGTCAAGACTTTGACCCTTTTGTCAATAACTTATAGTTTAATCCCTTTAAAAATTTATCAATTATTAAAGTCATCATTTGGATTTGCGAATATCCAATATTCCTGTTTAGGGAATTA
The DNA here is from genome assembly GCA_963853835.1 of Calendula officinalis. NCBI lineage: Eukaryota > Viridiplantae > Streptophyta > Magnoliopsida > Asterales > Asteraceae > Calendula > Calendula officinalis. The sequence continues at coordinate 49,359,654 of OY970831.1, forward strand.
TGACTTTTATTGATTACTGTATCTAACAAGTATAAAACACTTGAGATGATACTCTCAATTCTTAAATACTTTAGTATTCTTTCAAGAACCTCATTTAATGCCAAAGTCTTTCCTTGGATTTAGATATCCATTATTCCTATTAGGGAATTAAGACTTGATTAAACATTGTATTAATTACAAGTATGAAACACTTGCATTTAATACCTTTAGTTCTTAAATAGTTTAATATAGTTTGACCCTTTTAAGTGTTTATTTAATTTCTAAGTCATTTCTTGGATTTTGCGAATATCCAACATTCCTTGTTAGGGAAGTATGACTTTATTAAATCCTTTATTACAAGTATGAAACACTTGTAATAATACTCTTAAAGTCCACCTTAATTATATCCAATATAATCATACTATATTAATACTAATGTTTTAAAACGTACTATCATAAGTAATTTTATTACTTACGATATTTTAACTAAGTTCAGTAACTTTTGAACCTTATGCTTCCATAAAACCTCTTAAATACTTTTAGAAAAACTTCTAATTTCTAAGTATTGAGTTTCTAAGACATTATTTATTCATACAACAATCAAACAAATATAAAACATGAGATATTAGTAAATCAAAACTTGACTTACAATCTAGTCATAAACCTTGACTAGTGTAATTATCACACATGCACACATAACATAATATAATTCAACCATGGATTCTTATTAAAACCAAAAAACTTGTTTCAACATAAAAATAAAAATTATCCAATAATAAAAATAAAATTGTTTTTACTGAATCCATAAAATACTGAATTATAAAATCTTGGTGCTCGTGGAATCACCATCTCATGCTGGTCACCTTCACTTTCCATCGCCTCCTGCAATAAACGATTGCAAAAGTTAGATTACTCGTAATGTACTTTACAAGTATCTTAAAAGTGATTAATGGGTTTGGTCGTGTTACCTGAGGAACTAGCATTTCCCCTACTACTGGCAATCTTTGGACGACTGCCTTTCCAATGCCCGACTTCGCCACACTCAAAGCACCGATTCTCGGTCCTTGCTAAGTCAGGCTTTACCCTTTTGACCTTTCGTCTGACTTTCTTACCATTCAGCATTCCTTGGTTGGGATTGGTTTCACCATTTCCCTTACCATCTTGCTATTCTCTCTTCTTCTCATCAGTTACCAATTGTTCATCCTCACATTTGGTCCCAAAACTTAACTCAACAGCTTCGAGCACTGTATGTAGCTCAACAATGGATTTATCCATGGTACACATGTTGTAGTTGGATACAAAGGGCTTGTAGTCATCAGACAACGAGTTGAGTATAGTATCCATAGTTAACTGCAATGGCATGGGGTGACCAAGTCTAGTGAGGAGATCAATGTGCACTTTCATTTTCATGATGTGAGCACTTACTGATGCCCCCTTAGCCATCTTGCAAGAAATGAACGACCTACAAGCGTAAAATGCTTGACTTGGTTCGTTCTTTGCATCCTCGGCAGGGGGTCTTTGCATTGTTCTTTTTAGGTCTTTTCTTTTCCTCTCTTGATTGAGCATGATCCTGAGATCACGCTTCCAATTGAGGAAATTTGACCCAGTCAATTCTTTCTTTCCTAGAAAAGAACGCATCGAGAGTTTGTTGGTACTTGTCGTTGTGGTTGTTGCTGCCATCTACAAATCAAACCCAGTTTAATTAGTAATCATCAATAAATATTCTCTAAACTATATTATAAACCCATAATTCATATTTTAGGCCTAGGATCCATATATCACATTCTCGCCGCAAGGTTTGGGCACTTCCCGACGAGACATGCTGTTTCTGGTAGGTAACATCCTTACCAATCGCAACAAGACTTGATACGATTCCTAGGGGTCGTAGAATCTTAAGACTTATAACTTATTACAACCTTGTACAATCTAATCGTATATTTTTAAGTTGCAATAAAGTCTAGTATGTTTATTCTACTCAAGTACTTTTTGGGCCGGGACTCCCGATTATCACCAAAGTAGATCAGACCATCTAAGACAGTGCGATGTTCTGCGCCGGGACTCCCGATTATCACAGAACCTTACGCACCCTAACACTCGCAATGATATGAATCCATATCTAAGGTTCTTTATCCTTACAATATGAATATCGTTTAACAAGTGAGGTGTTCCATTAGGTGGATAGTACTTAGATCTAAGATTTTCTTGGGTTTGTTTAAGTCTTGAACTAAACTTAAACCTTATTCCAATCTTAATTCTTATTTAAAATTTGTGACTTGTGAATTCAAGAATTCAACAAGACACCTTTTTAAATCTTAAGAACTTTTCCTTTAAAACTTATAGTTTCAAAAGTTGCGCGCTTTATATGTATACCTAAAACGAGGCATACCAAACGTTTTACTAGGTTTTGTGAAAAACCTTATCTATAATAAAACTTACTTGTTTTATCTTTTCTTGAAAAACTTAAAAACTTATGTTAAACTTTTAACTCTTTTATGATTAATAAACTTGAAACATAAATCTAGTTTAACACATCTTGTTTTTCACATGTTTAATAATGAAATCAAACATTTGTTTTGACATATTAGACTCGACCAAAACTTATGTCTTGAAGACACATTTATAAACTTTGTGATTTTCTTGTGTAGCTCCCACTAGCTCCAACAACTATGATGGAACTTAAGCAAACACAATCACCGGTCTATACTTAGTGAAACTAATAACCTTATTATATAAGAACTTATATATAATAATTCTTAGTTTGTTCAAACCTTTCTTACATTTAACTTGAACTAGTTAAACATAGGTTATAAAGTTTTCTTGTTATTCATCTCTTGATCATTAATCTAGTATCTTACATGACTTGTAAAATACTTATATTATACTTGTATAATTATCTAGTTATAATAACTTATAACTTTATACACCTTATAATAATATATAACTTTGTATATTTCTAGTTTATCATATAATTTTAACTTGTACAATTTCTAGTTATAATTAAATTATAACTTTGTACTTTCTAGTCTTAATTAACCTTTAAGATCAAAATAACATTTCCTTTTAATGTTCCATTTAATCTTGTATTTAATATATATAATTTATTACTTTTAAAAACTTATAATATTCTAATAAGAATATTACACCTAATTTATACATATGTGTTTTAACTTGATCTAATTAAAATACGTATAAACTATTTTACCTTTTAAAATTCAATTTTTTTCTTTTAAATATTTAAAAAATCCGAAATTATATATATATAAATATATATACATCTTGTTAATTTTAGAACTTAAAACTTAACACTTCTTTTTAATCTTATTAATTAGTCAAACCCTAATCTTGTTCTTGATCAATCTAAAACTATGGTTTTGACTTACTTGATCAAAAACATTGTTTATTAAAATTAATTCTAATCAATCCTATTTAAACAATAAACTTTGTTTAAATTTTAAGATAGATTATAACCTTAATAAATTTATTTAAACTCTTTAATTCAAACCTTATAGACAATAAAACTTTGTCTAAGTTTCTAGGTTTAAAGAACTAGTTTTAATAAATCTATTAAAATAATAATTAAACCTATTAAACATGAACTTGTTTAATTATCTAGGTTTTAGAATATTATTTCAATTAATCCTCTTAACCGATTAAACTAATCTAGTTTAATGTTCTTGGTCCTAGGGTTCTTTAGGGTTTCGAAATTCTTAACACTAAGAAACTTTTCCACCAATTAAATTAAGCTAGTTTAATATACTTGGTGTCTAATTTTCCTGTTAGATCTCGAAATTCTAAAGGAAATAAGAAAGAATCCTTTTGACCAATTAAACAAATCTTGTTAAACATGCTTGGTCCTAGGGTTCTTTGCTTGTCACGAATTCCTTGGGAAGAAAAGGAAAGAATCCTTTTGACCAATTAAACAAATCTTGTTTAACATACTTGGTCCTAGGGTTCTTTCTTGATCACAAAAATTCTAGGGTTAGAATCCTTTTGACCAATTAAACTTAACTAGTTTAACATACTTGTTCCTAGGGTTCTTACCCTCTTTTTCGAAAAACATAGGGAAGAAAGAAAAACTTGGAACAAAAAAAAAACTTTAAAATTAAACAAACAAACTTTGTTAATCTTGTTTAGATTTCTAAACCAACACGCTATGATACCACTGAAGGGTTTCATAACACTGATTGACCACTTGGGTCAACCTCCTAGTATACTTGGTTCGACCATACTGACAAGAACATCTCTTGTCGGTTAAACCAACTAGCTGATTTAATCCCTAAAGCGGAACTGAGATTAAACCTAATCCTTAAACCCTAAAGGATTGGGATCTTGGAAATCTAGACTTGATTATCAAGAAAGGAACCTTGTACGAAAAACTCGAACACACACACATGTTTGTGTGTATTTCGACTAACACCAAGAACCCTAGGGTTCTTGGGTTCGAATTCGGCCAAGAGGAGAAGAAGGGGAAAAGGGTTTCCCAAAACATACCTTAATGTTTGCTTAAGAAAGTCCAACGATGATGAACACGACGAGTGACCCTCTAGTTGATCCTTGTAATAATCTTCAATCTTCAAAGACTTGAAGAATACGAAGAACGAACGAAGAACACGAAGAACACAATGCTTGTGTTCTTGAGTGGGGTTCGGCAGAAAATAGGAGGAAGTATGGGGCTAGGGTTTCGGTTTTAGGAGCAAGGAATAAGGGAACCCCAAGCCTTCTATTTATAATAGAAGGACTTTCACATAGGGCACTTCTAGTTTAATTAAGTTTAATACTTAATTAAACTTATCTTTTTACACATTAACCCTTATAGTTTAACTAGTTATTATTGTCCCACTTAATTATTAAATGTCTAGTATTACACACTTATATATTTCGTGTATAGATACGAAATATATACTTTGTATTAATACTTTTTATAATTAATTATATAATGAACTTTATATAATTTAGACAACAATATTATCCAGTACCATATGATTTATTGCTTTAAATCATATTATGGATAATCTATAATTAACACATTGTAAATTTACTCAACTAGTAAATGTACAAATACTTGTATTAATTAGTTAGATAAACTAATCTAGTAATAAGTTGAACTTAACTTAATACTTAACTTGATTCATAAATGACTATTATGAATCATTCCTCTTCCAGGTTTCATTACATATCTTACTCGTATTACATGCACTCACCGGTGTGACCCTTAAATATTTTGTAGGCATGGATGTATCACCATAGGTTGACTAACTGTGCACATAAATCCTCAAGGCTTTGACAGTGTGAAAGAGTTCCTGCTCGGCTTGCTTTCGATACGTGGTTTTTAGTTCACGCATCATATCAAATGCAGTGAGTTCCTCGAGATTCTTTTGAATCTCAGGAGTCATGCTCACTAGCATGAGAGCAGCGACTTCTTGCTATTCATTAAACCTTTTTGTGTAGGCTGCACGAACAGGAGCAGTGGCATTGGCAGGGGGCAGCGCCTCTTCCAAATGGTGTAGTTTGTGCTCGGCCCTAAGGACAATCCTTAGGTTACGAGCCCAATCCACAAAATTCGTTCCATCAAGTTTCTCTTTTTCGAGAACGGAGCGAATGGTGGTGTGTGTTAGGGTTTGATTGTTTGAAGTCATCTACAAAATTACAAAGTTCATAAATTAGTATTTTTAATAATAATTTCTTTTAATTAATTAAATACCCAATTAATTTTAATTAAAAGCTAAGATCCTATTGCGCTTCTATCACCGCATCAGTTGATCTGCTAGTGATGATAGAACCAATAGGTAGGTGAAGTTAAACAATTGAATTACAAGTGCAACTCTTAGAGTTATGGGACTTCATGGCACCTAGTGAACAAGCATCTAGGGTCAAGTGGCATGTTTGTCGCATCTTTGCCTCGTGTCAAGGTCTCACCATTAACTCGATTAAGTCATCCAATGTGAACTCGTGTCAAAATAAATCTAGGTCTCACGCGTAGACAATAATGACCTCGGATCTAAATTCAAACCACGTCTCACGTGAATTTAAAAGTAGAAGCAAGTGATTTCAAACAATTGGACGGCGTGACTTAAATTTTAGGCATGAAAAAATTTTAAGAAAAATTTAGTAATATATGAATGAATCATGTACTTCATTCGTACAACTTCATAAGTCATTTTAATAAGCGTTAAAAATGTTGAACGATTATTAAATGTCAAGTTTCAAATCATATTTAAACTTTATTTAATCTCAAAAACATGTTTAGATTAAAGATTTAATCATCAATGATTATCAAGTAATCATAGATGGTTAGAGATTTGGATGTTTTAATGTTTTGTTAAAAATCATATTTTTAATTGTTGTATTATTTGTATCTAGTAGAAATTATAAACAACCACAAACATAATGAAAAACATGCAATACAATATTGTGCAAAACCTCGACCGATGATAGCTAGATTCGGTCACGTGAGTCATCACGACGGACCGAAGGGTCAATCTGCCATACGACGGACCTATGGGACGGGCCAACATGAACCCAAACGGGCCTACATAAACCCAATGGGCTCCCACTTGCTCCAAGACATTCTTGAGCAAGTAGAAACCAAACTTTTGTGAAAAAGTGCAATCTGCCAGAAAATTCCAGCAGACTTTGAAGCCCGAAAAGTCACTGAAGGAGTCTTCTTTAGTCTTCCCTGCCTTCTGGAAAGTTGTATCCCACGACTTTGCAAGCATTTTAGGCTTTTGAATCGCCCAAAACGGAGTCCGTATGCCTCTGGAAAACCTGTTTTCGTCCAGCCCTCGCGTCGGTGACGGAAATTTGTTGTTTTCTTCATTTTTCTTCAATCTTGGTCAACAATTTACAATGAAAAAAAAATAAAGAAATACAACCTACTCTATTACATTTACATTGACAAATTGCCCCAAAAAATTGGCACCAAAATTAAAATAAAAAATAAAAAAATTACAACAATTTTAGCCAAAAACACGGCTTTCCCAAATCAACCAAACATTCAAACACAATCACATTCAATCACAAGGTCTAGGTTTTCATCGGTTTTGCACAATCAAGCAACAATTGACAATACTTTGGCTTGGTATATGGCAAAAATACATGTTTTGCCATATCAAAAAATAACGAAATTAAAAATAAAACCAAGCCAAATGATCAAATAATTCAATAACTAGATTAATTTCTTGATGTGTTTTTGTAATAAGTAGCAATTAGGGTTCCTAAAAATCATATTTTTAACCCCTTATCTTTTAAAACTTGAGAAAAAAAATTAAAGAACCGTAGGGTTCTTTTGCGCCGATCGGCGTTAAAAAATAGACCAAAAAAGTTGGTTTTTTGCTACTTTTTACGAAACCTAGATAATTATATCATAAATATAATGACTCGTGATACCACTAATGGTGATTTTCGGTTATTACAAGTAACAAAACGCAGCGGAAAAGTTTAATCACCATGAACGGATCTAATATTGATTAATACAATTAAACTATACATAAAATCAAAGAGATTGGATGAAGAATTCATACCCTAGTTGCCTTTGATTATAGTGATTCGAATGGAGATGATGATTGACAGAAACCAAGAATTCCAATGGGGAATTCCTCTAAAGTTGATCTACACTACACCTACAAGAACACCAATTGGAATGCTAGTCCCTTGTCCAAGAAATCAAGAATTTAATTATACGACCTCCAAAAAACAAATCAATAAGGAATTGCCTTATTGATTTGTGCGTGCGTACCAACCAAAAAACAAAACCACAACAACTCTTATTGTGATGTCCTTTGGCCGTATGGCCTTGGTTGGGATTAAGTAGGGTTTTTTCCATTCAAATATTGAATAGATAATCATGCCTAATTATCATCATTATCCCTAAAGATAATATCAAAATATTACACATTAGTCCCTTGCTATTATTCTTTCATTATGGCACACCAATTAAGTTTTATAATTAATAATTTAACACAAAACTATAATTGGTTTGTTATATAAATAATACAATTACACTAATTATATTATATATAAAGATTGTGTTTGGTGTATAAGTGTGTTAGGCTCACATACAACTAGCCATATAACTATATGTCATGAGCGTGAAGCATATTCCAACAGATATCGATTAGAAAAAGCTGATGACAGGGTTCCTATCTTCAAGAAGTCTCAGCTGTCGAGACCATGGGACTACTTCTTCACTCATATCATACAATGCATCGGAGGCAACCATGGGTCTCAAAACCAGTGTAATTCCAAGCTTCTGATCTTTGCTGACGCCCTAATCACCGGTCAACGGATTGATTATGGAAGGCTGGTTTTCGAGGAGGTCAAAACCAAGCTCAAAGGAAAGGGAACTCATATTCCCTACATTCGATTTTTCACTCTCTGATCGCTCATGTGATGTTGGGTATGGAAATCGACTATGAAGACCTGGAGGGGGAATGGTTTCGTGTACGAACTTTATCTAACAACAGCTTTTCCAACAAGAAAGATGATGTTCAAGGTAAACTCCTCACCTCGTATATGTTGAAGATCGTTGAAGATCATACTAGATCCAAGATGGATCAAATCAAGGGCACCAAATCGAAGAAATCTGCCCATAAACGAAGTAAGTCTTCTTCTCATGAAGAGGGTCTATCAGCTGCCACCAGTGTCTTAATTGGCAGTGATAGAACTCCCATGTCAGCAGGAATATCTTGTCCAGCTGATGTGGAAGCAGAGGCTGAAGTGGAGGTTGCTCCCTTAAAAAGAAGAAGAGTTAGGAAAACAACCAACCGCCCTCTCACCGCCTCTCCCTCTTTGTGACAACTCAACATTTTGGGTAAGTCAAAACATTTCATTTCATACTTTCTATATTTAGAAAGTTTCCATTTTTAGAAACTTTCTCATCTCGCATTATTTCTAATTTTAGAAAGTTTCTATTTTTAGAAACTTTCATCAATTCATTTCATTTCTATATTTTTGGCACATAAAACATAACAAAACATTATCATTTCACCATACATCAGTGTTTGACTATTTTGGTCAACACAACATTTCATTTTTATTATCATGGTGGCATTAAACAAAATCATTTCTAAAATCTAACTATTATAGACCAAAACATCAAATAAATTAATAAACGTGACGCGTAACGTATCCTAATAAAAAAAACCGACACATGATATATGTTGTCTAAACCACCTAGTCGACCACCCCAACCCGTGGTCCCCTAGCTGCGGCCGAACCACCTTGGTGGTGAGGCTTATCCCATTGTTTATTTAAACAAAAGTGATCCTTATCCAGTTTTTAAATTTCAAACGAATCCTTGTACAACCACAACACCTATACCCCTACCTATATAAACACATTTATCACCTAAAACCCTAGTTTTGCACCCTTGATTCCGTCGGCTACCCTACCATCACCGAAGCCCCTTGTTTTCGACACAAGCAATCCGCAACCCGCAACCCGCAACCAAGTCGTTGTTCGAGTCTTTGATCGCAAAGGTATAACGTTTTTCCCTTTCACTCTTGTTTTCGATCATGTATACGCACAACCGAGACCATGGCCGAAGGCCACATGGTCTCGGCAACCCCTTGATCAAGTCGTGATGTGCATGGGTCTCCATGCATGCATGCGATCGAGTTTTCTACATGGTTCGTGTTTGTATCGTTTTGCCATTAAACCACGTTTTGATTAACTCATAAAACCCTATTTTTTCATGTACATAATCACAACTATGAACCACACAAAACCCTAGAAACCTATAAATTTTGGTGTTGTTTTGACTCACTTTGAGTCCCAAAACCGGTTACAAACCCTAACCAAAACCCTAGCACCAAAACCTAACCGGAAACCCTAAACTCGAAGACCCTAGACCCGAACTCACTGAGTTGACTTACTGAGTTGACTCGGTGTTGACCTTTGACCAAAACCCTACTGAGTTGACTCGATGCGGTGACACACTCAATCAAACATAAAACCCTAATCGGGCAGAGCTTGGTTGTTGCTTAGCCAAAACCGAACCAAAACCCATTCGGGCCAAGTCCAACACTTGGCCCAACCGAAGCCAAAGCAGTCCCGATAGCCCATTGGGCCGAGGCCCATACTCGGTCCACGGCAAGCCCAAACCAAAGCCCAAACTATTCGGCCCATAGTCCAATGCCGGCCCATGTCGTGGCCCAATGGCCCATTTCATTTCATTTTTGTCCATTCATAAGCCCATTTCATTTCATTTCGGCCAATATAATTCATCCAAGCCCAATAAGGCGGGCCTTGGCCCAAGTGCCGGCCCGTTAGCCCAATAACCCAAAATCGTTACTACGTTGCGTAAACATAAACATTTTAAAACAAAACTCTTTTCATAAAACAAACATACAATGCAAACAATAACAACATGTAAATAAAATAAAGTAGGTCACTTGTGCGTGATAGCTTAGACTAATTAGGAATATTTGTGTTTAGGCACTAGGAATCTCTAAGGAACCAACAGTGAAGTATTTGTGATCTAAGCTAAGCATCGGGTGAGTCCACAACCCCTTTTTACTCTTTTACTGTTTTATAACTTATGGAGTGAAAAACATAACATGCTACTGCTTTACATTTACTGTTTTATACATTGACTGTATTACATTTCATTTTCATTATGGCATGACAAACAATTCATTATACCGTACTAAGTTCAACCTTCATTAAGTAGAATGACTACACCCTGGATATACGTATAGTACTATCGGCCAATACTCAGCCTCCCACATTCATTGATCATTACTTGGTTTATCCTAGACACTTCGGGAACGTTTATATCCATGACCTTATAACATAACCATGGGAGTTGCAGTTTTGATTGTGGATTTAGGGGGATGGGTATAATACCTCAACGGGAGTAGCTACCTGTTGGGAATAACAGTCTTATATGCCAAAACTTATGATAAACCGTTTATAACAAAACATTTTACTTCAAACATTTGAATTGTGGTTCATCTACAATTCCTTTATATTTCACTTTGGTTTATCAATATTTTTATACAATTACAATAACTTTACAACAGTCATAAATCATTTTCATATTACTCATTGGTAGCAAATAAAACTATTTCCATACATTTTACTTAACCTTGTGGATTCACTCAACAATTTAGTTGACCTTTTTAAGTTATGTTTTTCAGGCAATCTAGAGACTCAGTGAGCAATGGGGATGTGAGCAGCGATTGTCTTCTGGCCATGAACTATCTTTGCATTTTAGTTTTCAAACTATCTTTTCATTTCAGAACTTACTATTTTAGGAAACTTTCTATTTTTGGAAATTTCTATTTTTAGCAATGAATCTTATTTTAGATTTTATTGCGTGGTTGTTTGATTACTATTTCACTAGCTTTAATAACATGAACGTTACACTTCCGTTCTTCCGCAAAACATTTAATGACATAAAACTCATTTTTGGCGGGGTGTGACACTCTTCCCCGTCCTCACCCACTGGTCTCCATGATCCTTCTTTGCCTCAATCGATCAGAGAAGGACCGATCACCAGTTTTGGTGATGTGGCGTCAGATGATGCTGATGTGGCATTAGCAGCATCATCAGGATTCTTCCAGGATCCTCGAGGTTTTCTTTTGAATCCTCGTTTGAGTGAATTACGATCAGAAGCTATGCCAGCGTCCTCTGCTGTGCTCCCTTCTCGTTTTCACTCTTGCAGTGTTTCTCTTAGATCTCCATCATTCGGAGTATCTAGTCAAACACTCCTGGCTGAATTCATTTATTTTCCTTTTTCTCTTCCACCTACTGATCTCTCAACAAGTCAGCAGCTTTCAAAATGGAAATTTCGTTCTTTAGGAGTTAGTGCCGGCTACACACTTCTGCGTAGCTCCTCAGCTGATTCATTATCAGTTGTTGTAACAACGGGACAAACTCCACAAGCAACCTCAGTCTTTCAACAGACTGCTGGTGAAGTTTTTGGCTCAACCCAAGCCACCCGAGAGTCAGGTGCACACACACCACCACCAACTTCTTCCTCACTTTCTGAGTCAGCAGTTGACGATAGATTGACTGGGAACCAAGTCTTTCTTGAAACGGTTCCTTCTGTTTCCCACAACGTCTCCAGATTGCACCAGTTGGAGATCGAGTAAACCACCACTGCCGATGAAGAGACAACTATAGACCCAGTTGTTACTGAGGCACAAACCCAAGCTACCAGTGATCGCGAACGTTTTTTCCAACTGAGCTGTGAGGCAGCTGACCCACCACCCAGAGGAATTAATCCTCATGTCTCCGTACCAGATCAGCCGACTGGTGAGACTGAAACTCCTGATGAACATCTGGTCTTCAGCCTGGTGTTTGACTCCAATGATGATGTCTTGCCCAATCAAGATATCATTGACCCATATGTTTCGTCTCCTGAAATAGACGAAACAAATGAATCAGGGTTTCAATTTGATTTGACAGCTGATGCCGGCCCTTCTGCCAAAACCCCAGAAGTTTCAGCTGGACCCAACTCACCCCCCACAATTGCTGAGCATCCCATAGGAGCCATTCCTCCTAACTCAGTAATGCCTACTCCCACAGCTAAGGCTACCACCTCAGCTGGAGACATTCCGGACCCCTCTCCCCAAATTGTCCAGATGTCCCATGCTGGATCCAGCAAAGCTGGTGAAGGCATTCCCACCAAAGCCCACGCTGCTTTGGTGTCTAGAGTTGTAAAATCCCAGATACGTCCTGGGATGGCCACGCTGAGGAAGCAGCTGAACACCCTTCGAAGGGATGTTCCTAAGCAGTATGCTCAATCTGTTGATGCTCTATCAAACAGCATTGCTTCTCTGCATACGGAAGTCCACATTGCGACTCCTCAGCTGGCTCTTCTTTCTTATCAAATTCGATGCAACACCAGCGAGCTCATTCATCTCAAGGCTTTCATTCAGGAAGAGCTCCGCTCCTTTCGAGAATCTGAAAGAACCGAGAAGGACAGGCTTCTAGCTCCCCTCCTCTCATTTCAGCTGTTGATCGTATTGGCCATGCTCAAGAAAAGCAGGAATCTCTTCTGGCCAACACTCATAGCCATCTCTCCACGGCTATTGATGCTTCTGCTGCTACTGTGTCCACGAGGATGGAAAAACTGGAGACTGAGGTTTGTTCGTTAACCTCTCAAGTCACTTGTCTCCAAGGCACGCTTGACCTCATCTTGCAAAAGCTTAATTCGGGTGCCCCAGCTGTCCGTCCTGCTGCTGCACCAGAGAGTTCCTAACAGCTTTAGGGACTCTCTGAGGGGGAGAAAGAGCAAGCTACATCAGCAGGTGGGAGTCTGATGGATTTATGTGCACAGTTAGTCAACCTATGATGTCACGTCCATGTCTATAGGACACTCAAGAGTCACACCGGTGAGTGCATGTAATACGAGTAAGATATGTAATGATACTTGGAAGAGGATTGATTCATAATAGTCATTTATGAATCAAGTTAAGTATTAAGTTAAGTTTAATTTATTACTAGATTAGTTTATCTAACTAATTAATACAAGTATTTGTACATTTACTAGTTGAGTAAATATACAATGTGTTAATTATAGATTATCCATAATATGATTTAAAGTAATTAAATCATATGGTGTTGGATAATATTATTGTCTAAATTATATATGGTTTATTATATAATTAATTATTAAAAATATAAATACAAAGTATATATATTTCGTGTATATAATATACGGAATATATTAGTGTATTAATACTAGACATTTAATAATTAAGTGCAACAATAATAACTAGATAAACTATAAGGGTTGGAAGTGTAAAAGGAAAAGTTTAATTAAGAAACGTTTCTTAATTAAATTAGAAGGACTTAAGTGAAAGATCTTCCATTATAAATAGAAGATCTAGGCTTCACTTTATTCCTCCCACCCCATACCCTAAGCCACGAAATATTGGCTCCTCCTCCTCCCTATTTTGGCCAAAACACAGTAGGAAGAACACAAGCCTTGTGTTCTTCGTGTTCTTCATTCGTTCTTCGTGTTCTTCAAGTCTTGAAGAACAAGTTTCATTACAAGAGCTTATCTAGAGGGCTTCTCGTTGTGTTTATCACTGGTGGATCAATCTTGAGCAATCTAAGGTATGAATTGGAAAAACCCTTTTTCCCTTCTTTCCCCTTGGACGAAATCGAACCAAGAACCCTAGGGTTCTTGGTTGGTCGTCGAACACCACAAGGATGTGTGTGTGTTCGAGTTTTTCGTACAAGGCTTCTTTCATGTTAATCTAGTTTAGATTTCCAACATCCCATAATCCTTTAGGGTTTAAGGATTAAGTTCAATCTCAGTTCCGCTTTTAGGGACTAAACTAGCTAGTTGGTTTAACCGGCAAGAACAAGTTCATGTTCTTGTCAGTATGGTTCGAACCAAGCATACTATGAGGTTGACCCAAGTGGTCAATCAGTTACAATGAAACCCTTCAACAACATGGTGAACAAGATTCACAAATTATAGTCACCTTTGTTGTTGGAGCCAATGTTCAAGAAGATATTCCAGCAGGTGAGATCCCAAAATCACCACCTCCCACCTCTTATGGAATAGAAGAAGAAGACGTTTGCAGTAGACGAGACCACAATTCCAACAACACTCGTCACTACTGAAACACCTGAGGTAACTTCTTCAGCATATGAGACAGCTACATCATCAACACTCATCCCTGCTGAAGCACTCAGGAAAGAAGACACCTCAGCTGATGTTCACTTTGTTGATTCATTTGAATCAGCTGAGGTCTCACAAGTCCAAGTTCCGTAAATCCAAACCCCTCAGCCTATTCGACAGGTGAATCCCCAACCTGCTGAGGGGGAGTCAACCTCTGCCACGATTGCTGCATTACTTAAAAAAGATATGGAAAACATCGGTGATGTCGTTGAAGTTGTTGCTCTGCATAAACAAAAATTAGAAATCTTTCATCGGCAGAAGCAGAGAAAGCTGAAACCATCAGATTGTTTAACAAAATTCTCGACAATCGAAGGCAGGGAGGAAAAATCAGCAGTGTAAGAGCCTCCAAACACTCCTCAAGCTCTCCACAAGAAATCATCATCAAGAGAGCTGGATGGACTCCGAACACTGAAAGGTTGCAGCTGATTAAAATCAGCTCTCACCTCAGCTATGGTAAGTGGCAAGAGTTGTTACAAGCTGCTAGATCCGCAAAACCATCTCCTGACATGATGGATCTGGAAGCCGAGATTAGATTCGCCATCAACACGTTCAGACTACTATGTGATAGAGTCAGGAGAATTGCTCCTGAGCTAGCTGAACGCATACCTGCTGAGCTGCGAGAATCTCATGATGACTCTGCCAGGCAACCAGCTGGTGAAAGCTCTTCTGCAAGAGGAGAAAAATGAAAATTTGTTCTCCTTGAACCAATTGCAAAATCCAGATCAGCAGAGGAAGGGTATTTTATACTTACAGCTAAACGCATAAGACCTACCCTATCTACAACCGTACCCACTGGAGTTTCCTTCGCTCCTGGGAAAATTGTCAAAGAACCAATATACGGCTTCTGCTATCTGGATGCCAAGAGAAGGCAATGCTTTCAAAGAGTTGATGAATTGGGAAAATGTGATATTGATCATCTTATCATCTTTTACAAACAGCTGAGTTCTTCTACTTCTGAAGGAAAACCAAAACTCCTGAGCAAAATCAACTTGGCCACCAGCGAACTAACAATGAATGTCCTAGCTGAATGACAGAACTAGTTAGGACTTTGTAAATTTTTGAATGATTTTATTGTACTTCATCAGCTTCATCAATATAAAAATCATTTGATGTAATATTAATGTAAAAATAACTGTAAAGATAAAAGATAACTAAAGAACCCAAAGGGTCAAAGCACATAAACATTCAGCTGATGATAATTCATTCAGCAGCTGAATCATTACAGGTTTATACTCATACAACTATTTGATTGCATCAAATAGGGGGAGATTGTTTGTCCCCAGACTAAGTAAATAAGATTTGATGATCAAATAGCCAAGAAAAATAAATCAGCTGAAGTATGTATCTCAGCTGAAGTACAAGTATATTCACAAACCTTTAGATGAGTACGTACTCAGCTCAAGGACAAGTCTAATCAGTAGCCACACAAGAAGTGATCATTCGAGTTTATGGCCGAAGGACAGAAACACAAAGAAGACCACTCAGCTGAAGGTAGAATCAGCTGATGGTACACGCTACAGATTAAAGACTTAGTGGAAAATGTTCTTGACACTTGAAACATTTTCCTTTCCCGCTCAAAGAAGAATAAAATGATGAAGATCTTCTAGTTTAGAATATTAGATACTTTTAGAAGTTCATCGTTTGTCTCTCCAAGCATAAAAAGGGAAAGTCAATTTCTTTTGTCTTCTAAAGTACACCTTTTTACTGTGCGTCAGAAAAGGTTGAAAAAGAAGTTGACAGAAAGTACATTCGGGACTCTAACCTATGCTAGGGCATTAAATGTTTCCATGGACAAGTCTACATCAACGAGTAATATGTCTACACGTTGATAAACTTGTGGAGAAGGAAACATAGTTTTTGGGCTATAATAAAGACGTAAATGCTTGCATTTATACACACCTTCTATGTAGGAATTTGTGTAACTTGGGTCAAACTGAAATAATCTTGTTAAAGTAACATATTTTAGTTATATTCGTTTTGGTATAGAGTTTGTGTAATCTACGTTAAACTGAAATGCTATATGATCTAAGAACATTGTTGACATCAAATTTGGGTAATCTTAGTTGTGAGTAAAACGAAATGTCTATCTACCATTCTTATAATAAAGGGATAATTGCTTTTATATCCTTATAAAACTCATAAATTGTTTCTATATCCTTTATAAATTCAAAAATTATCTCTACATCCTTCTAAACTTTATAATTACCTTCATATCCTTTCAAACCTTTATAACTCTTTTTTATGAAAAACATATTTTATTATTTCTTAAGTCGTAATAATATCAATAATACATGCAAATAAACATGATTTCTAATACATAATCAACAGATATATTACATATTTATTTGATAATTATTGATATTATTGTGATATAATAAATATTAAAATAGGTTTTTGGACATAAAACAGAGTTTTTAAGATTTAGAAGGATATAGAGGCAATTATAAAGTTTAGAAGGATATAGAGATGATTTATGAATTTGAGAAGGATATAGAAATAATTTATGAGTTTTATAAGGATATAAAAACAATTATCGCTTTGATGAATTGTTAGCAAGTCCGTATCATACTTGTTATTAACTATATATATCAGCCTAGAGCAGACAAGTATCATAGAGGATAAACACTTTATAAAGTTTTTGACTGATAGACTTTCCTAGCTTTGAGCTCTAATAAAAATCATAAAAAAGGATTTCACATGATTAAAAAATAACACTCTTAAAAACAATACTTTAAATTATCGTAGCAAGACGAGATCAGTAGAAGTGTGAGTCGGTTTATTGACATCTATACCAAAGCATAGCTGACAAATGACAAAAGTAGTTTTCCGCCCATACAAAGAAGTTAATGCTCAACTAGTACACGTATATTGACACGCCTAAACTTAAACTTCGTTGAAACATTAAACTTCGTTGTATTCATCAAATAAAAAATATTTACCATTATTAATCAAAATTCCCTTCAGATGTGAGAGTATTATTAATCGATGATTTCAACAAAAGAATTATGATTCAGTTTCAGTTTCATCATCTGACACTTTAAATCAAAACCCTAATTCCTCGAACAGTTAGCCAAATCAAACAGCCACGGAAGGTGTGGTGAATGAACAGACACTCAAATAATACTTTAATCAACTACCAAACTCAACCCGGAAAACTATTTCTGTTACCATAATGTACAAATTTTAAAACAGATTGTACAAGTATACCAAATCATAGGTTGTGGTGGGTAAATAAGTTTTTACCATTATGATTATCCAATCAACTTTGACCCAGTTGCGAAAACAAACATGCATCAACAAATCCCGCCTAAACGTGCCATTAGCCAAAAAAAAAAAAAAAACTGAAAAACTACTCATATTATTCAGACAAAAAATAAGATGGATGGGCAAAAAAGTAATTAGAACACATAAGGTTAACTAGACAACACAAAAGATGCCTATTTTTTGTAAGAAAACTCGGGTTTCAACATTTTCTTGTTTTTTTGTCTTATTTCTGTTTTTGCTGCCAAAATGACGTCATCCAAACACCCTCTTTGAGGGAATTCATCTGGTAGGAGGCTTTGGTATGTTGAAAACTGTTCTTCATTTCTATCAAGAAGGCTATAGATAATTCCCTGAATAAAATAAACAAAAATTTAAAATGCAAAAATTTCCAAGTAATTTTCTCAATTTTACAAGATGTGTAACAAAAAAAAATCGAAGAACTCAATTACTATGTCTACCAAACAAGGAGTAGAATCGTAAATTCGATGGAGAATTTAGGGCATTCATTCCCTATTCCTATTCTTACACCCAGAACAAGAAACTATTAAAAAACTGAAACCCATAAATAAAATAACCTAAATTTAAATGTGGTAAAAAGCATACTAACAAATCATACATCCCCAAATTTTTCATAAGCTACATAAAACCCCCCAAAAACTTTCATAAACTACAAAATTCCTAGCCTAAAACCTCAAAACCGGATATCCAGATTTTCAGACAGTGATATTTCAGATATTTTTCAAATATTTCAGATAATTTGGATAATTCGAATATCGGATATCCGAAAATTTAGAAAACACTATTTCGAATATCGGATCCGGTATCCGAAAATTTAGAAAACACTATTTTGATATTTCGAATATCGGATCCGGTATCCGAAATTCGGATATCAAATTTTTGGATACCTAGATTCTCGGATATCCAGTTTCGGATACCGGATATTTTTTCGGATACCCGTTTTTCTGGATATTTTTAACACCCTACAAGAACCTGCAGAATTTATAAACAATAACATTATTTTCTTCTAAAAATGATCGAATTGCTAGGGTTTTTTTAAGTTTGCAACGTGTAGAAATGGCTAAAGTTTGATGACATGAAGAAAGAAGCAGATGCAGAAATTATGTTCAGCAACCACCACCGACTTGGACTTAAGATGATGACCTAATCAC